>CM029555.1:19530452-20130452 GCA_017141385.1 Sogatella furcifera
GAAAAATAGCCGAGATATAGCACGATAAAATTCAGGGTCTATGATCTTCAGCCGAGGCGAAGTTCATATGGAAATAGTCTTGCCAAGCAAAGAAGACCCTCTGGCTAGATGAGAAAATTATTCCAGCTCGGTCAATATTGGTAGAAAAAATATTATTTTGGTCTCAAATTGTAGATCAGAATGTTTCCTAGGATTGAGAACAAATCAATAATTTTTAGACCAATATAGACCGAGCTGGAGTCATTTTCTTATCTTGCCAGAGGGTCTCCTTCGCTTGGGCAGACTAGACTGAACACTGTATACGGAAACTGTAAATAGTCTGTCCAAGCAATGGAGACACCCTGGCAAGATGAGAAAATGACTCCAGCTCGGTCAATATTGGTTCAAAAAGGATTGATTTGGTCTTAAATTGTAGATCAGAATGTATCATAGGATTGAGAACAAATCAATAATTTTTTGACCAATTTGGACCGAGCTGGAGTCTTTTTCTCATCTTTCCAGAGTGTCTTCTTTGCTTGGACAGACTAGACTATACACCGTATTTGCTATGAGCATCTACCGTGCTGCGCTCTGGTGGATTATCGTGTGTACTTTTCTACGCGGTTTAGCATACAAAGCATAGCGCTAAATGGGAAAAACGCATTTATAATTAGAATGGTATTATTTGCTGCTTCGTGCATTTCTCAGTAATTAGAACATGATATTTAGGATATGAATGTTAGTTATTGATAGTATTATAGCTCATTATATTAGAAAAATCCTAGTTTTTAAGTATTTGAGAGCAGACAACTGCAAACAGATGTATTTGAGAGTTGACAAAAACTTTGAGATAACAGCTGATAAGTTATCTTACATGAAAATGAAAAATTGGCGCAAGCTCACATTTATTTGAAAAATTGAATGATATGAATATTCCTTATTAAAACATAATAGAGTTTTTGTGTTGATAGTAACAGCTTATTAGATTAACTAACATAAAAACTATTCATGTACATTACCTCATGTACAAGTTAGAATGGAGCACTCCATGGTCCTACTTGATCGATAAATTCTTTTGAACGTAAACAAAACAATTAGGTTAGCTTCACCTATCAATATTTTTATTCAATGCAGTGAACCATTCTTTTTATTGATGAAACTTATGTATGGCAACTGGAAAAGTGTAGAACTTGAAATTTCCATTGCGTGTTTTATTTTTACAATCCAGAACACAACCAATTCTCCAGGCCATTATTTTAGGTTTAGCCCTATCTCCTCCAATGTTAATTCACTCAATTTTTCGCCAAAATGATCCGCCAATAGCGCCTCAATCACCAAAAATATCCTTTCCACCCACTTGCAACCGGCGTGAAGCTGGCCCCGCCATGTTGTACCCAAAATTTCAAACATATGTCATAATTATGGGTTTTTTATGGGTATTCAACGTATATAACTTTTAAATTATGGGTTCAACTAGTAATATGTTTTATATCAATCTATATTTTGGCGGGCCAGAATCACGTTTAGCCCGCCACATTGCATGATTTCTGAAACAAATGTGTCATTCGATAGAGAACATTATGGGTATTCATTCTATACCATTTTCAAATTTTGGGTTCAACAATTACGACCAGGAGAGACTTTCAAAGTGTAAGAATTTGGTGGGCCAGAATCACGCTTAGCCCGCCACATTGCATAATTTCAAAGAGAAATGTTTCATTCGATGGGGAACTAATGGGTTTTAATTCTATACCATTTTCAAATTTTGGGTACAACAATTACAATCAGAAGAGACTTTGAAAGAATTCAACTGTCGCACCCTAGCGAGCATTTTTTGAACTGAGACTGCTCAGAAATTATGTACAGTGTACTGTCTTTAACCATCATAATATTCCCCAGCAGAGGAATTATTTCGTTCAGGTAACCAGGTCCCTTGCCGCCCCCGGCGAATCTTTTTTCAGACTCTACCTGATTGAAACCTATGTATAATGTCTCTGACTAACATAATATAACATTCAAAATTTATGTGTATCATAAATGCATCCTCAGCAGAGGAATATAGTTCAGGTAACTAGGTCCTCTGCCGCCCCCGGTGAATCTTTTTTCAGGCTAAAAGTGATTGAAACCTATGTATACTATCTCTGACTATCATAATATAC
The DNA here is from genome assembly GCA_017141385.1 of Sogatella furcifera. Taxonomy (NCBI): domain Eukaryota; kingdom Metazoa; phylum Arthropoda; class Insecta; order Hemiptera; family Delphacidae; genus Sogatella; species Sogatella furcifera. The sequence goes on from CM029555.1 coordinate 19,532,591, forward strand.
CATTCAATATTTATGTGTATCATAAATGCATCCTCAGCAGAGGGATATAGTTCAGGTAACCAGGTCCTCTGCCGCCCCCGGCAATCCTTTTTTCAGGCTAAAAGTGTTGGAAACCCATGTATACTGTCTCTGGCCATCATAATATAACATTCAATATTTATGTGTATCATAAATGCATCCTCAGAAAAGGAATAAAGTTCAGGTAACTAAGTCCTCTGCCGCCCCCGGTGAATCTTTTTTCAGGCTAAAAGTGATTAGAACCTATGTACACTGTCTCTGGCCATCATGATATAACATTAAATATTTATGTGTATCATAAATGCATCCTCAGCAGAGGAATATAGTTCAGGTAACCAGGTCCTCTGCCGCCCCCGGCAAATCTTTTTTCAGGCTAAAAGTGATTAGAACCTATGTACACTGTCTCTGGCCATCATGATATAACATTAAATATTTATGTGTATCATAAATGCATCCTCAGCAGAGGAATATAGTTCAGGTAACCAGGTCCTCTGCCGCCCCCGGCAAATCTTTTTTCAGGCTAAAAGTGATTAGAACCTATGTACACTGTCTCTGGCCATCATGATATAACATTAAATATATGTGTATCATAAATGCATCCTCAGCAGAGGAATATAGTTCAGGTAACCAGGTCCTCTGCCGCCCCCGGCAAATCTTTTTTCAGGCTAAAAGTGTTGAAAACTCATGTATACTGTCTCTGGCCATCATAAGATAACATTCAATATTTATGTGTATCATAAATGCATCCTCAGCAGAGGAATATAGTTCAGGTAACCAGGTCCTCTGCCGCCCCCAGCAAATCTTTTTTCAGGCTAAAGTGATTGAAACCTATGTATTCTGTCTCTGGCCATCATAACATAACATTCAATATTTATGTGTATCATAAATGCATCCTCAGCAGAGGAATATAGTTCAGGTAACCAGGTCCTCTGCCGCCCCCGGCAAATCTTTTTTCAGGCTAAAAGTGTTGAAAACTCATGTATACTGTCTCTGGCCATCATAATATAACATTCAATATTTATGTGTATCATAAATGCATCCTCAGCAGAGGAATATAGTTCAGGTAACCAGGTCCTCTGCCGCCCCGGTGAACTTTTTTCAGGCTAAAAGTGTTGAAAACTCATGTATACTGTCTCTGGCCATCATAATATAACATTCAATATTTATGTGTATCATAAATGCATCCTCAGCAGAGGAATATAGTTCAGGTAACCAGGTCCTCTGCCGCCCCCGGCAAATCTTTTTCAGGCTAAAAGTGTTGAAAACTCATGTATACTGTCTCTGGCCATCATAATATAACATTCAATATTTATGTGTATCATAAATGCATCCTCAGCAGAGGAATATAGTTCAGGTAACCAGGTCCTCTGCCGCCCCCGGCAAATCTTTTTCAGGCTAAAAGTGTTGAAAACTTATGTATACTGTCTCTGGCCATCATAATATAACATTCAATATTTATGTGTATCATAAATGCATCCTCAGCAGAGGAATATAGTTCAGGTAACCAGGTCCTCTGCCGCCCCCGGCAAATCTTTTTTCAGGCTAAAAGTGTTGAAAACTCATGTATACTGTCTCTGGCCATCATAATATAACATTCAATATTTATGTGTATCATAAATGCATCCTCAGCAGAGGAATATAGTTCAGGTAACCAGGTCCTCTGCCGCCCCCGGCAAATCTTTTTCAGGCTAAAAGTGTTGAAAACTCATGTATACTGTCTCTGGCCATCATAATATAACATTCAATATTTATGTGTATCATAAATGCATCCTCAGCAGAGGAATATAGTTCAGGTAACCAGGTCCTCTGCCGCCCCCGGTGAATCTTTTTTCAGGCTAAAAGTGATTGAAACCTATGTATACTATCTCTGACTATCATAATATACCATTCAATATTTATGTGTATCATAAATGCATCCTCAGCAGAGGGATATAGTTCAGGTAACCAGGTCCTCTGCCGCCCCCGGCAATCCTTTTTTCAGGCTAAAAGTGTTGGAAACCCATGTATACTGTCTCTGGCCATCATAATATAACATTCAATATTTATGTGTATCATAAATGCATCCTCAGAAAAGGAATATAGTTCAGGTAACTAAGTCCTCTGCCGCCCCCGGTGAATCTTTTTTCAGGCTAAAAGTGATTAGAACCTATGTACACTGTCTCTGGCCATCATGATATAACATTCAATATTTATGTGTATCATAAATGCATCCTCAGCAGAGGAATATAGTTCAGGTAACCAGGTCCTCTGCCGCCCCCGGCAAATCTTTTTTCAGGCTAAAAGTGATTAGAACCTATGTACACTGTCTCTGGCCATCATGATATAACATTAAATATTTATGTGTATCATAAATGCATCCTCAGCAGAGGAATATAGTTCAGGTAACCAGGTCCTCTGCCGCCCCCGGCAAATCTTTTTTCAGGCTAAAAGTGATTAGAACCTATGTACACTGTCTCTGGCCATCATGATATAACATTAAATATATATGTGTATCATAAATGCATCCTCAGCAGAGGAATATAGTTCAGGTAACCAGGTCCTCTGCCGCCCCCGGCAAATCTTTTTTCAGGCTAAAAGTGTTGAAAACTCATGTATACTGTCTCTGGCCATCATAAGATAACATTCAATATTTATGTGTATCATAAATGCATCCTCAGCAGAGGAATATAGTTCAGGTAACCAGGTCCTCTGCCGCCCCCAGCAAATCTTTTTTCAGGCTAAAGTGATTGAAACCTATGTATTCTGTCTCTGGCCATCATAACATAACATTCAATATTTATGTGTATCATAAATGCATCCTCAGCAGAGGAATATAGTTCAGGTAACCAGGTCCTCTGCCGCCCCCGGCAAATCTTTTTTCAGGCTAAAAGTGTTGAAAACTCATGTATACTGTCTCTGGCCATCATAATATAACATTCAATATTTATGTGTATCATAAATGCATCCTCAGCAGAGGAATATAGTTCAGGTAACCAGGTCCTCTGCCGCCCCCGGTGAACTTTTTTTCAGGCTAAAAGTGTTGAAAACTCATGTATACTGTCTCTGGCCATCATAATATAACATTCAATATTTATGTGTATCATAAATGCATCCTCAGCAGAGGAATATAGTTCAGGTAACCAGGTCCTCTGCCGCCCCCGGCAAATCTTTTTTCAGGCTAAAAGTGTTGAAAACTCATGTATACTGTCTCTGGCCATCATAATATAACATTCAATATTTATGTGTATCATAAATGCATCCTCAGCAGAGGAATATAGTTCAGGTAACCAGGTCCTCTGCCGCCCCCGGCAAATCTTTTTTCAGGCTAAAAGTGTTGAAAACTTATGTATACTGTCTCTGGCCATCATAATATAACATTCAATATTTATGTGTATCATAAATGCATCCTCAGCAGAGGAATATAGTTCAGGTAACCAGGTCCTCTGCCGCCCCCGGCAAATCTTTTTTCAGGCTAAAAGTGTTGAAAACTCATGTATACTGTCTCTGGCCATCATAATATAACATTCAATATTTATGTGTATCATAAATGCATCCTCAGCAGAGGAATATAGTTCAGGTAACCAGGTCCTCTGCCGCCCCCGGTGAACTTTTTTTCAGGCTAAAAGTGATGGATACCTATGTATACTGTCTCTGGCCATCATAAAATACCATTCAAAATTAATGTGTATCATAAATGCATCCTCAGCAGAGGAATAAAGTTCAGGTAACTAAGTCCTCTGCCGCCCCCGGTGAATCTTTTTTCAGGCTAAAAGTGATGGATACCTATGTACACTGTCTCTGGCCATCATGATATAACATTAAATATTTATGTGTATCATAAATGCATCCTCAGCAGAGGAATATAGTTCAGGTAACCAGGTCCTCTGCCGCCCCCAGCAAATCTTTTTTCAGGCTAAAAGTGATTGAAACCTATGTATACTGTCTCCGACTATCATAATATACCATTCAATATTTATGTGTATCATAAATGCATCCTCAGAAAAGGAATAAAGTTCAGGTAACTAAGTCCTCTGCCGCCCCCGGTGAATCTTTTTTCAGGCTAAAAATGATTGGAACCTATGTATACTGTCTCTGGCCATCATGATGTAACATTAAATATTTATGTGTATCATAAATGCATCCTCAGCAGAGGAATATAGTTCAGGTAACCAGGTCCTCTGCCGCCCCCGGTGAACTTTTTTTCAGGCTAAAAGTAATGGATACCTATGTATACTGTCTCTGGCCATCATAAAATACCATTCAAAATTAATGTGTATCATAAATGCATCCTCAGCAGAGGAATATAGTTCAGGTAACCAGGTCCTCTGCCGCCCCTGGCAAATCTTTTTCCAGGCTAAAAGTTTTGAAAACCCATTTATATTGTCTCTGGCCATCATAATATAACATTCAATATTCATGTGTATCATAAATGCATCCTCAGCAGAGGAATATACTTCAGGTACCCAGGTCCCTTGCCGCCCCCGGTGAATCTTTTTTCAGGCTAAAAGTGATTGGAACTTATGTATACTATCTCTGGCCATCATAGTATACCATTCAGAATTAGAGAGAGAGAGAGAGTGAAGAAGAGAGAAAGTGAGCGAGAGTGAAATGAGAGAAGATGAATAGAATAGTTTTCATCAATGATTGATAATAAAATATGACTACTTCGTTTAGCCTTGAATCGGCGAAGTTAGGAGGACCAAGTCCTGTCTTACATTTAACCAACAGAATAAAGAGATCGATATGAGTAATTAATCTAATTTTATGAAAGCGAAAAGGCACTCATTTATAGAGTCTGATGATCATTATAGTAATTTCTCGCTATTTACTGTAGTCTGTGCAAGGAAGAAATACATACTGGCTAGATGGGGAAATGACTCCAGCTTGGTCATTATTCGTTCAAAAAGTAAAATTTTGGTCTTAAATTGAAGATCAGAATGTTCCCTACAATTTGAGACCAAATCTATTATTTTTAACCGATATTGTCCAAGCTGAAGTTATTTTCCCATCTCGCCAAGATGTCTTCTTTGCTTGGAGAGACTTTACATCTCTATCAGCAATAATATTATTCTATATACTATAGAATAATGATGAAGCCTAGTATAGTCTGTCTAAGCGAAGAAGACCCCCTGACAAGATGAGAAAATGACTTCTGCTCGGTCAATATTGGTTCGAAAATTATTGATTTATTCTCAAGTGTAGAAAACATTCTGATCTACAAAATGAGACCAAATTAATATTTTTTGAACTAATATTGACCGAGCTGGAGTCACTTTCCCATCTTGCCACACGGTCTTCTTTGCTTGGACAGACATGCGCATACAAGTGTAGGTTTCCCGGAGCCTCAATAGGCTTTGATCGTTTGATCTAAGACAACACTACTCACAGAGAAGAAGCAAAGAAGACATTCTCGCAAGATGGGAAAATGCCTCCAGCTCGGTCAATATTGCTAAAAAAATCAAAAATCAATTTCAAATTGTAGAAAACATTCTCATCTACAATTTGAGACCAAATTTTAAACTTTTTAATAAATATTGACCAAGCTGGAGTCATTTTCCCAACATTCCAGAATGTCTGTTTTTCTTCCGCGTGCAATTATCAACCAATCACATGCCATCGCGCCAAGTCTTTCTAATCCGGGAAATTTAAAATGAATGAAATTGCCCGAACGGTTTTTTGGACATGGGGGGGGGGAGGAGCCTTGGAAAAATTCTACAAAAAACAGGAACATTCCTCTCTATAGTGGTGTCCTTCCCATAAAAATTCAAGTTAATCTGACAACAAATAAAAAGGTTATTCATATTTTTCGGATTTTATGACTTAATACAATGAAAACTCAAGAAGTTCCAAATGATCTACCTGCATAATGAACTGAATTTGGACTGCTCATTTATTTTTGATTATTAAATTGATAACTGATTATTTATTGATAGTTTCGCATTTCCGAACGCAGGATTGTGTTTATGAAGAGTTCCTTACAACATATATCTTTACAGATAGGTTTTGAATCGTACAGATCTTCACTAATTAACAATTCTATTTTATATAAGCGTATATTCTTGACAATGATATGGGCCTACGCTTTCACGATGTATGATTTGAATACTTCCAATCCAAAAATATTCTAACATGAAAGTATTGATATTAATTAATCAAACTGTCACTTCCATAAATTAAAGAATATTGAATCTCGAACTTCTACTAGCAGTAGCCTAATTTAATAGATCAAACAAAGATAATAAGATTTAATAAGTTGAACGAAACCGGTAAATTATACAGAATATTACATTATGAATAAATATAATATATAATATATAAGAATATTAAAAAGAAAAAGATTTACCGGGGGCGGCAAGAGACCTGGGTACCTGCACTATATTCCTCTGCTGAAGATGCATTTATGATACCCATTAATATTGAATGGTATATTATGATGGCCAGAGACAGTATACATGGGTTTCGAACACTTTTAGCCTGAATAAAGATTTGCCGGGGGCGGCAAGGGACCTGGGTACCTGAACTATTTTCCTCTGCTGAGAATGCATTTATGATACCCATTAATATTGAATGATATATTATGATTGCCAGAGACAGTATTCATAGGTTTTAATCACTTTTAGACTAAAAAAAGATTGGCCGGGGGCGGCAGAGGACTTAGTTACCTGAACTTTATTCCTTTGCTGAGGATGCATTTATGATATTCATTAATATTGAATGGTATATTATGATGATCAGAGGCAGTATGAAAAAGTTTCAATATCTTTCAGCCTGAAAAAGATTCACCGGGGGCGGCAAGGGACCTTGTTACCAAAACACTATATTCCCCTGCTGAGGATCCATTTACGATACCCATTAATATTGAATGGTATATTATGATGGCCAGAGGCAGTATGAATAAGTTCCAATATCTATTAGCCTGAAAAAAGATTTGCCGGGGGCGGCAAGGGACCTGGTTACCTGAACTATATTCCTCTGCTGAGGATGCATTTATGATACACATAAATATTAAATGTTATATGATGGCCAGAGACAGTATACATGGGTTTCCAACACTTTCATCCTGAAAAAAGATTTGCCGGGGGCGGCAGAGGACCTGGTTACCTGAACTATATTCCTCTGCTGAGGATGCATTTATGATACACATTAATATTGAATGGTATATTATGATGGCCAGAGACAGTATACATGAGTATCCATCACTTTTAGTCTGAAAAAAATTCACCGGGGGCGGCAGAGGACCTGTCTACCTGAACTATATTCCGCTGCTGAGGATGCATTTATGATACACATAAAAATTAAATGTTATATTATGATGGCCAGAGACAGTATACATGGGTTTCCAACACTTTCAGTCTGAAAAAAGATTTGCCGGGGGCGGCAGAGGACCTGGTTACCTGAACTATATTCCTCTGCTGAGGATGCATTTATGATACACATTAATATTGAATGGTATATTATGATGGCCAGAGACAGTATACATGAGTATCCATCACTTTTAGTCTGAAAAAAATTCACCGGGGGCGGCAGAGGACCTGTCTACCTGAACTATATTCCGCTGCCGAGGATGCATTTATGATACACATAAATATTGAATGGTATATTATGATGGCCAGAGACAGTATACATGGGTTTCCAACACTTTTAGCCTGAAAAAAGATTTGCCGGGGGCGGCAGAGGACCTGTCTACCTGAACTATATTCCTCTGCTGAGGATGCATTTATGATACACATAAATATTGAATGGTATATTATGATGGCCAGAGACAGTATACATGGGTATACATCACTTTTAGCCTGAAAAAAAGTTAACCGGGGGCGGCAGAGGACCTGGTTACCTGAACTATATTACTCTGCTGAGGATGCATTTATGATACACATAAATATTGAATGTTATATTATGATGGCCAGAGACAGTATACATGGGTATCCAACACTTTTAGCCTGAAAAAAAATTCACCGGGGGCGGCAGAGGACCTGGTTACCTGAATTATATTCCTCTGCTGAGGATGCATTTATGGTACACATAAATACTGAATGTTATATTATGATGACCAGAGACAGTATACATGGGTTTCCAACACTTTTAGCCTGAAAAAAGATTTGCCGGGGGCGGCAGAGGACCTTGTTACCTGAACTATATTCCTCTGCTGAGGATGCATTTATGATACACATTAATATTGAATGGTATATTATGATGGCCAGAGACATTATACATAGGTTTCAATCAGTTAGAGTCTGAAAAAAGATTCGCCGGGGGCGGCAAGGGACCTGGTTACCTGAACGAAATAATTCCTCTGCTGGGGAATATTATGATGGCTAAAGACAGTACACTGTACATAATTTCTGAGCAGTCTCAGTTCAAAAAATGCTCGCTAGGGTGCGACAGTTGAATTCTTTCAAAGTCTCTTCTGATCGTAATTGTTGTACCCAAAATTTGAAAATGGTATAGAATTAAAACCCATAATTTTCTCCATCGAATGAAACATTTCTCTTCGAAATTATGCAATGTGGCGGGCTAAGCGTGATTCTGGCCCACCAAATTTTTACACTTTGAAAGTCTCTCCTGGTCGTAATTGTTGAACACAAAATTTGAAAATGGTATAGAATGAATACCCATAATGTTCTCTATCGAATGACGCATTTGTTTCAGAAATCATGCAATGTGGCGGGCTAAACGTGATTCTGGCCCGCCAAAATATAGATTGATATAAAACATATTACTAGTTGAACCCATAATTTAAAAGTTATATACGTTGAATACCCATAAAAAACCCATAATAATTATGACATATGTTTGAAATTTTGGGTACAACATGGCGGGGCCAGCTTCACGCCGGTCCACTTGCACACAGCGAATATGGAAGCTGTAAATAGTCTGTCCAAGCAACGAAGACTCTCTTGCAAGATGAAAAAATGACTCCAGCTCGGTCAATATTGGATCAAAAAGTATTGATTTGGTCTTAAATTGTAGATTAAAATATCTCCTAGGATTGAGACAAAATCATTAATTTTTCAACCAATATAGACCGAGCTAGGGTAATTTTCTCATCTTGTCAGATGGTCTTCTTTGCTTAGACATACTTAGAAGTGACTTGCGAGTCCATTCACGTAATAAAGTTAATCAATTATTATATTTTCTTGATGTACAATTTTAAAACTGACTTCTTAAATATCAACTACCTGGTTTCAAGAATTTTTTTTTTGCCCCAATAAGATAATCAAAAAAAGGTCGTGAAAATTTGAAAATTTCAAATTTTCTCAGCCCGGCCATGAGCAAATTTGACAAAACTGATTATGGAAATATTAAGTACCTATCAAGTACTATTTAGTACCTTCAATCAAAAAGTTGATATCTCAAAGGAAAAGGATGAAATTGAGATTCTTAAGTTTGATGCGTATCCAACCCTACTAGACGTTCAAACTGTTGGGGTTGGTGAGGAGTATCAGTAGTAGTAGATTAACGGTTCTGGCGCACCTAAAGGACATTGCATCCCAAGGTCACTTTTGACAACTCATCCAACCTAACATCGCCACAACCTCCTTCCTCCCACCACCATCACACCACCAACATTCCTCCCTCCATCACCCTCACCACCACCCTACCCCCTTGCAGATGACCATCATCCATCACCCCCATCACATTTTCCATTGCAGATGAGCAGTGTATAATTACTACATCTGTTAGTGATAGTGATGATAGATGTTGGTGTATATAATCCAATTTCAAGGACAAAAGAAGCTTGGAATGTTGTTGAAATCCTTAGAAAGGAAAATAAGAGTGGAGAAATTGACATGACAAGCCAATTCATCACCTTAATACATGCAATTATTGGGAAGTTGAACCTTTGAACCAGATGCCTCTTCATGCACACAATATACTTGAAATTCCCCAAGATTTGATTCTTGGTCTCTTGACACTGATCCACAAGAAAGGACCTTATGGTAACTGTACAAATTAACAAGGCATAACAGTATTAACAAAATACAGAGGGGAGACTGTACGAACACATAGTAAAGAAGAGAATTCCAGAAAAATAAGTATGGTATAGGAAAAGGAAAAACTGCAAGACACTATTGTACAGATGATACATTTACAATTGAACAAATCATTTAGAGAAACCTTACAATATTGCACCAATACTGAGACTTTCAAGAAGTCTGAATTGATAAGCAATAAATGAACATTGTAGAGGCTAGCAATCAGACAATACCAGACAGTCAGGTGGCATACAAGATAAGAGCCACCAGCTGGCTATTACAATCCATTTCCTTATTTTCAAGTCAGTTCTCACTCTGCTTTCCTAAGTGAAACAATGCTAAATTTCTTTGCTATAACTATAACGCGCAATACCCTATTTGCACCATCTGGAAACCTGCTGGTAGTACAGTGTATGTCCTCATTTTTTGATCAACAAACTCCTTTCAATATTCTTTTCAATAATCCTTTTTCAATATTTTTCATTATTATTGAAAATAGTAAATAAAATTTGCATTATACAGTCCATTAATCTGCTAAGATCATCCAAACAAACATAACATTATTTTGTGCTGTCAGAGAATCAGATGGACTTCATAAAAACTGGAAATAGTGTGTAAAATCTGTTTGTTACAGATAAAGGCGTACAGCAAAGTTGTTGCCTCTCTCCAACAAGAACAAAGTTCAAAATTACCTGAAGAATAACAATAAACTTGAGGAATAATCACTGTTGCTGGCTGACTTCTTCTCCTGTTAAAAGAATGATTGTTCTATAACAGGATGTATATATCACTATAGTCGCTCACAGATCATTGGAATGACCAAGGTCACTGGCAATGGTGAGCCCTGTTGCCACTGTTATCCACCCTCATTCAACTAGCCAAGAATGATTGTTTCCTTCTCCTACAAAAAAATTCAAGGAAGGTGAACAATATACTCATCACCCAAAGAAAACATCACTCCTTCTCTCTCACACACTCACTCTCTCCCTCTCTATTCACGGTACATTCAGATTATGCGTCAATTCCAAAAGTTGGCGCAAGGAAGTCAGCAATGCAGTGGACACAGTCATGCTCTTTGTTGGCATCTCTTTGCCGGTTGGAAAACCGGGCATCAGTCTCTATAATTATTTTAATAATGTTTTTCTTCATAGGTAACAGTCCAACTGTTGGCTACAGTCAAATAGCTGTAGCCAATCACAGCACTTGTTGTTAGCCTATGGTCAACTGTCAAACTGTTTTGCATAAAGAAAAACTTACCTTAAAACCTATCTGAGATATCTCAGCAGACTTCAATGAAAGTATATCATCTGATAGACCAGGGGCAGTTTTAGTAGGGGCAGGGGCATGGACCAGGGGCAGGGGTAGTTTAGTATGCAAAATATGAGGACCGCACTTTGTTAATGGTTTCCTACTCAGAAAAGCATGCTGATTATGAATCTGGATGTTGTTCATGTTGTTCACCCACTTTTATTCATAGTAATTGCTCCAGAAAATTTAAATTCTAGATCCTAGAAGGTGAATAGAGATCAGGAAATGATCTCAACTCACTCTGGGCACTACAAGTAAGACTTATGTGCAAATTCAATGCATCCTGAGTACCATTTTATACAGGGTGCCCTGAAAACTGCAGAATTTTGGTTCCTTTTTTCAGTTTTTTTTTTTCAATTTACTTTGAAAGGAAACGTTCTTAGGTGAAAAATAATCATTCTATTGTTTTGGGTATAAAATTCACAAGAGGATAGTATCCATCTAATTTTTCTACAATCAATGAGTACCAAGCTATGAATTTTCAAAAATTTGTAAGTTTTTTGTAATAGGTATATAGTTTAGGCAAATTTGACTTCTGGTTCCAAAAAAATTAATGTAAGGCTGGAATCTCAATCTACTTTGGGCATCCCAAATAAGTTCAATATAAGTTTGCAATGGATTCTGAGGTGTGCACAATACAGAGTGACAAGAAAACAACTTAATTTTGGTTATGTTTTTAGTTTTTTGCAATTGATGCAAAAACAAAGCGTCAGATAGAGAACAGATTTCTGATACTTATCCTAGCCAATAACATTTCCAAGAGATTTGAGTCAAATTCAACCCTTTATCTTGAACATGGACCAAGCTTTGATTTAAATAGTGGTATTTTTGTGAGAAACTAATATTTCATCTTTCCCAGTTTTTAATTTTGTATGATGAGCTAGAAATGTATATTCCAAGATCCTCTGGAGATAATAATTGTCTTTCATATTTGGGCTCAATTTGTATAACATAGTCCCCTCTTTTATTATAATTTTATATTAAATGAAATGATAATGATAAAAAATGAGCCAAAATGCGACTATTTCCAATCAATGACTTCCATGATGCATTTGAACACAAATAGTACTGTCTTTTTTTTGGCACATCAGAATGAACTAAAAGCACTCAAATTCAACAAGTGATATACTATGGATTTCAACCATCTTGAAGAACTTAAAACAAAATGCTATAGTTTGCCAAGATCTATTAACTTTTACAAAAGATGGGGGGCTCCTTAACAAATTATCCTTGAAAGATTCTTCAAGTTGTTCTTGTTGGAGAGAGGCAACAGCTTCACTGTACGCCCTTATCTGTAACAAACAAATTTTACACACTATTTCCAGTTTTTATAAAGTCCTGTAATGGGATTTTTGTTTTATTTATTTAGTTAGTTAATTATCTCTTCAAATTTTAGAATAATTTCTGTCAATCTTTTCACAATTTCTAAATATCAGAAATTATTTTAATTCAAGAAAACAAATTAACCAAACTATCAAAATTGATAAGCAATCAACTCTTATCTCATAATATTATACTAAGTCTGACAAAGGGGTTATTCATAATTAAAAAGGTGGAAGTAAAAATCAAATTTCCAAATTATATTATAAAAAGAAATATCAAAAATTGACAAAACAGAATTACCCAAAAATTACAAGAATTTATAGAAACCATATGATGCAATAAAACAGTAAATGGACATTTTCAAATACGTCAATTTTCGTAGAAGTGGGGCCCCAACACTTGTAGAAATATGCTTTTAAACAAATTTCACTTCACTATTTTTGTTGATTACTTTTGATATATGACGATACTTTTGTTGAAATGCCTAACTGCTTCTGTGTATGATTTCTTGGAGTCTGCCATTAGTATCAACTGAATGTTACCTCTGGAAATGCTGAAATTTCTGTACTCCACAGAAACTGCCATCTTGTAAATGTGGTATTGAATGGATTCTGCTGGACATCTTGGTAAGGTTGAGGTTGTTCTGGATATACCTGGAATCTTGGTGTATAAAGCTGGAAAATTGATGGAACTCTTGGTGGGTAAAGCTGGAAAATCGATGGAACTCTCTGTGGGTAAAGCTGGAACTGCTGTTGGGATAAAAACAATATAAAACCAATTCAGTTTCCTTATAAACTTCCTATTAACTCTGTTTGCAGATGAACTCAGAAAACAGAGACATCATAATACAACTGAACAATTTCAATTTAACAGAACCTATTACAATATAATGAGATTGCTAACAATTACATTACTCAAAATTACAAAAATTCAAATGAAATAATTTGAATAATAATAATAAGAACTTTAAATTTCAATAATGAAAAATTCAAATTATATTATCTGGAATTTATACTCAATAAATATTATAAGGATTGTATACTCAAATTATTATTTGACATTTTAAAAATACTCATTGTACAAAATATTTTCAAACAAAAATACTAGATAAAATTTTATAGTTACCTTTTAAAAGCAGATTTGGATACAGTAATCCATGATTCAGATGAATATATTATTGACAATAACGGAACACTAACTTTACTATTAGATGATAAATTTTACAGGAACTTTGGAAAATTTGATTCTTAAAAAAATTATTTCATTGTTACTTTATACTAAAAATTACAAATAAAGACATCCTGAAGCTTAGGAGAAGAATCATTAGAAATAACCTTGAACAGAAAGTGTTCTGCATCTTTCCAACTCTGTGAACAGACTGACTTGAGCAAAGCAGCAATAATAGAATCAGATCAAAAGCCTACCAAAAAGGACAATTCTGAATCTTGAGAAGGGAAGAGAGAGTAACGTAGCAAGTCATCTAAAAAGAACTACGTAAGAAAAGGATAGAGAAATAGAGAGAGCACAAAGACTCTTTATCAAAGCAAAAAGTACTTGTAAAATATGGAAAATCAACATAACAGACAAAGAAGCTCTATCTCACTCAAACTTATTGCAAAATTAGAGTGAGGCAGTTGTTTGTTGGAACTGTATTTTCAAAAACAAGATAACTGTACTGATTAACTTAATGTATGTAACATTTTGTTACAGTCCATCTGATTCTCTGACAGCACAAAATAATGTTATGTTTGTTTGGGCGGTCTTGGCAAATTAATGGACTGTATAATGCAAATTTTATTTACTATTTTCAATAATAATAAAAAATATTGAAAAGAAATTACCAAATTGTTGATCAAAAAATACGGACATACACTGTTCTACCAGCAGGTTTCCAGATGGTGCAAATAGGGTATTGCGCATTATAGTTATAGCAAAGAAATTTAGCATTGTTTAACTTGAAAATAAGGAAATGGATTGTAATAGCCAACTGGTGGCTTTTATCTTCTATGCCACCTGACTGTCTGGTATTGTCTGATTGCTGGTCTCTACAATGTTTATTTATTGCTTATAAATTCAGACTTCAAGAGACCAAGAATCAAATCTTGGTGAATTTCAAGTATATTGTGTGCATGAAGAGGCATCTGGTTCAAAGGTTCAACTTCCCAATAATTGCATGTATTAAGGTGATGAATTGGCTTGTCATGTCAATTTCTCCACTCTTATTTTCCTTTCTAAGGATTTCAACAGCATTCCAAGCTTCTTTTGTCCTTGAAATTGGATTATATACACCAACATCTATCATCACTATCACTAACAGATGTAGTAATTATACACTGCTCATCTGCAATGGAAAATGTGATGGGGGTGATGGATGATGGTCATCTGCAAGGGGGTAGGGTGGTGGTGAGGGTGATGGAGGGAGGAATGTTGGTGGTGTGATGGTGGTGGGAGGAAGGAGGTTGTGGCGATGTTAGGTTGGATGAGTTGTCAAAAGTGACCTTGGGATGCAATGTCCTTTAGGTGCGCCAGAACCGTCAATCTACTACTACTGATACTCCTCACCAACCCCAACAGTTTGAACGTCTAGTAGGGTTGGATACGCATCAAACTTAAGAATCTCAATTTCATCCTTTTCCTTTGAGATATCAACTTTTTGATTGAAGGTACTAAATAGAACTTGATAGGTACTTAATATTTCCATAATCAGTTTTGTCAAATTTGCTCATGGCCGGGCTGAGAAAATTTGAAATTTTCAAATTTTCACGACCTTTTTTTGATTATCTTATTGGGGCAAAAAAAAAATTCTTGAAACCAGGTAGTTGATATTTAAGAAGTCAGTTTTAAAATTGTACATCAAGAAAATATAATAATTGATTAACTTTATTACGTGAATGGACTCGCAAGTCACTTCTAAGTATGTCTAAGCAAAGAAGACCATCTGACAAGATGAGAAAATTACCCTAGCTCGGTCTATATTGGTTGAAAAATTAATGATTTTGTCTCAATCCTAGGAGATATTTTAATCTACAATTTAAGACCAAATCAATACTTTTTGATCCAATATTGACCGAGCTGGAGTCATTTTTTCATCTTGCAAGAGAGTCTTCGTTGCTTGGACAGACTATTTACAGCTTCCATATACGGTGTATAGTCTAGTCTGTCCAAGCAAAGAAGACACTCTGGCAAGATGAGAAAAAGACTCCAGCTCGGTCCAAATTGGTCAAAAAATTATTGATTTGTTCTCAATCCTATGATACATTCTGATCTACAATTTAAGACCAAATCAATCCTTTTTGAACCAATATTGACCGAGCTGGAGTCATTTTCTCATCTTGCCAGGGTGTCTCCATTGCTTGGACAGACTATTTACAGTTTCCGTATACAGTGTTCAGTCTAGTCTGCCCAAGCGAAGGAGACCCTCTGGCAAGATAAGAAAATGACTCCAGCTCGGTCTATATTGGTCAAAAAATTATTGATTTGTTCTCAATCCTAGGAAACATTCTGATCTACAATTTGAGACCAAAATAATATTTTTTCTACCAATATTGACCGAGCTGGAATCATTTTCTCATTTGAAACCCAATTTATAATTTTTTAATCAATATTGACCAAGCTGGAGCTAACAGGGAATGACCTCAGCTATTCCAATTCGCTCTCGAAGATAAGTTTATTTTATATTAGAATAGGCCTATTATATTTTATATTTTAAATCGGGTGGATGATAAGAGATTGAATATGGAAATATAATTAACTACTTGATTAGTTATTGGAAAATTCCATAGCCTACAAGAAATACCGAACTTCAACTGTATTGGGATCAATAAATTGTTCTTCGATTAGGCTCACAACAAATATTTTGTAATTATTGCTGAATAACACTAAAAGCCTCACGGCTATATGACATTTCATAACATTAATCGCGTACGTAGCTTACAAAAGGTGATGAATGAACTGAAATTCAGTTCAAGATTAACAATAGAATGAGAATAAGAGGGAGAGAACTATGAGAGAATAGATACAATGTGAAAGAGAGATATATAGATAAACAAAGATAAATAGCCTAAGACAGGGGTGGTGGTGAAATTGGTGTAAACACTTTCACATGGCAGTTATTAATAATATTTTGCAGTGAATTTAGTCCTGCCGGTTGCAAGGTGCTGCTGGTAGATTATGCTACAGTCAGTCAACTTTGGAAATGGAGTCCGAAATAGTCTTAATCACAGGTAAGAAGAATTATTGCATTACATTGCATACAGCACAAATTTAGAGTAAAGTCAACAAGTATATTTAGTGAGAAAATTTCAAAAACTAGGTCTATAATATTTGTGTTGTCTTTTTTACCTGGTCTTTACAATCATTTCTCAAATTCATTCAGATTTATTTTAATTTAAATATAATAAAAACTATATAAAATTATAAAAGCTCAACAAATAAACAATATCATGTTCATTATATTCCAGGATTCAAAATTACGGTACGGGTAAAGAATTTGGGAGTAATAAAAAATGAGGCATTTTGATTGTTTTCCAATATCCATACAATAACAAAAAATGTAATAACATATAATTCAAATGTTATATATAAAGATATATTGTAAAAAGATATCTAAGATAAGATAATATATATCCCTAATCAACTCAAGTCAACACAGCATCTTTCTTAACCCAACAAATTCAGAGGAAATAACATCAATTATGAATCAACTGAAAAACAAATCTACACCAGGCCCAGATAATTTCACAGGACATTTTATTAAGAAGATTTCATCCGTTATAACGCAACCATTAGAATATATATTTAACATATGCTTATACAAAGGCTACTTCCCTGAAAAATTTAAAGAAGCAAAAATCATCCCAATACCTAAAACTGGAGACCTAAAAATACCAGAAAACTATAGACCAATAAGCTTAATCAGCAATCTTTCTAAAATACTGGAGAAAATTATCAAAATTAGAATTATGAATTTTTTAAATAAAGAGAATGTAATAAGTGAAAATCAATATGGCTTCCAACAAAACAAATCTACAAAAGATGCGGTCATTCATCTGAATAAAATAATCTTTGACAATTTCAATAATAATAGGTAAGAAAACACTTGCAGTCTTCATGGATTTATCGAAAGCGTTTGACACAATACCCCACAATATATTACTGAATAAATTAGAAAGAGTTGGAATTAGAGGAACAGTGAACAAATTATTCGCCACATATTTAACTGGAAGAAAACAATACCTCTCCCTTCAGGGTAAAACGGACATTAGGTGTACAACAGGTTTTGGTTTACCGCAAGGATCAGTTTTATCGCCAATTCTGTTTCTAATATATGTAAACGATCTGGTAAAACTGAATCTTGAAAATTGCACCACCCTGTCCTTTGCGGATGATACAGTATTGATCTTTAGTGGCAACACCTGGGATGATACTTTTAATACAGCAAACAGTGAGATAAAAATTGTATACAAATGGTTGCGAGATCACATATTAACACTAAACGCAGACAAAACAAAATTCATGACTTTCTCTCCCAATATAGTCGGTCAACCACCAACAGCATTAGAGATAAAAATTACAATGAATGGGGATGAAACAAAAACATTGGAAAGGGTAAAAACAATAAAATACTTGGGTATATTAATGGATCAACATTTGAAATGGGATAAACACATTGAATATCTATGTTCAAAATCCAAATACCTAATATACATATTCTACAAAATCAATAAACTGAAGAACCTTGACATTATAAGAAAAATATATTTTGCTTATGTGCACTCACTTTTCCAATACGTTATTGAGGTTTGGGGTGCTGCATATGATACACATATGAAAAAACTGTTCATTCTCCAAAAACATATGATAAGAGCTGCGTTAGGTAGGCCACGACTATACCCTAGTAGAGAAATTTTCTTTGAATTCAAAGTTCCAACACTAAGACAAAATTACGTAAAAAAAGTAATCCTCCAAATAAATAAAAATAGGTCTCAATATGTTCTACGTTCAACACCCTATAATACACGTCCAATAAATAGATACAATACAAATATTATCAAACTCACAACATGCAGGCATCAATTCTCATACTACAGCAATTATATTGTAAACAAAATTCCAAAGGATTTTATTAACAAAAACATCACACGTAAATTACACATTGATATAGAAAACTGGATTGATCGAAATATCTTCTTCAACCTACATTTACAAAATTGATAAAAAAAACACTTAAAAATACAAATACACTATTTCTATTAAATCATTAAGTATTATTGAGCATCACTGTACCATGTTTCTCTTTTCTCATGAGTAAATGGTAAAATCATGCAAGCCATTTAGCATCACTTTCCGCTTCTATCACAATTTTGTACTGTTTTCATCCATAAACTACTAGAGAATAAGAAAAGGTATATTATGTTGAATTTATAACATATATTATTAACGACAGTAAAACAAAAATTTTCTGCACTTGATGAGATATGGAAATACAGGGTGTTTCAGGAATGGAATTCTCAGGCTGATTCCCCAAGTAGACAAAAAAGTTCCATGGGACCAACCCCCAAAAACGCTTTGTTACTGAGATAACAATGGCGGAAAATTGAGATTTTTCAAAAAATATTTATTTTTCTAATCTTTTAGAGGATTTGCTGAGGTTCTAAAATAATCAATTCTTATGTAAAATTAGCTGAGAAATTCAATGAAACCAGTCTGAAGTCTGTAACTTCAACGGTTATTGAGATAATTGAAAAAATATGCTTAAAAACGACATTTTTCAACAATAAGGGTTATAACTGGATGAGGAATCATAAATTTGTATTTTTTATTAATGGAAGTTGAAGAGAGTTGGATTCTGAAGAAAAAGTTAAATGGCAGCGATTGTGTAAATCTTACCCAAATCTCAGAAATAGCGATCAAAAATCGCAAAATCGCTACTAAATACAAATTTATCACTTGTGCTTTGTTTTGTCGAATTTTGCGATTTTTGAACGCTATTTCTGAGATTTGGGTAAGATTTACACAATCGCTACCATTTAACTTTTTCTTTAGAATCCGACTCTCTTCAACTTCCATTAATAAAAAATACAAATTTATGATTCCTTATCCAGTTATAACCCTTATTGTTGAAAAATGTCGTTATTGATGCATATTTTTTCAATTATCTCAATAACCGTTGAAGTTACAGACTTCAGACTGGTTTCATTGAATTTCTCAGCTAATTTTACATAAGAATTGATTATTTTAGAACCTCAGCAAATCCTCTAAAAGATTAGAAAAATAAATATTTTTTGAAAAATCTCAATTTTCCGCCATTGTTATCTCAGTAACAAAGCGTTTTTGGGGGTTGGTCCCATGGAACTTTTTTGTCTACTTGGTGTAAGGAATCAGCCTGAGAAGTATTGCACATTCCTCCTGAAACACCCTGTATAAATACAGCTCACTGCCAACACACAAGTTTATCTTATGTTGGCAGTGCCAAAAATGTATCAGATAAAAATGTTTTATTAAGTGACAATTTTATGTTCTGTTTATTGTTATATAATTCAAATTATTTTGTAAATTGTTTTATCTTATAGATGTAAAATATGTTTCTTTTGGCAAATAAATTCATTCATTCATTCATTCATTCATTCATTCATTCATTCATTCATTCATTCATTCATTCATTCATTCATATAAGTTTGAAAAGTACGGCCAGTCCTCGTGATTTTTTAAAAAACATATTTTTTGGTTGAAGGATGATATTATTTGTCTCATTTTTTAGGTGGGAGTGGATTTCTTGGACAGCACATTGTAAGGGAGCTTCAAGAATGTGACGATTGTGTTAAGGAAATCAGAATATTGGATTTGAAACCTTATCAGAATATTCTTGGTGAGTTTAATTTATTTATGAAGAATTGAAAATCTCAAGAGCAAACAGAACATAATTGAAACTATAGATAAAAATCATAATCACAGTAACTTACCATTTTTAGTATTTTTAATTTCAAACAGAATTTCCCCTTTGTTAATTTTTCTTTCATTTACACTTGAGAATGTCTCTCTTAGGAGAGCGGAACATGTTATGTTAAGATAAAGTATAAGTACTTTTTCCTGTAATAACTTGTGAATGCCTCCTTAGGAAGGAGACCAAAACATGTTATGTGTTAAGATAAAATATACTTAGCCTACTTTATTCCTGTAAAAAATTATTTATTTATGACAATACTTTGATAGTAGCTAGTAGATAGCCCTAGACAACAAAGCAACTAATATAACTATAGGTATCAATTTCTCAATTATCGACATTAGTATTGATAACAGTCGAGAATTGTAGTATTAGAATATTATAAACTCGTAAGTTTTCTTCCAATAATGAAGAAAAATATTATAGTACCGTAATACAAAATTAAATAATTACATTTACTAGAAATAAAATGACATGACAGACAAGATTTTATAAAAAAAGGAGAGAGGGGATAATACATACTGAAACAAATATAACTTATAAAACATAATATAAAACAAATAAAACTTCGCAAAATAAATCAAATAGACATATTATTGTAGCGTGTGGGGCATGAAAAAAATAAAATAGGAATATTGAGGAAACTAAGCATTGATTAAATTGTTATTATTACAAGAATAAAATATTCAAATACCGTACCTAAATAACAATCATAGGCCTACATCGTCGTTGAATAATTTCAAAACCGAGATAAATATTTCAATGTTTCAATGCATTATAATGCGATGGAAATTTTATAGTAATAAGATGGAATATTATATATTCAATTTCCTCATAGGACTTTTGCAACAATAGTGTATTTCGGAAAGGAAAAGGAAGTAGAATATAGCCTGTAGCTAGAAAGCTATATCTCATTAACAACAAATGAAAAATACATGGATTAACGTATGTACAGCATTATTTATAGGAGGTAAAAATACAATATATGCAGTAAAGTAGGCCTACACCGTTCTAGATTTGGATTAATTGATAACTTGATTGATGATTTCCATCGCAAGCAAGCGAAAATTTCATTGAACAATAATACCGTAGCCTACTAAACAGTTGATCTTCCTACGAGCAAATATTTACATATATTTTAAAATCCTCATTTTCACTATAACGACTGAAAGCGAATTTAACAAAGAAGAAGTCCAATTTAATTTTCTATAATCAATGATTTTCTACAATGTCTCATCTCATTTTATTTGATTAATGTTGAAGAATGTCTATCTGTCATCAATAGCTGTTCAAAGCAAACAAGTCTAAAATTTCAGAAATTATTTTATTTCCTCAACTTGAAATGTAATTTTAATTCTGTAGTTCTCTGAGAAAATATTTATTCTGTATTTTTGCTTGTCATTGTTATATTCCATTCTATATTTTATTCTAGGTCATATTGAAAAGAAACCAGTAAAAAGTTTCATTGGAGATGTTAAATACAAAAATACATTGAAAGATGCATTTAGGGGTGTCACGTGCGTTTTTCATTGTGCTGCAATGGTCTCATATGAATTCCCAGCAGATGAAGAGCTACTGCAGAGAAATAATGTATTAGGTAAGAAGTAACTTTTAATAACGATAGCAGTCTCTATAAAATAATAATATTGTAAGCGAGTCTTAGCAAGGAGCGCTGAAGATGAACACGAAACGTGTATGTGACTCAAAACCCGTAAGTGGGCTGCATAGCAAGCAGAAGTATTATTTATTAATTAATAATAATTTTTGAGTAAGGTAATAACCTAATAAAATTATGATCTCTTCTAGTTCTTGACAAAATAGAGACTTCTATATCGTTTCCATCCCATATTCCAATCATAATGTATTATTTATAAAAACTTATAAAATAATATAATTACAATACAAAATGGGTAGAAAGGTTCGAGAAAGGTTATTCTTATTATCTATCTATTGTACCGTAGTAATAATACTATTATTTATTTAATAATCTTCTCCTGTTTGTAGATTAGAAAATATTATTTTATATTTTTTCAGAGGAATGAAGATCCTTCAACTTCATATGTAATTATATATAATTCAATTCATATTATACAACTTCATATTATAATTTGGTGATTTTTGTTCTTTGTAATAATTTAATTTTTTTCAATTTCTGTAACATTTCCTGCATTGGTGGCTCGATTCAACCAATATTTTTGCAGAGGAACTAGGATCTTTACTACATTATGATAATAATCTGATGATTCTGTGTGTTATTCTAGGTACCCAGAATGTTATTGACCAGTGCAAGGAGAATAATATCCAGTTCTTGATCTACACCAGCACTACAGAAGTGACTTTGAAGCCATATTTTCCAAAGTTGGGCTTTTTTTCTGTGGTTGTGAATCAGACTGAGGCCAAAATCACCCCTCCCACTGATCATTCACAGCTAATTTTCCAAGGATACGCCGCATCCAAATTGAAAGCTGAGCAGCTTATCCTATCAGCACATGATACCCAATTAAGTGATGGTAAGAGTTCTTTCCAAATTTTTTATTCCCTATTAATTTTATTAGAATCGCAGTAAATTTTTCTTTGTAGAAGGAATTTCCAGAAACAAGTACTTACTTTAGAATAGGTAAGTTACTAATAAAATGTTAAAATATCATCAGAATTAATGAATAGTACTAAATTTTCTTTCATGAATGAATATTTACACTATAATAATTTCAGTGGGTCGTAAACAGCTACGGCATGCCTCAGCGTTTAAAAGTTCAACTTCCAGATATGTAATTTTTAATATATCTCGATCGGTACTATAAAACACGATAGGCTACGTGACCAAATAATAATTATATCAATTTTTTCACTGAACCCACACTACCCACTGACTGAGTTTTTCAGCAGCTAAAACAATAATTTGAAACCTATGTCAGAAATAATAAGGTCTTCAACAAACTCGCCATTTTTATTAAACACTTTAGGATGCTTCACTACTGTACTGTTGGAGGCCTCTACTGTTAGAACAATTAATGTTAGCCTGCTGTTAGAACAACTAAGAAACAGCAGAATACCTCCATCCATTTTTAGTTGAAGATTTAATCAAGAAAAAAAATGGGAAATAGAATTATTTTTTGGTGATATTTGTTTCAGGATTCTAAAAACAGCATACGTGACTCCTATTTATAGAAATTCTTCTTGAAGTTGAATTTCTATTGTAGCCTATTTGAAGTAATGAAATTTCATTTCATGACATAAGTTACACATTAATGGGAAAGAGGACGATTTGGACATGTGTCTGTGTTTTCACCTATAAGTGAGATATATGAGAAAATTAATTGTCAAGAAACAAAAATTGTTAGTCAGAGAGTGTCATTATAATATCTCTGATAAATAAAGTTTATAAAGCATAATGATGAATTGAAATTTCAGGTTCGAAATTACAAACAATTGCTTTGAGACCAACCATGATCTATGGAGAGGGAGACCGAGGAGTCCTCCCATTCATAATGAGCGTGGCTAACTACTACAATGGCACACTGCAACAGGTTGCTGGTTTTGGAGGGAAACATCAGATGACTTATGCTGGTAAATAAAATAGAATTAGTTATTTATTTAATTATTTTATTTTCATTTAATTTTGAAACAGTAAAAATAGCTATAGTTGATTGATGAATTTACACATTAATCTAAACTACCTTATCACTGATTATACAGTATGTTATCTGATAATATCAGATATCATAATCTATAATCTGAACTTACACTCAGGATGATGTCTGATGTTTCGAGCCTCGCCATTTTTCGAAATTTGACTCTAGAATAACATATAATTACGCCAAGTTAATTATGACCTTGGATACTTGGGATTGAAAAATTTGTTAATTTTTAAACATAAATAGGTAGTGATGTTTTCAAATCAATTCATATACTCATTGTGCGGTATTACCATGTTAATACCTGATATTGAAGTCTTCATCAAATTTTTGTTAAGAAACCAAGTGAAATAGAATACGGTACCTACTATTCGTCTTGAGTTGAGACCTGTTAAAAATTTATTTTTATTCCTAGAAGTCTAGGATCTTGGTAGAAAAACGTAACAGAAAATCAAAATTTCAAAATATGAGTAATGAGTTCAATATAGTATTGGGCTATTATTGGTCTATAGAACGGCATCAAACTTGTTTTGAAGCTATAATGAAAAGTAATTCGCATAAAATTTTAATTTTGATTTTTTTCGTAACTCTTCTTCTTTTTCTCTCCCCTGTTTGTTGCTCATATAGCGTCGGGGTAGTAACTCCAATTTCTTATCTTCAAGACAGGGAGATAAAATTAAAACTCTTAATAGAATACTCTCACAGTGATGAAAAATCGGCACAATTATATCTGAGAATCTATTGTATCTGAGAATCTGAATCTGAGAATTGTACAATCTTGTGAAACCCAAGGTCGTTTACCCGGATACTATTTGTTGTTTGGTGTGGCATCTCTCTATTGCTCTTTCTGTTGCAACTTTCATTAATAAACTTCAAAGTACATTAGCACTGTTTGCGCTAAAATATGACAGTTCTTGTTTACAAAATGAATTAGTCTACCAGGTTCTGATTTCATAACTATACAGTTGAATTAATAAACAAACACCTAGAATTGAACCTGAGTTTCATCAGCTCTATCACCTTCAACGTAAATTCCTTTTCAGAGAAAAACTTTACTATAAAGAAATGTTTATTCCGCCTTATTATATGAATTTAATAAATATTTTATCATGATATACGAGTAGGCTATATATATAGTAGGCTATAATGTGAATCCTGAATATACTAGCTGACTTTCATAATTCATTGAGCTGTATTATCAACTATATTTGATCAAAATAATAATAAATTTTATGAACTCTCAAAGTTCTAGCTGAATCGATCGAGACTGCCCAATCCCTAAAATCTAAATGTGATAATGGATGGTCAATACTTAATGAGTTGACCATCAATAATAGTCCATCATTTTTATTGCTTTTGGGAGGATAATGTTGAAATATTTATGAGTTATATTGCATAGAATTTTTCAATGCTGGTAAATGTTTTATTCATGTTTCATTATATTCCGCCAAAGAATCTGATGAGAATTTATTGTTTTCAGGTAACGCTGCTCACGCACACATTTGTGCCAAAAACACTCTGCAAAAAAATTCAAAAGATATTGGAGGTCTACCAGTCTTTATAACTGATGACACAATTATCACTGACATCACAAAATTCGTGACTCGTGTCGCAAACGAGCCAGACAGAAAATTTTACAAGATGGCCAAATGGTGTATACCAACAATATTCACTGTATTTCTAGCAATATTCATCGATCTATTTGTGAGATTAAGCTACCCAATCATGATCAGAAAAAGGTTACCAGTTTCATCCAAAGCAGCGGTAAGTTTTGTGGCTTCGATACTACAATACAGCAGATTGAGAGCCTCCTTGTACCTGAGTTATTCCCCAAAGTATTCTGTCGAAACCAGCATGGAACGGTCGAGGAAATACTATACTAGTGGTAAAGTTCGCAGCCTAGTGGAGATGAACTCTAGGAAGAAAATTTTCGATATTAATATGAAAAGAGATTGCTAACATCAAGAACATTCTAAGAAGAAAGAGTATTTCTGAAGCAATTTAATTTTCTAATAATTTTTTATGTAAAATCTATTATTTTTTCCATTATAGTCTTAACGTCTTTCTTATATAGATAATCTAATCTAATCTAATCTAATCTTTCTTAATTTTCACATTTTAATTCTTAGTTTATTGCAAAATTATAAGGAATTTGAACAAAATTCCAACGGATTAAGAATCGTCTTGTTAATTTCTTTGTATTCATGTTTTCAAATTTGTTTCTGATGCTTCTTTTGGAAAATAGCATTTTTTAATTTTAAATCCCAAATTAACAAAAAACTAGGAGAGATAATCGAAAAATGGAAAGAGTAATACCGAAAGAACAGTATAATGATGAGTATTTTGCTCCATTACTGAGATTTTTGCGATTTAAAACAAGGAAAATGACTATGTTTTAGCTTGTGTGAAGTAGAATCAAGACTTAAGACTTGAGTCATTCAAGACTTAGGAATTTGAAGCCTATGGGCTATGTCAGATAGTTTTCTGTACTGAATTTTTATAATCATAGTTTGGTCAATAGGAAGTGTGGCATTTGATGGTCATGCTATGATTTGCTATGATTATACAGTTTCTATGATTTTCTTATCACACTTGAATTAATGCAGAACATATTTTTCCTTCAGTCCTTCCGAAGCCCGAACTGATAGGATTAACCTGTCTCCCATCACACGATTTGTGTAAATTATTCGTAATAGTTCATTCAATTTTATAAAATGATAGATGGTTTCAGAAATGAAAGATGGTTTCTGGAATAAAATATTAGAATAATATTAATGATTTTAATAAGAATGCATCATATAACATAAAACATAAAAAACTTCAAAAATAGCTTGACGAAAATATTAAATTGGAACACATGTTGGTAAAATTCCAGTAGAGTCGGAAAAAATAATGTAATACAGTAAAATATTCAAATGGAAAAATTAAAGAAATTACTGGAAAAAGATCTGAAAATGTGCCATCTCGATATGGAGTATAGAATGGAAATTGTAAAGGAGTTCATAAGTGAAATATTGTGAATGGTGGTTGAATTAGCTTTCCCATTTTTTCCACTCCATACCATCGGGTGGTTTTATGTCGACTTTATCTTTAGCTACCTCCGACCAATTGGTACTTAAAACAGTACCACCGGACTCCAGCTGAAAACAAAATAAATACATTTTTACACAGAAAATAAACTTGAGAAAATTATATTTTTCCTAAATTCATGGAATAGTTTTTTTTCAATACAATTATGATAAGTACATACATTCTCATAACAATGAAAACATGAGTGTGGAAGACATTTCAGATTGGAATTAATATGTAATCTATTTAAAGCATGTTGAGAGTATGTAAAATACAGTTTTAAAAGCGAAAAGAAATCTATCCTGTTAAGATTTTTGTTGATTTAAAATAACAATTATCATTCATACTCGTATGAAACAAGCAAAATTATAATACACTATGTTTATGGTTTATCATACAGGCATGGAATACTATAGGAAAATGGGAAATCCTTATTGTAAGAGGCCTCTCAAAATACAGTATTTTCTTGTGAACCTTGTACGTTTAGTAAGCCATTCAATAATAATAATTAAAAAGTTTTCAATGCAAAATCATGAGTTAAGAGACGAAAAAACAGTACTTTTATAGTCTTACTCATTTAAAAAAATGGGAAAATTAGTTTAAGAATTCAAGTTTGCTTCTTATCCCACATCAGAATGAATAAAAATTGCGAAGTTATGGCGGATTGCGGAAAAATATAATCTAAACTATAGAGACTGTATAATCAGACTTATTATAGGCTACAGTCTTTATAATCCAAACTAAGTGCTATGGAACGCTTCTCACTACTCAGACTGTATACTCAGATTAACAGTCTCTGTACTCAACACCAATGGCCATACTTTAATTATACCATAGAGAAAGGATATACGTTCCAACTATTACTTCTCTATAACTATACGGTCTCTGTAGACTGGGATATTGAAAGAATAAACAAAACTTACAAAGGATTTGTTCATGGCCTTTTTGACTTCGTCGCTGCCTTCTAGATATATTTTCTGGAAGAGTGAGTTGACAGCCGCATCACCTTCGGCTTTCTCATCTTCTATTTCACCAACCAACTTATCCCAGTCACGACCTAAAAGATTATAAATTCAATAAATATTTTACCAATTCATCAGTAAATTAATAGTGAAATGCAATGAGAAAAGTTATAAATACAATAATTTTGGTGAATGCGTGGTATAGGCATATATAGGTATATAAGTGTAAGAGAGGGCCGGCTGCGCCCTAACTTCGCCCTCCCAGGTTTAAAAAAAGGCAGCAATTCAACTCAATTGAATTTTATTTCAAATAAATTATTACAGTTTTTGGTCCTTTAAACCAGTTTTAAACCCGTGGGGTTTTCAGCAGATGCGATTTCAATACAAAAATTATTCACAACGTTAAACTAAAATAAATAAGTATAAATAAAATACAATTGGCTCATTTGTCATGAATTATAAACAATCTTGACAAGAATGAAATACGAAAAGATTATAATATTACTGAGAAAGCGAAAAAAAATTTTTTTTTGTGCAAAATGTAGCTTTGATTATTTCCCCCATTACTTTTCAACTACATTATAGATTCCTCTGTATAGTCTGTCCAAGCAAAGAAGACATTCTGGCAAAATGACTCCAGCTCGGTCAATATTGATCCAAAAATTATAAATTTGGTCTAAAATTGTAGAACACATTCTGATCCACAATTTAAGACAAATTTGTAATTTTTGGACCAATATTGACAAAGCTGGAGTCATCTTTCCATCTTGCCAGAATGTATTCTTTACTTGGACAGACTATATAAGTATTCAGATTCTATTTAGTATTTATATTCGATTTTTTCTAAGAATTTAATGCTGTTAATATTTAACTCTACTTCCTTATTCAAGGTTTTTTATGACTTAAGGCTAATACTTCAGGTTTCTTATTCCAGCATTTAAATATTGTGTCAAACATAGTCATTTTGTGTTAGACATAATTAATAATATACAATAGACTATACAGTAAGTGCCATTTCGCTTTAATATATAGAGATTGAGCTAGACATTTTTATAGGTATGACAAAAAAATTCCAGGATGGATTGACCTACATGGCCCATACATGGCCTATGCATGGCCTACATGGCTACATGGCCCTTAATGGCCTATAATTGACCTAAAATTGTTGTAATAACTAATTCATGAGTCATAATTGCTTCCCGGTGGTTCGGAGTCCATTTAAGGCTAGAGGTCCATTCATCTCTAAATCATCATCCATTTCATTCCCCACGCACAAGCCAAAGAGCTTATGTGGGCATCATCACTCTGATTACTTCTTATAAAATGAGCACTGGACTTGATCCAACATTGCGTGCTAATTTAACGGTAGGAAGTGTTCAATTTAGTTAATGCCTTCCTGACCTCAACCACAATAAGATATAGAAGCTTGAATTTTTTATTATTCAATTGCATGAGCCCTACACTTGATTAGATATGACTTGCAACCAAACTGTAATTGCCTAAGAATTTTTGACTTTACCAATTTATTTCAATCTTTAATAATTCTCCCTTCAGAATTCTACATTGACAATATATCGTTGTTTTTATAATCCGGAGTGGAAATTTATACAGTAATTTTGAAATGGTCAATTTGAACATAACATTTTTTGAATTTTCTCATCAATATTGGGAAAGAAGACAATTTGGACACGTCTCTGTGTTCCCACCTATAAGGCCGCTATTACACGATAATATAGTTCTATGATCATATGGAAAGAGATGGAAATATGATTTCGTATTTCTATCTCCTTCTATATGATCAGATATGATCATAGAACTATTATCGTGTAATACCAGCCCAAGTTTCATTGTAATATCTACAAGTTAAACGAATAAATAAAGTTCTCCAAATCTCGAATAAATTATTGAATGTTAAATGTTCGTGAGTAGGCTAATAATTATCAGGCCTATATTATCCAACCAATACCTCTATATTCAATTGATTGAATGAAAATTAATAAAAAAGCTAATAATATCCATAACATTGAAACATAATAATAGAAAATATTTCATACGAAAAAAATTATGAGTTCAAAGCATGAATCAGGGGTCAGGGGTCAAGAATGTATCAAGGTATATAAGTTTTTCTAGAGGATTACAATTGAGAACAGAAAAGTAATAGAAATAAAAGGAAATAACAGAAATCGGAATAATAATGAAATGAAATTATAAAAAGGACTGAAAAAGTAGGCGTACCTTTGGTCTGCGTTATTTTAGGTTCACCCTGAAGAGTCAGCCATCTTATTCCATCGACTTTCTTCAATCTTATTTCTATCTGGAATTAATAAAAAATGAAAACGCTGTACCGCTACAAGTCAAACAATTATAGAACTATGTGATTACAAAAGAGTGTGAGATGGAATTCAAAGTACAAAAGTAGAAGTAAGAAGTTCTGCAGAAGTTTTACAAGAAAATTAAATACTCGTAGTTGATTTAAAGTAGCCTAATAACCTTTCTAGGTTTGGAGCAAGCAGATCAAGAAATAAAAGGTCGAAACAGCAAACTAATTGTAAAGTGATATGATATGTACATTCAACCTAGAACAGATCAGGAAATAAGAACTTCACTTCAACATTTGTAGTTAAAAAAGATGCGTTACTCAATTCAAAAGATTTGTAAAACAAAATTGTTTTTGAATAGTTTGTCCTTACTTTCATGGAGCTATTGCCAAGTAGCTTATTGTATTCTGGAATTTGAAAAATTGAGATTGAAATATTGATTGGCAATAGATATAATTTCAATTTAGTGAAAAATAGTATTCATTAGATCATAAGCATTAAATTAAGTTATTGAAATTACCAAATAAAATAATAATTTACGACTCTGAACGCTATAAATTGGTTCACATATTTTTGTGATGGTAAACATCATTGTTTATGATGAGGAACGGTTAATATCTTTCAGATGATAGCAATCGCGAAATTTTCGCCAACTTTAAAAGTTTCTTGTCAGTTTTCGTCAACATGAAAGCTTGTTCTTTTTGACGTGTTTATCATGAGCTTGTGTTCATCAAAGCTTGTTCATCGAGAAGCTTCTTCTTTTCAATAATACATGTTTAAGAGATTCAATAAAAATGTTAGTGCTGTTGTTTTAAGCTTATTTAAAAATCACTTTTCAAATGGAAATTAGATTTTTACTTACATTGCAGTAACTAAAGTTTCGAACAGTTGAATGGCCATCTTCAGATACTTGTTTTTTTTATAATTGACCTATTGTACTATTGAGTATAATTTTCTATAGTGGGTTTTGTATTCGAATTAGTAATCAGTAATTCATTGGTTTTTGGTGTCTTGGGTGAGTTGAAATTATGAGTACCTAGTTGTTTGGAATAATATTCACTGTTTTGTATGCTCAGTCAACCTCTACTCATCAACCAATTGTTGGCCTATATTGCTTTGAAGTTTTTAGAAAGATTCATGTAGGCTATATTGTCAATGTTTTAAGGAAGTAGATTACATCATTTTGGCATCAGATTGACGATTCCCAGATCTCAGGATTGTGAGGAAGACATCAGAAGTAAGTAAGAGATGATTGAAATATATTTGGTATAATGCCTTCCTTGCAATTCTAATGATGAGAAGGTTCTTATACCTGGAGTTGTGGTTTCTGGTTTTCAATAGAAAATCTGGTACAATAAGAAGCATGTTCAAACCAAAATAAGATTATTTTGAATCTATTCAGTCAGTAGATTGAAAATTGTAAAGCTTACCTTCGATGTAAGAACTTTTTGTGAGAGCCCCATTTCAACCGGATTGGCGAGGTCCAGATGTAATTGGTAGATGGAATCATCAGGTAACTTAGCTTCCACTTCAAGCTGAAAAGTAAAACGTTATTTTCTTTTAAATGTTCAGCCTAATCTATTTGGAATTGTTGCCTTCTTTGCTTGGACGGACTGTATAGTGGAGTGAATATGAAACTGGCAACCCTTCGTGGGCTGGTGAGCCGCGGACAAAAAAAATTGGAATTTTTTATGTGTAATACAGATGGATCAAGTGAACATGACCTCTATTTTATAAATAAATAAAAGCTTAGTGTATTTTCTTGAATAAATTAATAAATAATTCTACAATAATGGAAGCACTAGTAGACGTACGGTTAACTCTCCAGTCCCCACCAAGAAAGCCATAGCCTATGCATATTTCTTTACTAGTAGACTATGTCCAATATTATCAAGAATATATATTCTAAAATAATGAAGTTATTCGAAATGTACTTTTTTCCAAGGACTGC
The DNA here is from genome assembly GCA_017141385.1 of Sogatella furcifera. Taxonomy (NCBI): domain Eukaryota; kingdom Metazoa; phylum Arthropoda; class Insecta; order Hemiptera; family Delphacidae; genus Sogatella; species Sogatella furcifera. The sequence continues at coordinate 19,565,073 of CM029555.1, forward strand.
AGGTACTGCATTCTTCTCATTATTCTATGGAAATTCAAACAATGAAGTTGTTTCATAATGAACTTGTCATCAAAATTTTAAACAAGTATTATATCGATCTCAAGTCTCTTTGGAATTGATCGGTTGATAAATCTATTAAGATTGAATAAAAATGGAGGATATATTATGCTCAGGGTGAAATAATGACCGCTATCATATAGACATATCCAAAAATGTGGAATATTTTCGTATAACTTATTATTGTTTGTCCGTCTGTATCGTTTCTGGACGGGTGTGACACCAATCTTACTATTCGGAATCTTGCTCAAGTGTTGGAAGGTAGAATCTGGTAGAACCATACTCACTAAGTTTGGTCCGACTGTAGACTTCACATTTTTTGGCTCTACATTCTTTGCAAGAATTGTGATGACAATATGTGAATCGGTCTGGTACCAATCATATTTAACCTTGGATGCTAGCTGAAAAAAAAATATATATATATATATTTTTTTTAAATTAAGGTACAACAGGCTATGCTAAAAAAATAAGACTTGATGAGCATTATAAAAGTCAAATATCAAGATAACTATGATCAAAAATAGATTGAAAAATGTTTCCTTAATTTGTTTCCTTAAAAACGATTCCTTAATTTGAAAACATACGCTATCAAACTGGGATACGGTACCATATCTATGAAACTGAAATTTATTTCCCCCCAAAAATATCGATATCGATAGGTTTACTTCTCAATTACAAGTTACAATTAGAAAAAAAAACTAGTGCAAGCAAGACTGTTAAGTAATTCTGTTTCATGTGGTATCATTTCTTCATAAAATATTAATCTACATAATTTTATAAATTTTTGTGGAGCAATAAAATTTGCTCCAGTTTTCTAAACTCAAGATCGCAAGATGTCACTCTTTTTTGCTAGAAACTAACTCAAGTTAAGTTACAAAAACTGGCTTTCAATTGCCGTGTGTGTCATAACAAATAAAAATGTCAGGATATTTTTTCAACCCTCCCCCTGATTCTGAGAACCCGTTGAACTGTAAAGTTATCTAATTTAATTATAAATAAATAATTTCAGTTTTTCTTCTGTTCAAGACGAACAATACGTTTTAAAGATCTAAAATATATATATATAAGTTACCTGAGCATTCTCAACTGCTTCCTTGACGTCAGCAGCATCATTTACTGGAGATTTTGCGTTACTCTCAGCCATCTCGTACTGATGAACATCAAAAACTGAATGAATGATTTTTCTGAAAAAATATCAAGTTATTAACAAAAATATCATGAAGTTTAGAGTTTTCTAGAACTAGAATGTTGGAACATTCAAGATCATACCGAAATTATATTCTTCAACTTAGCGTAATTAACTTTTATGTTTATTATATTCTTATCGACTTATTTTGGCTACTTTTATAACAAAAAAGTTTAATTAACTGGAATAAATAACTATCATGAAGCCACTTAACAAGAAATAACAATAGACTTATACCACTTGGCTTTTAGGTGTATGAGTTGAAAAAATATTGATAACGAAGCAGCAGATTTGCGTAATTTTTTGCTCTACTGTAGGCCTAAGTGAGTAAGTTTTTCAATCCTTTATGAAGACCTTTGATTCCAGTTTCTTGGGTATTTGAAGCTAGAACGACTCAAAAACCTACAAAGGTTATTGAACTAAGAGAGAACATTTACAATATAGCATATAGCCTATATATGAAATTGTTTCTACACATTTTCATTTCCAAATTATATAGGACAGAAAATTAGCAAGAATTAACTCAAGTTACATAATATCAGTTTTAGTACCGATAACTCACTTGTTGATTTAAATGCTTGATAAACTTAACTACAGCAAAATATAAACATGATCCTGAATTCCATGAATGGTACAATCGAGAGGAATTGATATAAATTCAACAATATTATAACTTACGGAGGTAGCCTATAGTCTTCAAATTAGAGGGGTTTGAAGTTATTTCAATCAACTTATTAAAATAATTTATCAAATTATAGAGCGGTTAAAATAAAAATACTGTGCTCTGTACTTCAAAGAGGTGATACAAATTATCACCTGAAATCCAATAAAAGAATGATTGGGTTAGATAACTTGAGCCAATAGTTATGAGATTGTTGAAAAATATAGAGAAAGCCCATTGATATTAATACTTACAGATAATTAACAAGACTCTCAACCGCGAAAAGTGAAAAATAGACAATAAACAATTCTGCTACTTCTCTTGCAACACAGACTGCAGGGGATTCCAGAAAAATACAAAATCAGCATGTCTGTCGTCTGTAACTGTTATGGAGAGTTTTCCAACAAAAGCATAGATGGCAGGCCTGTCGTGCTGTTGTTCAACAACAAAACTAGTTTAAAATTTCCATAATCATGATTTATTTGGGGGGTTTTATTTCTCTTTGCACTTAATTTTGAGATGTTTATTCAAATAAGTGTTTATGAGTGATATATTATTGATTTATTGTCATGTGCCTCATGACGTCACTGATCCCAGCTGTTTTCGGTATTTTCGGTTTCGGAAAACCGAAAACGATATTACGGAAGGTCGTGTCGTCATGCTCTCGTCTGCTTGTGATTGTAATGATAGTGGAAGATTTCAATTTATTACTGGGAACGTGATGTTTTGCAACGTCAGACCATGACCTGAAGCTATTTTGAGTGTTTTAAAATATTTTGGCTTCAGTCGAAACTTAGACTCCGAAGTGTAACGTCGTTACACTCGTCAAGTGCTTGAAGGTTAGTTTGTGGCGTGATTTGTGAATTTGCTCTTACAAAAAAGATAGAATGAGATTGGTGTTACAAAAAGTGAAAGATGTGTCAAATAAGTATCCTGTTATCAGGGGTATGGTTTCCTATGCAGTTATTTGGCCGATTGGAAGTCTTGTTCAACAGACTATAGCCGGTGTTGAGCAATATGATTATGCTCGTGCTGCTAGATTCTGTTTATTTGGTTCATGTTATGTGGCTCCAACACTGCACACATGGCTGAAGGTGGCTGTTCGCATGTTCCCCAAGAAGACTCTTGCGTCCGCATTCACGAAGGTAAGCTATCAATAGGATAGGTAATCTAAACAAAAACCATACTTGATACTGATTGTATTGTGTAGACAGGGCTTATCAGCCGAAACTCACTGGGACCGCAACCCCGGAAATCCGGTAGCAGTACTTATCAGCAAGAATATTTGTCTCAATGGCTCAACAGCCCATGAAGGGCCTAGGCCTACCTGCTGGTTGCCAGTTTCATATTCAGACGACATCCCGGCAAGATGGGTAAACGACTCCATCCCGGCCAATACCGGCCCAAAAGCTATAAATTCTCAACCAGAACTTGCAGTCATCGAACCAACACTGACTGAGCCGAAGCCTAATATAAGTTAGGCCTGACTTACTCATTTATTGACTGAAGGCAAAGTTAGGACTCATAGGTCCTCTTTTACACTTAACCTTGATATATAAATTGAGATTAGAAATTCTATCTAAAGAGATTAATCTATCTAAGCTGTGTCTATCTAAGTTGAAACGAAGATCTACAAAGGTAAGAAAAATTATGGGTCCATCTCATTCGATAAACAAAGACTGAAAATTAATCTTAGTTCTATAATATTGTTCTCATGCCTTATTTAAATATGAAATTCAGGCTAACTTAAATAGTAAGTTATTAATCCTTTATGGCAACTTTCTTCAGACTGTATATTAATATAGCCTAACTTAGTGACTAGATAGATTCTTATGCAAAATTTTCAGCCTGGTAACATAATATACCTAGGCTTATTTATATTATCAATAGATAATATTTATATCAAAAATATTTTTTATCAATAGATACGCTTCTAGGATAGCCTACCTAACTTACTGCCCACATTAGCTCTATTTTTTGTATGGATAATAGGGGGTGGTGAGGGGTGTGATTTTGGTGAGATATAACTGCAAAATAGATTATTGGAAAATCGAGGGTAATTAACATTGATCTAGTTACTTAATAATATCAATTCATTAAAATTTATGCTAAAATCTATTACACAAAATGAGCGCAAAAATTACACAATATGAAAATCTGACATATTTTTATCTGTTGAATAGCTCTTGACTCTTATCAGTTGAGTCTCGTGAATAGCTAATTACTCTGAGATTAACACAGTACAAGGTCTAGGCCAGACGTGTATGATAATTATCTCTTGAAACATTTTGAACATCCTTAACAAAGATAACTAAGCAATACTTCTTATGAATATAAAATTTCTACAGTAAATTACTTATTAGCTTATAATTCTAATTCTACTTACAGACGGTACTGTATTAATAATAATACTTTCCATTCCAATCACTCATTGAATTCCTGTGTCACTCATCTATAAGTTTTTCACTACCCAATTATTATGGTACCTTTATACCTTAATCTGCATCCTTTACCCATAATAAGGGGTCGATGGCATCAAGAACATGGAATACACTCAAAACATACATAAGGCATGTTTAGCAAGATAGCATTTCCAAAAAATCATTACTCATAGCTAATATTTTGTGCTCCAAGTTTTTCTTAAATTCAAAAATTTTCGGGTTTTGATTAGTGATTTTGACTTGTGATTTGGTGATTTTGGACCTTCTAAATTGAAAATAACCCTTCCGAATCAAATTAATTGTGAACATATTCAAGAAATTCAACCATATTTCCTACTAAACAAGGTTATGTCGGCGAGGTGGAACACCTTTGGGTCTCTCCACCAAATAAAGCCATAAGCTAATAATAATAATAATAATTACTCATATATTCATTAACACAGCCTTGCTTTTCAAGTGCTTGGATACAACTCTCTTGAAAGCTTGTAGATCCAACTGTTTTACTCCTGTAGGCAGCTGATAGAAGTACTGCAACGCTGAACTCCTGAAGCACACCTGTGATCTCTGAAGGTGTACTCTGGGAATATCAATCAGCTCTCGATGTCTGGTGTTATGTTGATGCACATCAGTCCAAGTCAACATGCACTGCTGGTTCTTCTTGACATACATCAGACAGAGAAATAGGAAGTGGCAGATCACTGTTAGAATACCAAGTCTAACAAAAAGGGGCTTGCAATGTGCACAATATTTGCTTGCAGTGATGATCCGGGCAGCCTGTTTTTGCAGCTTCAGTATGTTCCCAACCTTTGCTGAATGACCCCACATGAGTAAGCCATAGGAAACGTGAGAGTGAAAGAGCACATGATACACCATGACAAGATAAGCTTCAGTCACATGGCCCCTCAGCTTCAGCAGCAGAAAACAAATTCTGGACAACATGCTGTTGCAAATTCTTGTGGTCACATGCTGAATATGGCTGGTCCAGTTGAGTTTACTGTCAAGAACAAAACCTAGTAGCTTGACAGGGTCTTGATCACCAGGAAGGTTTCTTGACAGGCTGCAGATACATAACTTGTGAATCTGCATATGATATGCAGATGATATGCTGGGTCTTGTTTGCATTCAACTGGAAGTGGTTTGCCAGGAACCAAGAGGTTGAAGACTGCAGATGTTCAGCAGACATCTCCAACACCCGCTGAAGGTCATGGCCAGATGACATCAATGATGTATCATCTGCAAACAAGAGAGTTGAACCATCACTGTTGAGGTTGTTCATCATAATTTTAAACAGGATTGGTCCCAGAATTGATCCCTGAGGTACACCGTGGCTCACTGGGAGTGGACAAGAAGAAGCTCCACCTAGAGACACCACCTGCCGCCTCCCAGCCAGATAGGACTCCAGAATGGATAGTGCTGAGTCCACTACACCATAGTAGCACAGTTTCTCAATCAGGATGCAATGGTCAACACAGTCAAAGGCTCTGCTCAGGTCTCACAGGGTCAGCTCCAGAGACTCTCCATCCTCAAATACCAGACCAATATGTTCAGCCACTTTATTTACTGCATCCACAAGAAGAAGGTTTTGTCTTTTAAAGAAGTTCTCAAGTTGGGGCTTGATGACTGCTTCAACCACCTTTCCAAACACTGGAGTCATTGAAATTGGCCTGTAGCTGTTAAGGCTCTGGTCCCCCTTCTTGTAGACAGGAATGGTTCTTTAGGTCTTCAGGAAATCTGGGAAAACACCAGTTCTCAGGCAGTCATTGACAGGTGCTGCCAGGGGGTCTGAAATGGAATCAATAACCTTCCTAATCATATAAGCAGACATGCCATAGATATCAGGACTCCTGGATGGTTTGAAAGCCTGGAAAATCCTCCTAAGAGCCATTGGAGGCACTTGCATAGCCAGAAGCTCAAGTGGATCCTCAGGAACAGCAGGCATTGCACTCACTATATTGTTAACTGACTCTATGAAGAAACTGTTGAAAGAGTCAGGGCTTGCAAAATCAAGTTGTCTTCTTGGCATTGATCTATGTGAGTTCATCACATCCCATGCAGCCTTGCAACGATTTGGTGCACTCTCAATTTTGGATGCTGTTGCCAGCTTTCTAGCTTGCTCAATACTTTTTTGTAGATGGATTTGGCCTGACAGTATCTTTCTCTGTCATCATCGTTGCCATGCTCACATCTATCTTTTAGGGCAAGTATGATTCCCTTGAGTCTGGCAAGATCATCAGTGTACCACTCAAGATGACTTTTCACATGGCCTGGGCTCTTTTTTGGTCTTTGAGTGCAATGTGACTTGACAATCTCCAGAAAGTAGTTGTCAAACTTCTCCTGGAAATACTTGAAAAATGTTTCAAACAGGTCACTTGTGTCATGGAGCACAGCCTCCCAGGGGATGCTGGCCAGTGCATCTCTAAAAAGGGTCAGAGCAGCATCATGTATAGGTCTTTTTCTGAAATTATAGTTGACATGCCAAGAAGGTGATACATCACTCACCACAGAAGAACTGCAATTTTGGATAGCTGTTACCAGAGCAGAGTGGTCATTGCCATGAAGCTCAATCACTTGAGTGCTGCAAATACCTGGCTGAAAGCTCACAGCAACATTGTCCAAGCAGGCTGCTCCCCTGGTGGGCTCGGTACAAGTGATGTAAAGGCCATAACTTCTCATAAGATCTACAACATATCTTGCTTTTGTGTCATCACCAATAAAATTCACATTAAAGTCACCAGCTATCACCTGTAGTTGGAGTGTCTATTCAATAAAACAAGCAAACATTCAAATAAGTCACAGAAACTGTCAAAGTTACCACTAGGAGAGTGGTACAATTAAACACATATAATATGGTAAGCAGGCACCATCACAGCCACTACTTCCAAGTAAAGTTCTTTACACATTGCAGACACATCAATCACAGTGAAATCAATATTTTTCCGAATGTAAAGAGCAGAGCCCCCACACCTGGTGACAGTTCTACAAAAAATCGATGCAAGTGTAAGATCAGAGATATGTGAGTGAAAATCTGCCTCGCCCACAGTCAAAAATGTTCACAAACACATAATATGTCAAGCTCATGTTTTTCAACAAACATTGAAAGAAGACCCTGCTTGGATCTAATACTCTGGGCATTCCAGTGACCCAGAACAAGGTCAATCTTCTTGTCAACAACAACTTCAAAATTTACACTCTCTGTGAGCTTGGTCTCCCTAAAAAAAAACACAAGAGTTCACAGCTTGCTTATTTGAGACAAAAAATCTCCATACCAGAGCACCAGAAGGCTAAAAATCAGCATTTAGCAGTCTCACTACATATTCAACAGGCACCTCAATCTTGAATGATTTGTTATTGTCAAATTTAGTACGGAGTTCAACACAATCTATCTGGTTAATATTCCTATCAGTCAGAAATTTCTTCACTGTATCACAAGATTCAGAACACTCAATTCTAGAAAGAAAAATATAACCAGTCTTACTACTGCTGTCAAGATGCTTTTTTGATTCCTTTATTCTAAGTCCTGTTTCATTTCCTGAGCAAAATTATGGTAAAACTAATAATTACGATTGAAGCATTAGAAGTGGTATCATTACTACAGTATGTTGTAGAAGTAAGATAAAAGCACCAGTAGTAGTCACTGTTTCAGTAGTGGCCACTTGAATGGTTCTTTCTTTAAAATACGGATTTGGTGCCTTCAAATGGGTTCTAAACCTGCTAGACACTTAGCTCATACTATTTAGCAGCTAATTAGTTCAAATTGGAACTCGCAGAGTATCATCAGAGACTTTTGAGAGAAATTTATTGTCGCCATTTCACTCAAATACGTGGTTTCAGTAAGAAGTTCATTTTTCTCTTAGACGTTTCAGTAAGAAAGCATGTATACAAATTGTTGTACTATGACTAGAAGCTCTGTAAATTTCGCTATTCCTGGTGTTATAATCATTCCCTAGAATGTTTAGATGTTGTTCAGAAGGTTTCCAGCCAATAAAGCTAATATTTTGGCGTAAAAGCAGACTGGCCACTACTAGAGCAAGAAACTGTGAATAATCTGGTAGTGGCCACCCAATAGATATTGTCGTAGAAGTTGTAGATATTGTTGTAAAAGGTTATGTAAATTGAATTTATTTTCTCCTAAGACTGTTTCAAATAGGTTACAGAGGAAAAATCATTTTGAAACGTCTATTTTATGGTTTAACCTCACTTTTCTAGTGGCTTGTAACCAACAATAATGCATTACCAATTGAACTCATTTTAGTATAATCTATTATATCAACCTGGCGACTATCACGTTCTGGAATGTAAAATCAGCTTGCTTGAATGATTGCAACAAGCAGCTTGAGAAATTGAATTGTAAATAAGCATAGAACATCATGTGGCCAATATAGAATCAGTACCTGGCCACTACTGAATCCTAGTGGCCACTTTAGAATCAAAATCGAGTCCCACGAAAAGTTTAATAATTATTTTTTTAATTGAGATATCAGCCATTTTAAGCAACGAGTCAATCAAGAAATATCTGGGCTACATGTTCATTGAGTTGAAGATGAGATAAAATGATGGACTGGACTCACAATCCTGCATAAACTATGAAAAATTCCAACATGGCCACTACTGGTGCTTTTACCTTAGTATGTAAAATAAAGTGATGTCTCAACACTGTGTTGTCTTTTTGTTTTATTGAACTTGTTAATAGACCAATAAACTTCTCAAGAACTATTAGCTGGAGGGGTAGGTTTGCTAGTTTTTTTTTCAAAATTACACAAAGAAGAATACAATGCAATGAAACTGAAAATACAAACAGGAAATTATTGATTATCTAATGATTTTTTGTCAATTGGTTTTTTTATTTTTAGGGCGTTGTAGAGCAGTTCACTTACACTCCATTCGCAATGACAAGCTTCTTTTTTGGAATGAGCATTTTGGAGGGAAGAACAGTCGAACGATCGATACAAGAAGTTAAAGACAAATTCGTACCAACTTACAAGGTAATATATGTTTCATCAATCCTTTGTTCACTTATTTCTTATCTCACTCATCGCGTGTATTCTTATCTCTTATTCGTATACTGAGAATTATGCAGCTTATTAATAACTTATAACCATTCCGAAAAATAATGCTGGGCTTATTGCATACAAAAATAAAATACTTAACTTACTTGTTATACAAGGTAATTTTATAAAGCACATGAAAATACAAAATTTATGTGTGTTATGAATTATTAACTGACTAAGAGAAAAACTATTTTCTAAATGTTACCAGTCAATTGACCCAGCTTGAGTTAGATCCATGGCAACTATGGGTAAATACGATTTTTCAAAAGAGTGATTTTGTAAGGTATTCTTATTTTAAATCTCAAAATCTAAGAGCAAAAGTTGGTATCTAATCAACCCTATAAGAAACTTTAAACTATTATTAATAATACTGGTAATTCTATTTCTATCCTTATAATAATACCTACCAAGAGTCCAAGAGTAAGTAGGCTACTAATAATTATAGATTCTCCACCAGCTTTTATTCAGAAGACGTTTTGTATGTGAAACAACAAAATACATTCTATTCAAGAATAGACTTCGCTAAAAATTTTGACCAATATAAATTGTGGAATTTTTCAAGATTTTGATGAAGACTTAGATTTTTCAAGAAATGTCAAGAGTTTCAACTTAATTTTCCCTCAGGATTTAATTTAAAACAAACTCATGAGTCATGATTAATATATTTGTTTGAGGAATGGCCTGTTATAATATTCATGTAGCGTGAGGTCAGACTATCATATCTTTCATCATTTTCTGATTATTTACATATATTAATTGTTCAAACATTATATTTATAAACATGAATTATAGTTATTGAATTTAAATTGTCTTACCTATTTCTGGCAAAATTTCCTGCTTTGGATAGAAAATGACTTTAATATAAACTGCTTTAACATTCACCATGAAAAATTATCGAAAATGAACGTTTGCTTACATTTCCATTTACTTTTAGGCTACAGTTTTCAACAATACATAAATTTATCATTTCATATTTTAAGCAGTGGATATAGATAGATAAAATTACTTTATTTCACACTTTGTAAAAATTTACAAGAGTTTGTGGGCGAAGTTGAGGCATGCAAGCCCCCATATAGAGAGATGATGAGAGAGGTAGTGAATATAATTTATCTCTAACTTATTCACTGATATAACTTGAGTAATTTAAAGAGAGATAAAGCTCTAGAGATATTATCTACCTCGTTATAATTTGGAAATGTAACCAGCTTGGTGAAAGAATGCCCTAGAGTAAAACACATGAAAATAGTTCAATAGAAACTGGAACAGCAGAGTTCTCCTCGCCCTTAGCCTTGTTTATTTTGTTAGGTGTATTATAAAAGTATAAATTAATTTTTGTTCATAATCAGCTGAATTGGCAATGTTGCATCAAGTGTCACAGGACTATTTTCATGCGTTTTACTCTAATATCTCCTCTTATTGCATTATTAATTCAACGCTCACATTATTTTGTGTATAGTCAAGACTATATTCTCTTATAAATTGTCTTTGCTATAATCTACTACCATTTTGTGTGCATATTCTCAACTGATTTTCCGAGCTTAGTGTGCATTTGCTTGTCCTTCCTGCATGGTGTGATCGAATTTTGTTTCAAGGTTGCCGTGTGTGTATGGCCTGTACTGCAAACGTTCAACTATATGTTTGTACCCGAGCAGAATCGAATTGTGTTTGCCAGCTTTTGCAGTTTGATGTGGACGATATTCTTGGCTTACATGCATCACCTGAGAATGCAGCAGGCTGAATTGGAGAATAAAGTCGAAAATGATCGACCTCTTTCAACGTGATATTAGAAAAATGTGTGATTATTCACTACTGGTATGTGGTCTCGTTCTGCGACTAGTAGGCTAAGATAGTAGATATTTATTGTATTGGAAATGAAAATTGAATATTACAATACGGTTAGATTATTACTAGCACAATTAGATTATTTGTTTCAGCACGACAGTACTGTGATTTTCAATTTTAATTTCCAATAGCCTAACTACAATTATTAATAGCCCTAAACAACATTTTGAACATTGTAAGTGTTTTATTGTTTGGTCTTATTGGATGAGTTTTGAATTGGCAATTTTTACTTCAAATTAATAATTCCAAAATTGAAAATTGTTTGACTGACTACAACATTATTTAGAAATGTTGGGATTTAGAGAATTGTTTACAACTGTTTCAAGATAATTTTTTTACTATGTTATTCCTTTGTATTTTTTATAAAAACATATAGGTCTATATGGTCTATCAAGTGGTCTAAACATATAGGTTTATCAGCTAGTTAGCTCTGTTTTGTTGAAAAGGAATAATAAAATAACTGCACTTAAGTGAATAATATAATAAATAGTATATCAATAAATAAATACCGAAATCGCAGTACCCTTCAAGTATTTTTTTATTTGAACACAACATGTTTCGCTCTCTTACAATGCGTTCTTAAGTGTAAAAAGGCTATTGTTCATGCACATTCACACATGAGAGTGCATCTTAAGAAAACTAAACATGTTGTGTTTGAATAAAAAAATGATGAAAGGGTACTACGATTCTAATTTTATTTATTAACAAGCATTGATTGTAGCCCTAGACATAAATGAAATAGACAATTAATTTATAAGGGTGGAGTCATACCCGGTCGATCCAAAAAATGCATAAAAAATGTACTGAGCATAATATTCAAAATGTCAAGGTAGGTGGCATCAGCTAATCGCTAATGGAATGCTGAAGCCTTTCTTTTCGTTCGAAAGTAGGCTACACTTGAATTTTTCTCAGGCCACTTCCCGTGTCTCAAATGGACCCGTTGAGCCGTCGGTCCCGGCTGCCTAAAAACAGTCGTTAAGTCATTTCAGAGGCCCTGAAATTGATCAGGAGCGACCTGAAAACTCTGACACCAGACCTGAGCCAGCCAGGTTACACGAATAGTATTATTATTAGTACACTACCCATTGAGTTTGATATTATAATAGATGCAGTCATTCTTTTATTAAATTGAAAATATTTAGACTGCAATTGAAATTAAACTGGTGGTGAATATATTTTTTCTAATATCTGAAACCGATAAATCATTATTTTCCCATGCTGCCGATATCGATAGTTCTATTTGTTATTATGAATTCTGTTCACAATTTATTTCCTAGTATATTTGGTGATTATTTCAATTTATTCTTTTTCGTACCTTCCAGGTAGCACTATTCGTGTGGCCAGTTCTGCAAACGGTCAACCATCATTTTGTACCTGAAAAGAATCGAGTTATCTACGTGAGTGTTTGCAGCTTGATGTGGTCATCTTTCCTGGCTTACATGAAAGTAACACCAGCTTCAGAAATTAAGCCCAAGAATGTTGCTGTACAGTCTTCAACCTCGTTATAGTATTAAATACTAATTTTTTATTTAGCTTTTATTTTCGTTATAAGTACAACGATCAAATCTATATTTACACAAGTAAACTAGGTATTTATTGTTACCAAAGCTATATAGACTTAGTTGTTATCGCAATGGAAAAACCATGGAAACAAGAGTATTTTGACGGTAGACCTATAGTCCTCTGTAATAATCCATGTAGAACTTGTTGAATTTGGAAAATATAAAGAAAAAAACGGTATTGTTGAATTCATGTCAATATTTAGATGCAATAGTCACGATGAAATGAATTACTGTCAATTAAATTCTAAACTTTTCTGAAAATGGTATCCAGTGACAATAATTTATAGCTAAAACTGTAGCTAATTGAAAATTAGCTAATGAATTAGAAGCAGCTTTTGTAGCAAACTGTTAGTGGTTAAAAACTCGTTTTGTAAAACTATTTATTCTTCAACTTCTGTTCAACTGATGCAGTTTTCTGTCATTGCTTATTATAAATAATCATGGAAATAGTTTTTGCTGTGATTTTTGTAGTATAATGAACTAGTTATAGTCTGTCCAAACAGAGAAGACATTCTTGCAAAATGGGAAAAAGCTCGGTCAATATCGGTTCAAAAATGATTAATTTGGTTTCATATTGTAGAGCAGAATGTTTTCTACAATTTGAGGCCGAATTTATAATTTTTTATTCAATATTGACTGAACTGAATTCATTTTCCCATCTTGCCAGAATGTCATCTTTGCTTGAACAGACTAAACCATCCATCTAGTTGCTTACATATATCAATCTAGCTGTGAAACTCCCAGCCCTATCCTATACTCTTGATACCAACTGTGATATACAATTATAGTATTTAGGCTTGTGCTTCAAACAAATTTTATCAAATTACTTATGCTATGTTCAATAAAGTTGAACTTTCAAGAGTTTTATTCTACATGTTTCCACAGGATCACATGTATGTTGAAGGTAGTGTCATTTTGTTCAATCATACTAGGCTCAGTTGAATGTTAGCTTTGTTTTTATTTAGTTTTATTGATAATAATATATTTTTATTTCTTCAAACATTATCAATAAAATGGGACTATGTACAAACTAATATTCAAATAGTATAGCTTAGATAAACTGGAAAACCTTTCACTTGTATTCAGTAGATTGTTGAAGAGGGTTGCTAGTATAAAAACTTGGAATTCAAGAATATTAGCCTACATGGAGTTTTTGCTATTTCTATTTCCCATAAATGTTATTCTTGTCATTCACCCTTTCAAATTCATTCAACATCACAATTACATAAAATTCTGCTGATAGATTAGAGCCTGTCACTGTCCAACCAAAGAAGGCCCTCTGGCCTAATGTGAAAATTACTCCTGCTTAGGCAATATTTGTTAAAGAATTATAAATGTGTTCTTAATAGTAGATCAAATTGTTTCCTACAACTTGAGGTCAAATTCATAATTTTTGAACCAAAATTGACCGAGCTTGAGTCATTTTCCCATCTTCCCAGAGGGTCTTCTTTGCTTGTACAGACTATACAATGTTTAGTCTATAATTTCACATCTTAGCAAATAATTTAATCAGTTTTTGCCCAATCAATACCTCATAAGTTATTGACTCAGATTATGCTGGAGCCTGGAGTATTAAGAAAATAATTCGGTTTTATTTCAGTCATTCCAAAGAAAATTGAATTTATTTTAAACTGTAACGTTATTGTTGTGACTTACTTTTGTAAGTATTGGTGTTACGTGATTATTAAATATTTTTTCAATTATATTGTGTTATTTTTATTCTAATGTTCTTCTCTACTAGTCTTACCTTAGTAAATAAAAATTGCAATCACATTACCCTTTTTGAATTTTGATAATATATTATTTTATTTCACACTTGATTTATATTATTTATATACACTGATTGTATTGTAGTCCCGGTCAAAAAGGAAAATAATAATATTCCCTTGTTTGGAGGCGTAAAAAGAAATATACCAATAGTTCAATTCTATAGCACTTTATTTGCTATCTGTACCAATTTATTTATAAAATATTCAAAAAATTGTTATAACTTGCCAGTTATTTGAGTAAAAATTTGAAGGAAAAATGAACGAGTAGAACTATTATTAGCTTCAGAATGGTACATTGTACATCTGTTGGACATTGCCTCGTGCCAGATCTGTTTTAAAAGTTGTCAAGTCCAATAATACAGGCGAGTTGCCAAAATTCCGAAAATCACATTCAAATTATGATGATGGATAAAGACATAATTATTATATATTTCTAATTTATTTTTGACAACTAGTCTTTATAGACTCATATGAATAGATTCAATCTTTAAAAAAATTAATAATAAAAGCAGGGTAGAAAGGAACTAAATGATAAAATAAGTATAATGTAAATAATGATAAGTAAAATAAAGTACGGTAACTAACTTGACAATCACTCCAACTACAACTTACCAATTCAAAATAATTCAATATCAAACTTTTTTAGTCTTTTACAAACTTTTTTCAACTTATTATTGTACTACCGTATCCTGCCTGAGAAAGCTGAAAAAATCACTAGCACTAGGTACCATATTTTTCATCTTGAAGATATGGTAGCGTAGTAGGCTAGTCTGGAGTGTTTTATTTATTTCTTGTCAGATTATCATTATAATACGTTGGTCATAAACTATTCTTTCTAAAAAAAGTTGAACTTATGTTACGGTACCTAGCCTTCCGGTATACTATATTTAAGTAAAACTATATTTAAATTTATCTAGGTTTCCAAACTGTAAATATGATTTATTTAGGCCTATCACATATTTACAGTGTACAATAGTGTTACAATAAGTTTGGCTGTATCTTAGAATCTCTTGCCAACTTGCGAGGTACTGGCAGAATTCCGAACCTATTTTAATCTCAGTTTTTGTGAGTCATCCATCATGTTTCAAATCCAATGCCCGCTCCCGCTGTTCATTGAAGTGGGCTGACTAATCTAGTTGAGCATTTTACTGCTAGATAGCAGCACTAGTTGGGTATCTCTGGGTGGATCCACCACCAGTTGCTGTAGGAAGAGAACTGTGAGGTGGTGGGGGAGTTTGTTTACAGCATGGCTGCGAGCTGCGATGTCTGCAAGCCTGCTCTTGTCTCCTCGAAATCAGTTCGTGTTTATCAGTCGAATGGTGCGGTTAAGGGTGTGTGATTGTGTTATCAAACGTGTTAATGAAGCATGTGAACGATAATTATGTAGCTAAGCTGGAGCAAGCCTCCACTACTTGGCCAGATTTTTGTATCATGCCTTCCAGGTTGCGCCGTTTTCTCCAGTCGTTGATACTACTCTTGGCTATAGTGTATACGTCTGTCCTTGTTTACCAAAGAAACGTCACAGTTCCAGAGATAAGTTCTCAGCAGGTGAGTTGAGCTCAGTTTATGATTGATTACATCCATCTACCATATTCTGTTTAACATTAAGAATGTTGACAGGTTTATACTACTTTGGCTGTTGCCAAATTTGTAGATTATCAGCTTCAGCTAAGCTGTTGAGAAGTGAAAGTTTTATCAATGTTGTTTAGCTGCCCTTTGAAAAATACTGATACTGTAACTGATTAGCTTAATTGCTTCATTGATGACCTTCGATAATAATTTCTTCTCATCTAAAAAATATGCGTAGGAAAAATTAAAATTATCAAAAAATTATAGTAAAAAATAAATTTATTATTTAAATAAATTTATTATTATATAATTCTTTTGATAAAATTATTAAGTATATTTTAGTCTTAAGAAAACTTGAAAATTTTAAAACGTTTTAATTAAATGATTGAAAATAATAAACTAAACAATCGGTAATAAAAATAAACATTTTATCATAAACCTAATTAACAGTATTATAAAAAAATAAAATATAAAGAATATTTATTATGTGATAAGCAAATCTTTTAAAATATAATTTTTACAAAAATAAATGAAAAATACATTATGCTATAACAGAATAATTTAAAAATATTAAACTACCTAAGTTACTAAAATACAAAATAGTAAGTTACTAGTTGAGTTGACATTAATTTGAAATATATATAAATATTCAATACATGTTGTTGATGCTCAGCTCTTTCAGATTAGTCTGAAAACTGTCTACCAGAGCGAGACGCAGACAGCTTGCCAACTCTCCTGACAGAGCTGAGGATTGATGACAGTCATTCTCCAACCGCAAGCTTCGTTGCGTCTGTTATAGGCCTATCAACTGTTAACAAACCTCTCCTATCTTGGCAAGTTGAAGCTTGAAGACAAGTGCTAAGCTAAACTGCTAATTCAGACGTTGGAAAAGCGATAGTCTCAATTTAATAAATCTGTGGTTTGACAATATCTTGTCATTTCATTCAGTATATTCAGATGTGCCTAAAATCTACTAACGTGATGTAAAAGCTAAGAATAAATCTACAAGCAGAATAATAATAATTCAAGGTTTGTTTGTACGTAGCTTTGTTAGCGTAGATGAGTTCATTCAATTTTGTTCAAAAGTCAAAGATAAGAATAAAAAAAAAATGTTGTAGGTACGCATTGTGCGTTTGTTGTCAAATACAGTATTATCAATTTTCTAATTATTCCATGTTGGAATTGGAAATTAAGGCCTTGAAAAGGCCTATAATCTATGTATTCTTTTCAATAGTAATTGTTATTTTTCCAAAAAAAATTATTCATAACAGCGTATTATGAGTCATTAGTGGAAAATCAGTCTCCGAAAATGGTCTCTGTTGGAGAGAAAGACATCATCCATTGCTAAAATCGTAGAGGAATGATTATACTGTACCGTATAAAAACTTGAAAGAATGTTGTAAATTCATATCCTCCTCGAAGTATAAAAAAAAACAAAATCGAAGTTGAATTACAGTAGACTATTTGAAATAAGTTCGTATCTTGTATCTTCTAAAAGTACTTTAATAACTTACATCATGAACTTTGAATATAAGACAGTAAGACAATAAATGAACTTTATTACATGACAGTAACTAAACTCCACAAACCATTAATAGAATAAAAAACCAATTGAAAAATTCCGATTAATAAACATAATCAACGTGATAGGATGGAATTCTGTCTTCAATATAAAATAATCTACTATTAACTTAATTAAAAACATTTTATACTTAGCCTATCTCTATAATAGAAGTCATCCCAGTTAAATACCTCGTTCACGTATCTATTCTTAATATAAGTAGGCGATTGTGCAATCTGTTTCAAATTTATTAATTTAAAGCATTATTATCACCTATCGACGGTAAACCGAAAACCGTTTTAGAAACTATCTAGACTCTACTACTCAACTTCAATCTTGTGAAAAACTATCCAACCATTTCAGAAACCATCCTATTTTATTGACCAATTTGGGGGTATTTGGACCAAACAGACGCTACCTTCTTGTGAGGCCGGTGACTGGGCAATGCTGTGAACGAAAAAATATTTTTCATTTGTTAGTATGCCGTTGACATTTCGACCATATACGAGCTTTAAATTATGAGGGTGGTGTGGCGTGTGAGTATTCACAAAGAAACTGTCCAGAGGTCCTTGGGACGCTGTAGTGGTTGGAAATGGGGATGAAAACGAAAAAAATCTGAATATTTCAGAGGGTCGAACCAGCCCCGAGACCATAATTGGAAGCGTGCGTTGGTTGTATTCGCCCGCATTTGAAAAGAAAAACGAAAACAAAAAAAGAATGACAAAACCTAATCTGTCTCCGATTTGTAACCTGTTTCTCCTCATTATCGGATTGATTTTATCTGGATCCTACCCCTTCTACTCCTCAAAACAACGTTTCATCGCTCCAATTCTACTGACAGCTCGTTAGTCGAATATTTGTAACGAAATTACGAACAAGTTCTCGGAGAAGATGTTTGACGTGGCGTGCATGTTGGAGAATGTGACATGAAAATAGAGAAACAAATTTCTGATCCAGATCTTGTCTATGAGGTATTTTGAGATAAGTAATGTTGTGAAGCATTTTAAAGAAAGATAAAAAATACTTTAGGAAGATAAATAGGCTATTTTATCGAGATGAAAAGGTAGAAAACACAAGATAATACGTGTGGAGAGATATTTGAGATAAGAAAAGAAAATACACAAAAAAGTATAAGATAAAATCTTATAATAACTGATTATTCTAAGATTCTCAGAGGTTTTACTCTTGTTTATTTTGATGGATTATTAATCAATAATGATTGCATTACCCTTCAAATAAGTTAATTTTCACAACTAGTTTTTAACTATTAAGTGATAAGTCATATTCAAGTGAACTTCCAGTTGAAAATGACTATTCATAGTTCGAAACTAGTTGTGACAGAATGGACTTATTTCAAAGGGTACTGTGATTCATTACTGATTCATTATACATTAGTAGCCCTTATAATAAATTGAACAGTATTTTGATGAACTGTATTTCAATATTTCCCAAAGGTATTGGGACTACCTTTACGACTTTAGGAGTACTTTTGTGCAAAATATTGCAACATACCAAGAAATACCTCATTATTCTCTCTATGAGTCAATTCTCTATCTTCATTCTATTCTCAAATGATGTGCGTATAAAACAATAGTGCGGCTGAGGCAATAGATCAATGGTTGACAGTTATTTATATCAACATAACATACATAATTATTAACTTTTTGATATCAACTAGCCATAGTACTGGACTATTCATAGAAGAATCTCGTACTGTATTCTCAGAATACTGAGACCTTATCAAATTTGTTTTTTATTTATACTCGTATAATTGAATTTCAGAATGTTGAAAGTAGAGAAATCAATATTTCCTTATGATTAAAATGAGTATTCAGTGAGTATTTCCTGATCCTTGGATGTATAATCCCAGTGGCATGGCTGTTTTTCACCTCATCAATCACCTTCGCACTGAAAATCAATTACCCACGCACAAGCTAAAATGCTTATGTGGGCATCATCCGCAATAAATAAATATATAGTAGCAGATCCTTAGTAGCAGAATCTCTAATGGCCCAGAACCAAATTTATTCAAGAAAACAGTAAATAAATCATACTTCATTAGATTAGTATATAACTTAGGCTACTTTTGTAGGCAAACATTCTCAAAAATTGCAATTATTACAACGTAAAGAAGTAAAAAATTTAAACTTGAACTACTACAATTCTCTAGCTAGCCAGCAAATTTATTATTTTTCATCATTTTTCATGAACATGGCTGTAACCAATTATCCTTTTGTACGCTAGAAAACAAGAATATTTATTCATCGATAAGCATATTATTGATATAAACTACCTTATCAAAGGATTCAACTGTACTATATGATTGTATTCTACCTGCATGGGTGCTTTTCTACATTCTACCAGTGAATATAAAGTCTCCATATTCTTTGACTCTACTCTATTTACTCTTTTACTCATTCAAATCTTTGTTATTCGATTTATGGTGGTAATTTAGTCTCTCCTGGTAGTAGAGCGAGGATTGACGCGGACTAGAGTGCCATATGCACGCACGCGACCAAATCGTGATTGAATTTTTAGTCAGAACTTCTTCAGAGGTGCTTGTGGGAGTAGTGACTTGTCGGCTTGTGTTTTATTTGTCCATAGCGGCTCGTTATGGAACCTACAATCATATTCAAATATACTACCATCAGGAACTCAACTATAATTGATGAGCAGCGTGGTGGAATCGATTATTGTTTTTTCAAGTAGTGTTTCTTGTCTATTAGCTCATCGCTTCTGAAAAAATATCAATTTTACTGACAATTCAATTGCGTATTTCTCTTATTCCTTTACGATTTCAGTTTTATTAAGTTGACAAAGTTCTTGGATTGAGGGAAGTTTCCTATGCATTCGAATTAAGTTTTTGAGAATTTATCAATAATTCTCACTGATGAACTACCCTTGAATCTATTCAGTATCAAAAGTCTAGATCTCTAGTTTTTTTTTAATAATAAAATTGATTCAAGTTTTTTTAATATGTATTGTTTTGTATTTTTGAAAGTTCGTTTCATTCTATTCCCAGTTCTTTTAATGTTCTATTTGAGTACTTAATTAAATTTCTATTTAATGCAGCCTACATCAGTAAACATCCCTTCCCTTACACATTTTGATTGTGAGTAGCAGTTAAAACTAATATTTTCCACATAATTATCAATCAGCATCTCATTTGTGAACTTGGAATTACTCCATACGAGAATTGAAAAATTCAAAAGCATCTATCTCACTTTTGTCGGCATGTAGCTAACTTCGCTCAGTTCATCATGCATTAAAAAAAAATACTGTATTTCATTTCATGGGTTTTAAGTTAATACTATCGCATTTTCTTGATGTACAGTATTTTCAATCCTCATTGACTAATTAAATCATTGACCAATAATTAATATTATGACTCTTGTTTTAAGCAGTTTAGTTGATTGATTTTTAGGTGAGTTTTGGAATTGTAGTTTATTACGAATGAATTAGTTTATTTACACAGGCTATTACGCGAATGATGAGGAAGATACTTCCAACCTTTGGTCCTGTGGTCATTTTAGGGGAGAAAAAGTTTCTTCCAAACAGTAGAATGCTTCTCTAGCTGCTCATAATGCATTTCATATGAACAAGGGCCTTCCCCAGAAGAGCGGTCATAATGGAGGCTATTAATTTCGCCTGTCCTATCTCTCATTCCCTATCACCGGACTGGATCTGCCCTTTTCTATAGTTTTGCTTCTTCGAAATTGCCCTCTTAGTTTTGCTTTTTTCTTTCCAATTTGGCATTGTTGCCCGGATGGGGCCAAATCCAGCGGATCGTGCCAGGCACACGGATCCCTCCCCTCATTAGGTGAAAATATCGTTCACCTGAAGAGATCAGGTTCGTGCAGGTAGGAATGGTGACTGACACTTTTTTGTAAGTTTGGGCTGGACAGGTAGCAAACAATGATCTTTGAAAAGTCGGAATGGATCTGTGTCTGTCTCGAGCTTCTGTCGATCTGCAATACATCTTCAAAAGTTCTCTGTCACTCTCTTTCACTAGACCTTCTCTCTCTATCTGAGTTCTCTATATTTCTGTCTCTATCTCATACCAGTGAACAAGAGTACTATTTACTGCTTATAACCTTTATAAATATACTACATTACTACCATTAGTAAAAGTAAAATTTAATTGTAAATTAAAATATACTAACTAATATTCACAGAGCTTATACCGCCTCATTCACTCTCTGTCTCTCTCTCTCTCTCTCTCTCTCTCTCTTGACAGAGAGAATTTTGGCAATAAATCATTCTTTCTCTCTCACCCTCTCACAGTAGTCTGCTCAAGCAGAGAAGACATTCTGGCAAGATTATAAAATGACTTCAGCTCGATCAATATTGGTTCAAAAATCATTATATTGTAAATCAGAATGATTTCTACAATTTGTGGACAAATTTATAAAATCTCAACCAATATTGACCGAGCTGGAGTCATTTTTCCATCTTGTCAGAACGTCTTCTTCGCTCGACCAGACTATACCTTCTCCCTTTTCCCATTCTCACTGCCTCTCACGGTTCTTTTTTTTGTACCACTTGATTTCTTTTCCTCCCATCTCTTTCTGAAACAAAAGAAAACGCGGATAGATCTCGTTCGGAACGATATTCAGTAAAATTATACTACAGTACTATAATATCACTATACTAACCTGCATATCACTTCGCCTGCTACCTGAAGGAAGATCCAGTCTTCGTCATATCATTCCCCCATTTTTTTTTTAATTCTTGATTCCGCCACGCACAACCTGTGATGTTGGTGATGAATCGTTTTTTTAATATTGTGTGTCCCCATACAGTATTCCCTAATGATAATTGGTGAGGGGATGTATCAAAAGCTTCTTAGAAGTTCCCCAATTAAAAATATATTCACATTATAAGGGTTCTATGTATCGGTGGGTGTTCCAAATCTGACAACGAATGGGAACGACATATTAATATTAATCGCTCCTTCACAAACCTCCCCTATTAGAGATGAATTTATTTTATCAAAATTATGTGAATTTGTCACGGTTTGTTCAGCTTAATTCCTTTTCGAAAAATCCAGTCCCACCGTTTGCTACCTGCCCTATGAACTAGGAATTTTCATTTCTTTCCACAGTCAAGCATTGTCTGTTCATTTGGTGAACTAAAATTTCAATCCAAAAATTACCATACTATTAAAACAAGTTCATCCTTTTCTAATTTTAGGTGGAGAGAATTGAATAAGGGCTTCTCATTCATAACGTTTACTATTCATTGTTTCACAAGTATTATTATTCTTGAGATTATCCATGCTTCTTGAAGCTATAGTAATTAATATTATTGAATTTACTCCTACTTGCTGTACAGTTCACTTACGATTAAAGTCGCGGACGCGTTTCGAACATTGATGTTCATCCTCGGCACTTTTAGCTGAGACTCGCTAGAGTTACTAGTGATAGTGAATCTGTATGGAGTAAAGATAACCTTTATTGTAATATTTATAGAAATTTGGGGGAAAATACGTTTTGGGCTCTCTTGTCTATGTTTTTATCCAATAATTTTATTGTATTCTCGAATAAATGAATGAGATAAATAATATCTAGTTAGTATTATGAACATTAATTTCTATCCATTATTCCTCCAAAACTACAGTATTTTCAACAATTTTTCACAATTTTCAATATTCTGAATAATATTTTTTTTGCAGGTCGAGTCCAGTTGGAAGGAGCGCGCACCGCAATCGTGGCCCGAGGAGGAGGTGGCAGTAGCCGCCTCCACGGCCCCAGAGGGGCGGCTGACAGCCACCGCGCGGCCCCCGGGCACCCGCCTCCAGGACATATTCATCAGCGTCAAAACCACCTCAAACTATCACGAGTGGCGACTGCCTGTCATACTCAAGACTTGGTTTCAACTCGCCAAACAGCAGGTTAGTTGGGACAAACGACAAACAATATTTATTATATTAATATTATTTTATTATCAAATAATTATAATATATTATTATTATATTATCAAATAATGGCGACCTTCAATGTTTTATCGATAATACCAAACAACTCCTAGTTTTGTTGAAACAGAAGCTCCAACAATTTTCTGATGTCATCTGAGATCTGAGTTGGAACTTGATATTCAATTGATTCAAATTTAAATGACGCCAACATAATCATTATTACAATGATGATTCATCATTGAAGCATTGTCATTGTTCCACTGAAAGCTGATGTAGTAAAATTAACAAAATTTTTCATAAATTTCTCCCACTGAAAACAGTGAGCATGTTTGAACTGCATTTATATCTGTTACCATATTGTCGATATTCCTGTCGGAAAAATCAAAATTGACGTTGTACAAGCTTCACAATGTTGAAAATTATATTTTTTACATTTTTTTATTGTTTTGAACTCTAATTAAACAAGGCGTTAATAACTAAACAAGCTCCACGATGTTGAATATTATCTTTCTGTTTTGAACTCTAATTATTATCTTTTGTACGGGTTTCGAATTGTTTTAAACTCCAATTCATCATGACCAAGGTTGATTTGTTGATACAACATTGCTTCTATAGTTAGGCCATGTCAGTACCTACATCCAATCAGTAGCTATCATCCATGGATACTAGAATACTTGTATCTTGACTACTTGTACTAGAATAGGATACCCTATTCAACCCTATCATTCAAACATAAGTGCTGGAAATTTTATACAGCACCGCCATCATCATCCTTTTTATTAACTTCCCAAGTCGGTACATCTCTAGTCCCGTCTGGTCTATCAGGATTTCGCAATCAGTCGCAAAAGATACGCCTCTAATCATGTGTGATATAAAATCCTGATCACATTCCCTCATCATAAACACAAAAAAGCAGCACTACACTCATTACTACTATTCCTACTGCTACCAGACAGTGCTTAGATGAATCTGGCTATCTAGCACATCTAATCTCAAATTGCGGCTTGTGGTTTTTCCTCTCATGTTTTTCTCCATTGATGCAGCGTGTAGATATAAATTCGAGTGATTGTAGCGCAAATTGGTTTTATAAATTGTTTGGTGCGGTGGAAGCGTATACTATTATTTGATTAGGGCAATTTCAGGAGCAGTGAATCAGTCAGTAATTTAGTTCAGATGTAGAAAGGGAGGGTGCGAGTGAGAGGTGTAGGAAAGGAATAACAAATTCAATGATAGAGTCGATTTTGGTTGCGGTCAAGATGTTCTCTCTCTCCCTCTCTTTCTTGCTCTCAATTACAACTCGTGTTCAACTGTAGGCTCATCCTGGAAAGCTTCTACTGTACTATATACATACATTTATATGAAGAAGTATGTTTAAGTTCATTATAACTCCATGGTAGTAGTTATAGTACTACACCTGACGAATTTACTGTAGTTGTAGAAGCACTAGTACAGTATACTCTAAGGCGATACATATATATTTTGTATATTCTCTATTATAGAATATAGTACCAACATACCTATGCATAGGATACATGTATAATATGTGTTCTATTATAGAGTACTTCTACACGTACACTGCAATATCTTCTATTTTACTGTACTCAAGCACTATACATTATACAATGTATACTTGTATAGCCTCTCCAAGCAAAGAAGACATTCTGGCAAGGTGGGAAAATGACTCCAGCTCGGTCAATATTGGTTCAAAAATTATTCTCAAATTGTAGGAAACATTCTGATGAACATTTTGAGACCAAATTTATAACGAGCATTTTTACATCTTGCTGTAATGTATTCTTTGCTTGGACAGGATATACACATTGTGCAGTATGTAAGGTGTATTCTTCTTTTCTATTTTTGTATCTTCAGTAATTCCAGTACTGTAATACCCAAACGGTATGTACGTGTATATTCTTCTCCATAATTCTGTTTACCTTCACGTAATTCCAGTGTTGCAGTATGTTGATTGTGATTGCTTTTCGACCAACTATAATCAACTGGAGAATAAACTCTGTGCCACTTGCGGCTCGTACCCAAGGAATAGGTGAAGTGCTGTTCATTAAAAGATACGGGCACTTCACCTGTTTCGTGGGTACGAGCCGCCAGTGCCCTCTGCACGGCTTCGCTATCGAAATTCACGTAGATTGAAAGTAATTTCGAAAATTTCCTTCCTCAGCGTACTGGAAAGTAGGTCTTCGCTTGATGGGTACATGTGTAATAAATGTAGGCTTACGTTGATTGGTGATAGGATGTACAGTAGTAGGATTAATCAAAGGAAATGTTTAGAAAGTTTCAAGGATTGTGGGAAGCTAGAGATTGGGAAGAGAAATGAGATTCTAAAAAGTGGGAGAATGCACTGGCGAGCCATACCCATGAAACAGGTGAAGTCCTGTACAGTAAAAGATACGGGCACTTCACCTGTTTCGTGGGTGCGAGCCGCCAGTGGGAGAATGGAATCGACTAAGATGAAATTGAAAAAAGGGAATAGTGGACTTTGAAAAATTTGTAATTATTATTGATTAAGAATCTTGATGTATCCTATCATTTTTCACTTGAGAAAATTTTTTATCTCAATTTAAATTACCATTTCAAGCCATCTAGATACAAAACTTGGTGCTCATCACAATGTCATAATACAGTAATTATTGTATAATTGTCTTGTTTCATTTCAAGATTATAAAGTATCCTATTGATTATCAATGAAAAAAGTAATAAGTTATTTTCAGTTATCTTCGTGGAAAGATGGAAAGAATGATTAGATCAATATATCTCCTCATGCTTTAAAAAGTTTATTTTATTTCCTAGAGAATTCATCATCACTTAATTGGTTGAAATAAGATTTTTGTAATATAGTTCAGTAATTAATTATAATTATTTGAAAGAATACGTACAATTTGAATATTATTGAATTATTATACTCCGAGTGTTTGAAGAATGAATACATCAAAATTAATATTCTGATAAATGTCTGTTAACCATTAACAAAAACTCTTAAACTTTTCCTTGTATTTACTGTAGGAGTAACTTGAGTATCTATCAGGATAAGAAAAATACTAAAAACGAAAGTGTACAAGCTATTTTTGTTCATAATATTAATAAGCCTGGCAGACCACAGACATTTCGTTCAATGTAGAAATTAATTATTCAAGTCGAGCCAGAGATGTAATGTCGGATAAGAACAGTTAACAACAGTTCGTCGGATAATTAGAGATGATAAAAATTAAAATGAGATAATGGACTTGTTTCTGGAGCGGAAGCCATTGTGCCCAGCCGAGTGTGAAAGCTTTTTTCCCACAGACTTCACAAAGAAACACAAATTTAATGCAGTCTTGCTCGCCAGACAATGAGCTCCAGCTGTGTGGAAAGGCTTGAGAAAACTGAGTCATAATATGCCGGGGACAGGTGCACTTATTGTTCCTAGGATTTTATTCGAGAATTGCAAATTTGTAAAATCAGTTTCATGTAGCCTAGTTGTACACCTACACTCTTTTACAATTAGCAATTAGTAGGCATTCTGGAATAGGAAATCAAGACTTCCAAGTCTTTGGGAAGTAACAAATGTGCTTCTATATGTGGTTGTTGAAGTTCAGGAAAACCCCTTACAGGTTATACAGGGTTCTCCTCTTCAAGTGCTATCCAAGAAAAATCGACCACTCTCTTGACTTTCATGTTTTTGACATAATTATGCCTAGTTTGTATTCTTTCACTTGTTTATAAGATTTGAAAGTCTTGAACAGTTTCAAGAAATTGATTAGTATTGATAATGGTAACTGTCGAAAAACTTTGAAAAGTAATTGCATTTCAGATTTCACCAATTCAATTAAACCATCATAACGTATCATACTGTACTTGCAGCATTTAAAAATCACTTTACTCTTGCCTTTTAAACTCTGTCACCTGAACATTCATATTTTTAAACTTTTTTGTCGTTATAACTTAGGTCTAATCTTCATTTTCATCATCTTCATTATCTGTTGAAAGAAATGTCTGTTTGCTACAATCATATGGCCAATGAATGACAGCATTCTTGAAATTTCTTTTACAAATCCTATTCATCGACCACATAGTAGGGATAATACAAATACTTCCAATAAAAATACATTGATTTTTTATTGGTCGATGCTCTCATCACGATCTCATAGCCTGATACACTCCATATTACCGCTTAGTTCATAAATGTTGAATATTTATTACTCGAACAAATACCAATGACAGCGTCGCTCCCAATCCTGAAAAAATTCATTCAAAATAACGGGTCAAGTTATTTGACGTAAATTATGGTCCAACTTCATCGGACACGTCATAAAAGTATATTTCTCATCACTCCAGCGGCCCTGAACCAGTTTTATTAGCATAATTAAACTCCCTCTATCTCACTCGCACCCATGTGAGTATATGCTGGGTCATTCAACCTCTCTTCCTAATTAGTGGGTCGTCAAATGTCAAAGCTCCAGTTAAATTAGTTGATAGGCGACAAGACACGGTTTGCGAAAATCTTTTTGGAAGTTGTTTTAAATTCTTTTTGAACGTTGCATTAAAATCTGTGACAAGATGTAAATTTTAAGTAACGGTGGATTACGTTCCTCAACGAAAAACTTACACCTGCTTCTGCTTAAGAAAAATACATAAAATGAAAACCGATTAAGATGTACCGTGAAAAAAACAAGAAGGATCCACTACTGGCAGCATATAAAACTGAGTGTAAAGTGACATTTTTATTGTTGAAGACGCTCCAAGAATGTTAACTGCTTTGGTTGCACTCAGACTGAGCCAGTAATTACTTACAGTTAACTCATTCTACAACAAAAAAAGAGTTGAATTTTAGAACCGAAATACTGTACAGACCAGAGATTTCTCTTTAATTAACTGGTAAACCAGTTGCTATTCAGTTGAGACAAGCGAATCAAAATAGGAGGCTGAAAATTGAGCCAGTTGACTGTCTCTATCAAGACTTGATGGGAACCATCTCAATAATGTAATGGAATTCAAACAGTTGGAACATTTTTTTCAGTGAGTAGAAGCTTAGCAAAATAGACTAGTATACAAGTATACTAAGTATATATTCAATCTATGGTAGCCTAAACCTAAAGTAATTCATTTTCTCCGGAGTTATTTCTTATTTAGTTACATTCTAGTGATCTGAAACAGAAATTACGTTCAAGATAATAAACAGCATGTTTTGAACGTTATTCGTAGTGTATCTTTTTTTGTTTCTTCAAGACAGTAACCATGTATGGTTTCGAACATTCAATTCATTTTTAATTGAAATTCAAAATGACTTGAAAGTTCGAAATTAGTTGTGAGGGGATTTTAACGTATCTTAAGGGTACTTTGGTTATTTATTGTTTTATTATACATTAGTATCTCTAGTAACAAAGTGAATTCGATACCACTATACCTTATAACCGAGAAATAAATAAAATTTCATATTCGTGGTTATTAATTATTGTAGAATCACATACAAATTTTCAAGCCTTTCTTGAAAATACTTTCAGGACATTTGAAACCTAACGAATCTCATTAGCAAAGGGCAAGGGGCATTTACCCTGGTCGTGTGCCTTACTATATTCTATAACTTCCTGCACTTCCTACGACTAATAGGCTACTTATTCTTATGTAACTTTCAACTTATCGTAACTCGTGTAATATAGGGAATACAATGTATTCAGAGCCGGAAGTTTCATTGAATAGTGAGTCCACGGGTGCTATACACTGGGCACAAGGCTTCTTCACGAATAGCCCCCGGACCAAATTTCCAATTCACGGAGCGTGTTGCTCCTTTCAGCTCCAGTCGCGCGCGCTTACTGCGGGTCACGTGTGCACTATATATGTAGATTTTAAGTATCTGGTTCGCTGTGTGCAATGTATATATATGTAGATTGGATGTATACAGTTGTCTGGTCATGTGGCCCAATTGTTATTCGAGTCGGAGTGCGACAGAACAGCGACCACAGCATACAAATTGTATTGTATTTTGTGGTCGTTGCCAGAAGAGGAACAGATATAAGCCTGGAGGCTGTATGGTGGTTCTTGGTTCCATTGGCTGCTCTTTTGGATGCAAGATTTCTGATGAGATTTCATAAATTGAGAATTGGTATACGTTTTGATCACTGATTATATAATTAGTTCTTTGATATTCATTAAATAATTGAAAAGTAGTAGTTTTATTCTTATAAACATCTGTAGAAATAGTGGAATGCAACATTTTCTCCAATAAAGTACTTTAAACAGAAATATAAATTGTTATAATTTTACAAAAATTGAAAATGAAATTGAATAAAACTAACTCGTAATTCAAAGTGTGTAATAATGATGGATCTTGTAGAGAATAAAGCTTAGCCTAATTTCAGACAAATTAGACGATTTCAAACTACTGTGTTGCATTTCATTATAAATAGGCATATCTTCAATCTAGAGTTTCTCATACACTGACAATCAGCTATAATCATCCAATCACCCTTTCACATTCAATCATAATGATCGATTACAACTATGATATAGTTCCATTTGAAAGAATCTCTAAGGAAATCTAACTTCTGATGAAACATGAAAGTCATGAAAATTATTCTTGCTTGACATTCATAAGATATCTACAGTGAAAGCAATGGATTTTTTTAAATCACATACTTAATTTAAATAGAAGCTCTAAACTTAATTACTGGACAAACATGATAACCATCCTAATTCTCCTAAATATCAGTCTATTCTTTTTTCCAATTTCACACAAATTTAAATATATATATTACCTAACTTTAGAAAGGGTGAAATTTCTCTTTATACTGATTATTCATTTTAGTAGGCTACTATATTATTACTGATCTGTGACTGGTTCATATTTCTTTCCACATGTATCCTTGTGAAAAAATCATTTTTTAGTTTACACGCACGTTTAGCATGTTACTCCAAGTGATACACAGCACAGCTACCATTCTTATATTCAAATTCTCTCACCGCTTCATTTGGATTGTTCCTCGATTTTAGAAACAGGAGTTGTACTGCTTGTTAACAATGTTCTCATATTCGGATCGGCGTACTGGTAGCGATCGTGGGAAAGCATACAAAATGATCATTTAAATCTGTTTAAGAAAAAAGACATTCTGGCAAGATGGGGAAATGACTCCAGCTCGGTCAATATTGGTTCAAATATTATAAATTTGGTCTCAAATTGTTAAGCAAAATGTTTCCTACATTTAGAGACTAAATTTATAAGTTTTGATCCAATATTGATCAAGCTGGAGTGATTTTCCCATCTTGCCAGAATATCTTCTTTACTTGGACAGATTATACCAACTGAAGCGGGGTCATGTCTGGGAACTAAGAGGTGTTAGAAGAGGGGGTTTGTATGATGGGGGGGGTGCAATGGAATAGGGGAAGGGGTGACATAGGCTTTTGACAGGGGACTTCCCCAGAAGCCTACAATTACACTATTTCCATCTCTTTTCTGAAAACTAAGCTATTATTTCCCTCTCTCGTCCAACACGTGTTTGTCTAGTGGTTATTCAAGTTATGAAGTTGGTAGGTAAGGAGTAATGAGGCCTTGGTCACGTGTGTCATTCACGTGTCAAATAGTGGCAGGATGCGGGTTGTAGTAATGCCTCTGCTCCCCTACTCTTCAATCCTTGTCTTGTAACTTTAGATTAATCAGGGAAGCGATTTCTATTTTATTTTTCTTCTATCTCAAAGCTACTCTCGAATAATTCTCCTTCAAAGTGTATTATTTATTCTTTTGAAAGTGTAGTTTTCAATTTATTCTGTTTTTATTTCAATTAGGGGGTTGTTCCATTGAAATTTGAAGGCTCTGTAGAAGGAGAACCTGATAAACTTTTACGTTTTCAAATTTCTTAGAGTTGAAGTAAAGTATCTATCCTCATTGTTTGTACTATTGAAGGTCTTCTACTTTTTTCAACGATATAAACTACCTTACATTTTGAAAGATTCTACCAAACCATATCAGGACTTTAGATATTTATATCAGGGACTATTGTCTTTTATTGGTCTATTGTGCAACAATGTTCAGTGACTTTTATAACTTCAGATTGCCATAGGAACTAATGTGTCTGGTTCAAGAAACCTGAACTAGACATTTTATTATAGATCATATAAATATCGGTCCATAAAACGATAGAAAACGATTTCTGAGAGTAAGTCCGTTGTTCAAATTTGGAAATGCTGTCAATACATTCAATAAAGCTATTCATGTTCCATTGCAGCTTATAGTAGGGATGTAGTGTTTCATAGCTCTTATATGGGCTTCTTATTGGTTTATTGCTTAGTACATAAATCAAACGATTGCACTGCCAAGTATTGAATCACTTATCAAGTATTTATCGACAAGTAATGCTATAAAAAATTGTCTGGGAACTAGTTATCTTTCAAGTTTCAGATGCACTGGAATTGTCGTTTATCAAGATTTGAATGCAATAAAACTTGAATCATCTCGATAAGTTATTAGTGTTCTGGCAAGTGAAGAGTCGTGTTATGAAGAAAAGAGTTCACACATGGTTGTTGATGGTACTGTTTAGTCTGTTCAAGCAAAGAAGACATTCTGGCAAGATTGGAAAATGACTCCAGCTCTGACAATATTATTACAAAAATTATAAATTTCATCTCAAATTGAAGAGCAGAATGTTTTCTTTAATTAGAAACCAAACTAAAAATTTTGATCCAATATTGACCGATTTGGAGTCATTCTCCGATCTTGCTAGAATGTCTTCTTCGCTTGGACAGACTATACTGTAGTACCATATGGCGCAGCCACTTTTTATAACCATTCATGACTATCTTGAGTTGAGTTGTAGCCGCAACGAAAATATGGCTTCCATGTTGAGTGAAAAAATGATTGTCGTCAAGGATCCAGTTAGGACCCCTTTGTTCCAAGTCAGTGCCTGCTTGAACTAAATTAGGACTTTTTTGGAGGAGAGTAGATGATGTGGAAAGTTATTGAAAAAAGGCCGAATTTCTGGTGCCACTTCATTACGAAATCAGACACTGTTTAGATTGTGTAGCTACTGCTTTTTCGAAAATCAGTTCTTCTACACATAGATGAATGCTCAAATTTGGAGAAGCGGTATTTTGATGATGCTTGGAAAAAATTGTTTTGTTTTTTCATCTATTTGGCTCTTTCATATCCTCTATTTTTTCTTTCGTTGTTTTTCTCATTTCTCTGCGTATTAATTTTTGTCCTTTTCATCTCCTATTTCGTCAGAATTCACTTTTCCGTTTCCTCAATTTATCCTCTTTCTCTTGTCTAGCTTTGTCCTTTTATTATTCTCTCCCTTCTCCTATATTTCTACTTTTTTCTCCTCTCGTTCATTATTCCCTTGATTTTTATTAAAGTCAATCAATTTGTCCCCCTTCTCTTTCTAATCCTTATCGTCGCCATAAATTTGTTCTCATTTTTTCAAAAGTCACATTCTCCAGCTTCTCTTCTTCGTTTTATTCACCCCCTTCTTCTTTTCGTTTTTTTCATCCCCCTCTTACTTGTTCATCGTTATCACTCTAAATTCTCATACTCTTCTATAGGATTAAAACTCCCGCCTTTTCTCTGCTCCCGCTTTTGAATCTTCTTCCGTTCACACCATTCGTTGTCCTTTTTCTCTCCCTAACTTCTCTTCGTTCACTTTTCCTTCCTCTCCTTTTCTCCCTCCTACCCACCTCAAGATATCTTCCATATTTCTTCATTCATCATTTTTGTCCATCGTTGTCTCGTCTCCTATCTTTCTTGATTTCTCTTCCATTATTCTCTTCCTCTTGCTTCCCCCTCTTCTATTCACTCTCCTGATTACATCATTCTCACAATTTTCCTTTTTTCTCATTCTGTTCTAGATCCTTCTATGCTATCAATTCATTTCTCTGCACTCATCTTCACTACATCTCATTTCTACACACTCATTCTCTCTCTCTCTCTCTCTCTCTCTCACACACACAAATGTTTCTCTCATAACTTGTTCACCGACATACCGGCGTCTATGAAGCTATTAGGAGCGCCCTCAACTCTTGAGATCAGACTCCTTGACTCTCGCTTCTGTGGTTTACCATTTTTTCTCTCTGCCAGCCGTTATAATTCGTGTGAAAAAGTGACGATTGTTTTTTGGGACCCTTGTGGACCCTCCTCGGTGATCATACTTGTATATTCAAAAAGGTCTTATCTAAATTATAGGGGTATGGTGTTCATTTGTTTTTCTGAATAAATTTTAAAAGCTTGTGGTAATAAAGTCATCTAAAGAAACAATCCTCTCTATAGAGTTGTGTTTTTATTCATCTCTTGGAATAGGACACATGGAACTGTTATTTGGGTTTTTAGAGCTCGGGAAAGAAACTATGACCATAATAGTTCAGGTCCTCTTTTATTAATTTATAATCAATTGTTCAATAATAATTAGGACTGACACATACCACTAGACGATGGCCTACTTCAATGTGTTTCTTTCAATGAAAATTCTACTGGTATTGCTGAAACATATCGTAAACAAACTAAAAGCTATTCCTACGATACTTATAAGAATCAAGTATTGAGTAAGTAATCAATGACATGATTAACTTTCAAGTTAATTGAGTACTCTCTACAACTCTACACAATAAATTTACGAAGGCAATGAATCTATAATGAGTATTCATACTAATTTTATATTGAACACCATTGATTTTTTTATGAAGAAATTAGTTCACCCAAACTCTTGCAATAACTCAACAAAATGGTTTTCTGTTATTTTAAAAATAAATGCTCTTTCAACTCCACAGTATGATAAAGACTACATAGACTACTTACAATAGATTTCTTGATAGACATACAAATAGAAGTATGATATTCTTATTCTTCTTTCTTCACTTTCAATTAAGACGTCTTTTAAATAGGCTAATACACTTTTAAATAATGATAGTTCATGCAATTAGAAGTTGGTGCTTGCATCACTGTATTTTTAGAATGAAAAATAGGATTGCCAAAACTCTGGTCTGACCAAATGTTTCGTTGGTACTTGAAGAATAGAGTTCACCAGCCCCCAACATGCTGGGACCTGACAATAGGTTATTCAGCCACAAAAGAAGGCTATCAAAAGAATTTGTTTACCGGACAATAAAGAAGAGAAAACTACTGCCACTGACATTGTGCTATGCCATCAATGCGCCCAGTCCTACCCGGAATTCGCGCTAAATTACCAATGGCACACGTTCCCGAAACCTTACATCATAGGAAATATATCTTTGTATATCTGTGAGCTCAAAACTCTGTTGTGTATTCATCGACAGCTGGACCTGATTTGGTGTATTTCAGGATGCTTTGAATTCCATTTGTTTGTTTGGACAAGTTCTGATTATAATGTGTTGCTGAGAAGCTGTTAATCTTGTGAATTATTATGTTATCGATTTTTTGTGAACTGACTTTTGAGAAACTGTTTAGGATGAGTGAAGTTGGGAATAGATTCTAGGAAATGGATTGGAAGTGAAAGAATGTAAAAGAAGTAATTTGAGAGAGAATGAGATGAATATTTATTGGAAATATTGTTGAGAATTGTGATGATATTGAAAACATCAGAATTAAATAAATGAGAGAATATAGTTTTTTATGGATTTCCAAGTTGAATCAATCTCAAAAAAGTCTATGTCAAATCTAGAATTTCAAAGGGAAAATCCTTTGCATTTTTCAAGTTCCATTCAAGCAAGTCAAAAGCAGAATTATGAAATGTATCAGCTCCAATCGAACTGAATCTCAAGCATTTGAAGTTTGTCATGCACATGTTGAAAAACGATTTCAGGCGTACTTTGTTTGCGAAATGTTTGCGAAATCTGGTACAATACTATTCATCCGGGTTTTTTAGATTCTGAAAGTTTTTCCATTACCAAGTGAAATAATAGAAATAATAGTAATAATAGGTTTGGTACAATGTTTTGCGAAATCTGTACAATACTATTCATCCGGGTTTTTTTTAGATTCTGAAAGTTTTTCCATTACCAAGTGAAATAATAGAAAATGTCTGGAGATACTCACAAGTAAAAAGAAAATGGATTATTGTAAAGCAAATCAAAATCAATTATTATTCATATAAACATGGTTTAGATATGTACTTGTACAAATAAAGAACCAATATAAAACTATGTATGAATTCTTGAAAAATGTATATTTTTTATGTAAGAAGTACAGTATATGACATCAAAAACACTGTTGAACATGATTATTTCGGTCAACTTGTATTTGGTTCATGGTGGATTGAATGAATGTTCGCGCCTCCACTATAAACCGAAACATGAGCCAGTGCATTTCGGAGTCACAGCTGAGCGATTCCTCAAGTAATTCGGTGAGCCACGCCAAGTGTTATGCTCCAGGGATCAAGTTTCAAATTCTTTTTTTTTTTGTACAGCACAAATTATGCGGGATAAGAGTACTTCCTTGGGTTTAGGCGCCTTTTTCAAAACCACCCTCCGCAACGAACAATAAACCAGCACTACCCTGCCATAAAGGGTGTAATTTACATCTTATTACTCGCTGTATAACCAGAGTAATGCAGTATGCTTCAGCGAGGTTTTAATTATTGAAAACATGTGAATGATATCAGTCAGTACCACCATATGACAAACTTCATTTGCTCAAGACTGCTTTGATGGGCAGTTATAGTCTGGCCAAGCAAAGAAGAGCCTCTGGCAAGATGGGAAAATGACTCCAGCTTGGTCAATATTTGTTCAGGAATTATAAATGTGGTCATGATAGTAGATCAAATTACTTCCTACAATTTGAGATCAAATTGATAATTTTTGAACCAAAATTGGCTGAGCTTTAGTCATTTTCTCTTCTTGCCAGAGGGTCTTCTTTGCTTGGACAGACTATAGTAAGTGTGGTGTTCTCCAGCCTTGGGAATTTCATATTCATTTAGAATTCGAAATATTCTTATTTTTATATTGAATTATTGTTGAAAGTTCTAGGATTTAATTATTAGTTTATCTTCATTAGTCTTTATTGTCTTTATTAGTTTTAGTTTTATCTTCCTCTTGGGTTTTATAGTTTGGAATATTCGATGAATCAACCACAAAAAAGAGAGTTCATGAGTATTAATTTAGAATAATTGCAGAGCAATTCTGTTTACTATGTCCTTTTCCATTCTCCTTTCAATGGAAATAAGATTAATTTCATCATAGTTCTCCTAACAGATTATCAATCTATATTCTTGGATTCTGCATAAATATTTTCTCCTAGTCTTCTGTTATTTGAACATTTCCGTTTCATTCTTATTTGAACATATCATTCTTGTTTCCCCATATGTTTCATTGTATTCTATTGATCTGTTATTCTTAAGGTTTTCATTGTAAACTCTTCGAGAATACCAAAGAATACTCATAATACTCTCTTCGAGAATACTCATATCAGATCTCAGTCCTGTTCAAAACGCTTTGCAAGAGCAAAGAAAACTGCTCTTTCTGTTCCAGTTCTGTAGTACTGTTTTTAAAAAACAAAAACAAATCAAGTAACTGTCAATTTGAGTTTGAGCCGATTGATTCATAGCATGCAAATAACATACTTCCCAACCTGAAATATAGGTATCATTCTCTCTTTTTCATACATATTCATCAAGTTCCCTTTTGTTCTTGTCCTGTTATTCTTCCAGCGCCAATGAAGTAACTCCACGTACTGAGCGCCATACGTTTTTTCTTATCTTGCCGATTTCTTTCTTTTTTCTGCTCCATAAACATGTCTCAAGCGTATGCCGGTTCTTCCAACATTACTGTTTACTTATTCACGTCGGGCACCGCAAATAAATCTGGCCCGTTGTATCATCAATCTAGCGGGAGGAACAATCAAGCCTTTCTTTCAAGTCAGTCGGAGTCGGATGTACTCATTTCAGTGTCTTGAAAATATCAAAGCTTAACCACCAACATAGAATATAAGCAAGAAATTGTGGGGGGGGGTTGTTTAAATGAAGGATATGGAAGAAGATGAGTTCAATTATATGAATTGATATTAATTCGTTTATTTATTGTTACAATTGCGACTTGATTGCTAGTATTTTAAGCAAAGGTGATAATGAGTGAGTGAATGATGATGTTTACACGGTGAATGTAAGATGATGAAAGTTTACAATATGGGAAAAAGATGAGTTGGAAGATTTTTTCATTTATAAGCTTGAATGAGAAAAATATTGAAGAAAATATAACAAACTCATTCATATCTATTACATCAAATCTCTACTGATTTACTCAATTTGGGATGTATTTAAATTGCTTTAAAAAAAATCATGATCTCTGGGCATTGGCCTATAAACTCTTGGAAATGAGGATGAGTGTTTCCATATTGATCCCTCCCAAAAACGACCTCACAAGAAGAATTTTATTGCTCATAAAAAATAAGCTGATGATGGCTGCTCTTACATTTGTTGATTAGACTATCGTATGCGAAAAGCTGGAGTGATAAACCTTGACATAATCTTCTAAGGATTAAAATTCGGTGGCAATGATAATAATAATCAAGAAGAAGAAGGAGAAAATGAAGAATAAAATAGGAAAAGGAGGAGGAGGCGATGGAAGAGGAGAGGGTGAATAGGATGAGAACGAATAAAGAAGAGAAACCAGAAAAAGACTAGAAAAATGAAAAAACAAAGCAGTATACCATCATTTGAAGAAGAATGAAAGAGATGAGTGAAATGGAGAGACAAAAATGAATAGAAAATGAGAAGAGCAAATAGATCAAGATGATTTGGAAAAGAATGAGGAAGATGAGATGAAAGGAAGAAACGAAAATGAATAAAAAATGAGAAGAGCGAATAAAAGAAGATCAGTTGAAGAAGAATGAATAGGACGAAAATGAAGAAAAAGACATGAGAGATCATCCAGTAGGCATTACATGCCCTACTCTGGAGACAGAAGGCGAGTTGTGTCTGGTCTGGCGTCAGAGATTCAAGTGGCTCAAGCTCGATGATCAGTGATGATTTGGTATAGTCTGTCCAAGCAAAGAAGACATTCTGGCAAGATGGAAAAATTACTCCAGCTCGGTCAATATTTATTCAAAAATTATAAGTTTGGTCTCAAATAGATTATAGTTAAGAATGTGTCCTCAAATTTTGCCATGTATACCAGATGATGAATTATGATGATTCACATATGATTATTCAATCTTGATTCCATCAATACAGCAGTCTCTACAATTTCCTTGAACGATGCATTTTTATCTTTTTCTTGTAGCAATCTTAATCTAACCTCATTGTCTCTCAATCCTCTAATAAATTGCATCTTCAAAAGCATTTCATTTAGAGTGCTCACAGTTTATAGCACTTGAAATTACAATTTATTGTCAAGCGTTTCAACTCATGTGCATACGCCGCAATATTTTCGTCACTACCTTGTACTTTACAGATAGATTTGTGCTGACTAGCAACTGTACTAGGAGCCGGGTTTAGACAGTTCTCCAATATCTCTGAGAGTTCTTCATAAGATTTGTTATTCGGTAAATCAGGGGAAATTAGATCGTATAATTTTTTCTAATAAAGTTCTTGAGTGAGAGTGCTAATGAATAGTTGAACTTTGACTTTGGAGTTGCTAATCCTTTTTAGTTCTAAAAAATTCTCAAATCGTATCAAAAAATTCTTGAATGTCTCATTTTCAGAATAAGGTGTAAAACTTACATTGGTTGTCGTTTCTGAGCTTGATGTTTCTCTCACTTCTGCTGCTGGTCTTCCTGTATTTCCGATCTTTCGTTCGTATCATTTCCTCCAATTTTGCCCTTGTTTCAATATATTCACTATATATTTGCCAACTGTACTCCATTTCAATTTCCAGTTCATCTTCTTTTGTATTCATGTCTATTTCATCTTGAATTGGGTTGAAATTTTTCCAGAACAGTTCAAGGGTCTCTATTTTTACCTTGATTGCTGTTGCCGTTAGCTCTTCTTCAAAACATTTTCTTGTTCGTGTGAACTGTCCCTTCATTACTGCTCTATTCTTCTTCAGTTTCTCCATACCTTTTTCATCCATTTCAAATTCGTTATTTTAATCCTCGCCGCCAGTTGTTATATCTTGACTATGGATAGTAATTGAAAATGCGTTCTCTGGAGTAAACATTGTGTATTGAATTCCAATTGCCAACTAAACTGTTATTAACAAATATTAAATTATATCAACTTATATAATCATATGTAAATCATCATAATTCATTATCTGGTATACATGGCAAATTTGATAATTGATGAACCAATATTGACGGAGTTGGAGTAATTTTCCCATCTTGCCAGAATGTCTTCTCCGCTTGGACAGACTATAGGCAAGTAAAGAGATGCATTGCAAGCGTGGTTGACGTATAGAACGGAGGACGTTTCTTGACTGGTAACATCTCCTTGAGCCTGGCAGAACCACAGAATATGTGAGCAGAAGAATACAGATTATTCTCTCTGAGCTCTGTATCTGTATTCTCTCTCAGAGAAAAACAGATCTGTATTCTCTCAGCAAAACAGAGGACCATTGTTAAAGTAGGCAAAGAAGGCCGATTGTATTCATTCTGGATTAGCTCTATTAGCTTT
Organism: Sogatella furcifera; assembly: GCA_017141385.1. Classification (NCBI taxonomy): domain Eukaryota; kingdom Metazoa; phylum Arthropoda; class Insecta; order Hemiptera; family Delphacidae; genus Sogatella; species Sogatella furcifera. The sequence continues at coordinate 19,605,182 of CM029555.1, forward strand.
ATGTTGACAGGGGACGTTTTGAAGTAGACGAGTTATGATCGAGCTGGAAACATGCCTTTGTAGGAAGTGGGTTACTCTCATAAGGATGATTTGTTGTATGATTTATGTCAGCGAACATACAAACTTAATGAACATAAATAAAGTATTCTTAAACATGCATGTATAGTGTATACTATATCACACACTGCATGCATGCATTCTTCCACAGTGTAGTGGCAGGGTGTAAGCCTGTTAAATTTCCCATTATTAGGCATCAATTGTAAATAACTGAGATGGATAAATAAATATGCAATATACATAGGAAAGCAAGAATAATAGCAGAAATAATAGTTGTAATTGTTTCACTTCGTAGAAAAAAATTCGATAATTCACTGGAGTTATTTGGACAAACATCATAGGAAATTCATTCTAAGGATGTTTAATTGTATTGTATTATATTGTTATTTGATGATTAATATTTTTTCATATCCAGCAGTAATACATGGTTGTTAAAATCTGAACAGAACCTCATTTTCAGTATTTACTCAAGTTTCATATAGATTATATACTAACCTTGGTATTCACTGTCCTAAATTAGACGTTTTGGATTTTGTGCCTGTGTTTCTACCTCATCAGTATTGTAATTTCGAGAATAAATTATAACTAATCCACTAATCGTAGCATCTCCATTAATTCATTACACTGTACTGTAATTAGATTTGCGATTTGTTTTGAACCAACAACCACAAAGTCGAATTTTAACTGTTTGGTCATTGTTTACAACAAACTAACCACCGTGAGAATTCAATTATTCTTCAAACAAATGAATGGATTTGGTCGTTCACCAGAGAGAGTAGAATAAGGCTATTCTATTCTCTCTGGTCTTCACTTATTACCACTTCGGTACATTTGGTCTATGTCTATTTGATCTCTGAGACGTTTATTTGTTCTTACACTACAAATATTTGTCAGCTATGGTTTTCCCACATACTGAACTGCGTAGACAAAGTTGAGTTATCGTACAAACTTATGTCTACTGTTTGCTGTACAAATATCTCCTCTACTAAGTGTAAATAGAAGCTAAGAACAATGCACTCAGACTGGAGAGCCCACTCTTTTCTATGCCACTCATAAATGCGCTCTACTGAATTTAACCTTTTTAATTCAAGAAGATATGCAAGAATATATCAATAATGAAAGAATCTAATCAATGTAATCATAATTGAATCGTCTTGTATCGTAGTATATCGTCGAGTCGTGTATCGTATATAGAGTCGTATCATGTATCAAGTTTAATACAAATTTGTAACTTATTCTCAGGGAATTAAACCATCACCAGCTGTTTTAGCGAGTCTTACATGCTGAAGAATATTGTTTTCGAGTATTATTGGTATTACTATTTCATCAAAAAATGAGGAAAGTCGTTAATGAATAATTTCAATAACTATAACTTCTATTACATATGTATGAGTTGATCAATTAGCAATCTATTTTCAATGAATATGAAATCAAGTGATTCATTTTTTTCACTGTTGACCAATTACTTTATTACGAACCAATTACATTTTTATGTATAACAGTTAACATTCGATAACAGTTTAATTCGTCATTTTCAAAGATCCAATCAACTCATAAATTTTGCTCGTACTAAGTCTGTGTAACGAATTTTTATTTCTCCAATTATTGTGTTGAACCAGACTGTTCACCAGACTAAAACACTTAAATATTTCCAAGCAAAGGAGACATTCTGGCAAGATGGGGAATTGACTTCAACTCGGTCAATATTGGTTCAAAAATGATAAATTTGTTCTCAAATTGTAGATCAGAATGTTTCCTACAATTTGAGAACAAATTATTAATTTATGAACCAATTTTGACCGAGCAGGATTTATTTTCCCACCTTGCCAGAATGTCTTCTGTGCTTGGACAGACTATACCAATTGGAGTGGCATCCGGGATACACCAATTTCATGGCAATAGCACATTAATAGAGTCCAATTAACTGGCTCCTCAAACTACCATTCACTATAGATATAATACCATGCTTTTTATTATTTTCATTTAAATACAGCTTCCCTCCATACGGTCATTCAGTGCAGATCTTTTCGAACACAACCAATTATTGGTTGACCAATACAACCAATTGTATTATATGGTTATTCAGTATAGTTATATCAGATATGTGGTACAATATACAATCCTCATGGGATAATATAGACATATGTGTTATACTATTTTAAAGACCATAACTATTCTTAAACAGTATCTAGTAGTCTGTCCAAGCAAAGAAGAAATTCTGTCAAGATGTTAAAATGACTCCAGCTCAGACAATATTGGTTCAAAAATTATAAACTTTGCAATCTAGATCAGAATGTTTCCTACAATTTGAGAGCAAATTTATAATTTTTGACCAGATATTGACCGAGCTGGAGTCATTTTCACATATTGCCAGAATGTCTTCTTTGCTTGGACATGCTAGTTATAAATGCTTTCTCATATAAAATCCTTATATAGGGATTTTAGCCAAACCTATCTATTTATTCGATATTCAACAAAAGGCCCTCAATACATGTATACATTATAAAGTAATATAAATGCTTCTATAGTGATAACAATCTGGTTTTAGCCAAACCTATCTTATATAGTCGACACACCAGTGTCCCTATTCTATGGTGCTTTGTTCACGTGATAATAAACTACTAAATAGGACCGAACATTCATCGAGTTTACCCGTTATTAAATCCTAGCGTTCCATAAATTGCGACCCTCCACTGCCAGCCATAAACAATACTTTTAATAGCTTTAACAGTTTCACAAAGTGCCTGACAGTGCAGTATATGTAATATGAATGTATACAGTACATGTATCCCATATATGTCTATAGTTATAAGTACAGTAATTTCATCTAGGTCTACTCAACACCGTTCCCAAATCATATTGAAATTCCCGCTCTTGTAAACCAATTAAAGTGGGTCGTAAGAGAAATCTCATTAAATAACTATTATAAACATGATTAATGCTAGTTGGTCGGGTATGGACTATTTCACAGTAATTCGCAAGAGTAGTTTGTGGTAGTTATTGTAGTCTAGTAATTACTGGACTGGCAACGCCTAAAAGGATTATGCAAGTTGGTCGAAATTTATTGCTGCAAGAGAATGGCCTATGAAAGGTGGATAATGGTTATGGAATTGGAAAGTGTATTTAGAGCTGGTGAAAGTTGATGTATAAAAAGTTTAATTGGATTGTCAACGGAAGAGTTGATAAATAATTAATTGAAAAACTTGTCTGAGAGTTGACCGAACAGTTAATCATATGGACTTCATTTTCTCAGTTAAACATAAAAAATAGTAAATGGTAAAATAGTTTTCAGTTGTACATGAAAAGATAGAGATTGAATTTGACAGACTTGATGAGATTTTGAGAGTTGAAAATTTGTTGACAAATGTAAATTAAAAATCTTGATTCTAGTTGGATTTTAGACAAAAGCTAGCGTTTTGTCTGAATTATGAGAATACCATAGAAATTCTGAACTTGAACCATGTTTTTTTTTCTTTTTCCATGCATTGTTTATTGTAGCTCCCGTAAATCTTGCTGAGCTTCTAGAAGTGTGACAAATCTTTTAAAAGATTCACGCGAACAAAAAACCTCAGTTGAAGTTTTTCAGTGAAGAAGTTTCTTGTTGAATTCAATTCAATAGCTGTGACCCTAGTCCACAATGCTAAAGTTTCAACACATGGTGTTGACTGAATGATATTGTCTCAATCTCAACAACAAAGAAATAGGGTTCATTGTTCCTATACTTGTAGTAAATTAACAAAAGCAGTAAGTAGCCCATTTTACAAAATGTGTTGTACTTTTTCAAAGTTCGGATTTGGTAATTCAGATTGAAGCGTGAACTTAACGGTGTTCCCATTCCTTGATTTATTATATAGACGTTCCATTTTATTGCAAACTGTTTCTAAACATGTTAACTTACAATATTTACTTTTTTGCAGACTTGGTTCTTTACCGATACTGACGACGATCAGTTCCAGGAAAAAACTGGTAAGTTGAAAAAAATCTGTATTTGGCATCGATATTAAAAGCTTATCAAAACTTTCAATTAATGTAGATCTCAGTACCCTATTAAATTAATTATTGAAATGTTACTAAGATCTACATTGTTTGAAAGTTTTGATAAGTACAGTAGCCATTAGAAAAAGGAGATTTTAAAAGCTTATATATAATAAATTTCTAAACAATATTAACTGTATCCAGAAACTGCATTTAAATATCAGATAATGAACTCTCATGTTGGAGTTATGATGGAAAAATGTAAGTGAACTCATAACATAAAATTATATCAATGTTGTGACAACTCCGAAAAATTCATGCTGTATAGAAACTGTAATTGATTATTTACAGTAAATTATATACGGCATCCACACTTTTGCACATTTTTTCTAAAGTAAGAACTAAAATAAAGACTTGTAATTTGTAAGACTTGTAAAGTTTTGAACTTTGTAAGACTTTTTGAGTGAAAATTGAAAGCAACCATTCATTAGATTAGATTTCTTTATTCATTTAGATTACAACAAAATATTTATGCTTAGTTTCTAGATTACAGGAGTTACCATTAAATCCAATTATTCTATAATTCTTACAAGTTACACACTAATTTCGATATTTTACACTATACTTCTTACAGGTTATTCTATAATCTATTCAATGAGATAGGTTACATGTGAATGCAAAAATCATAGAACAATTATCAAACAATATGCCACTTGCTTGCAATCTTACTTGTTGTGCATTAAAATATTTTAATGAAAAGGCGAAGTTTGTCCTTCAAACAAACCTATAAGTATATCCTTTTCATTAACACTTGGCCTTCATGAGAGATTAATAACATAACCAAATTGTATTAACCATTGTATAACATAACCAAATTTTTTAAAGTTTGTATAAATTGGAAAAGGACCAGTTTTGGGGGAAATCCTGTTGTACTTTTAATTGTGAATTATTAAATTTATGATCATGATCATGAGATCAAGATGAAGAAATGGAGCTTTAGCTCTATTAAGAAATTAAGTGAATTTCAAATTTACCGAGAACTGATTGTATAGAGAATTGACTACTTGATTTTTCAATTCATACTTCAGTACGTACTTATGATACAATATTGTTTTGTATTTAGGGACTAAAGTGTAGTGACAATATTTAAAAGCAGTCACAACACATGAACAACTGTTGTCACGGTTTGTTGGAGGTTATATTCACTGCCACACACACACAAAAAGCTCCCTCAGTTGAAAGTGGCCTAAACCCATTTCCTGCTTGGATAAATAGAAGAGCAATGAACATGGGTGCTCGTAAAAATGGACCTTGTCATTTGCCACGCATAATAGACCCCAATAACATTGCATCAAGGCCGGACTATTTTCGGCAATTACACTGTCATTGCACTTACAACTCTTGTTAACTAACATACAGCTCTTGTAAATTGACAGAATTGAATTTAAAAGTACTTTGAATGAAATTAAAAGTGAATTAATGTAAGATATGATATATGAAAGTAAAGTTCTGTATTCAATAATATTGTCTGATTGATTACTGATATAATGTTTACTCTCATGTGGCAGTAATACTTAACACTAGGTTTCCCATAGATATTAAATATCTATAAATTATTATTTAGGAAAAAACAAATCTTATAACATTTAATTCTTATAACATTAACAAATCTTGTAACATTGTAGTAAACATTTGTCCATAAAATGAATTATAAATTGTGTTGATTCGAATGAAAATCTTGATTCTTAATAATATGTAGTATTTTCAGTTCTGTTTTACAAAATGCATCAATATTGATTCTCAATCAGCACAATTGAAGTCATTGTAAATATCTAATTGAGTGGAATTACTATGTTGAAAGAAAATCATATTGTGTCTTGAATTTTTAAAGCAAGCTGAACTTTGAATATAGTTCAACAATTTTCAACATTCTACTGGATGTGAATTCGTAATTCATCGTCATTTTCTGAATTGAATACTCATGTAATTTATATTATTCTCACAATTAATATTAAATGAATACATCCATATTACAAGTCATGATTTCTTATGATTTATTCTCATATTTCTCATGATTTATTATAAATTCAATTATTTTTTGGAGATAGATTGACCACTTTAAACTGGCAATAAAAATCAATTTGAACATCCAATATGAATTATGGCCACGTTGAATCAATTCCTCTAAAATTATACTTTTATTGTATTCGGCAAGATGATAGAATACCTTCGTCTGAATGTGATATCTCATCAATCATCATTCTAAAATTAAATTAGTTTGTAGACTTTGATAGCGGTAAAACTCAAACAAAACATACAAAGAATTCAATTTTAAACCAACAACAGAGACTAGTTTCTTCAGGATTGCAACAAAATAAATTGATGAAAGTAATTAAGATCTCACATTGTTTACACTAGGACCATTCCTTTTCATTCTCACTAGCCTATTACCGTCCTACACACACTCATTGAGTGGATATAGTCTGTCCAAGCAAAGAAGGCATTCTGGCAAGTTGGGAAAAAATCCAGCTTGGTCAATATTAGTTTAAGTATTATTAATTTGGTTTTAAATTTTAGGAAACATTCTGATCTACAATTTGAGACCAAGTTTATAATTTTTTAACAAATATTGACCGAGCTGGAGTCATTTTACCATCTTGCCAGAATGTCTTCTTTGCTTGGATAGACTACAAAAAGGAGCTCCATTACTCCTTAATTACATTTAACAAACACCCAAAAGACATAAAGCACCATCAAGCAAACAATCTTTCATCTTTTTTTGAGTTCTTGAATGATTAATACAAGTCCCTTCTTCATCCCATCTTCTTATGTTGTTCCTATTCTATGCTGTAGTAAGATGGATGAGTTTTAAATTACTCCACTACTTTTCTGTATAGTAGGCGTCTTGAGGATTTTATTGTTCGTTGGCTCATGATCATTATTATGGCAATAGTCTGCGGGGTCCCAAATTGCCTTACTAATGTTCTTTGGATAGACTGAGAAATTGTGTCTGTTCTTCTGAAACATTTCATTAACGTTGGTCAACATTTTTATTTTGTTTGAATTTTTTTCTGGAGAATTTTATTTAAGTTGTATTATTTGAAGTAGGTAAATTGAGAAGAACCGGTTTTATTGAATAATCCTGGAGAATTTTGTTGTTATGTCTTCTAATATATTATCTAGCCCTTCATAGATTGTATATATGATTATTTCAATTATTATATCTGTATCTTCCCTAATTATATTATAAAACACCATTAGAAAAACGTTCTGTCGAACTTTTCCAATAATAATGGTAAAATAATGGTAGGCCTAATCTGTGCTTTTAGTTATGTCTAGTTTGTGAAGGCAGAAATTTTTACATTTTCAAAAGAACGTTTATTAAAATTAAATGTTACATCATTCAAAAAAAATTGTTCCAGAATTTTTTCTGTCAAAATTCACCTACATCAATACATTTGAGAATGTATTGAAAAAATAGTTGGAAACTTTTGAAATTTGGACACATTCCTTTGGTATTCATAACGCACAGAAAGGAAAACAAGTTATAATAAAGAGAATAATTTACACCAGCAGTAAGCAAGGGCTCATAACTCAGTTATAATATACTGTCACGTGAAATTTGAAGATAACGCAGCTAAGCTGTAAGATTACCAGTTCTTCTTCACATCACGAATATCCTCATGATTTAGGAATAACTGTGATTGTATTTTGGTAATAATTCATATTTTTCACATTTTTGACTTGTTTATCAGGGGACCCATAAGCCACCTCGGGTCTATTGTAACCAAAACCTCCCAGCGGGAGCCTGTAGCTAAGGAAAGCAAATTTATGTTGATAATCACTTATTAAATTAGAAGTCTTGGCTGCGTTTTGTAACTAATATCAGTTTCTGTTTACTTTTTACAGTAATCTCAGTTATCTCACGTGCACATAGCAAGTTTTCATATAAAAAATAAGAAGAACGTTTCTGATAGTGTCAAGATGGGTGTCTATTTTATTGAAAATATTTTTCTAGTTTATCACTTTCCGAATACCATTTCTACGATATGTTTGGCACATTTTTCCTACTAGAATGGATTTACTAGAAAACGTCAAAACGTTTTTAGAGAATCTAGCATTAATTTTACCCCAACAAATTAAACGTAGCTAAGCATCGATAAAGTATTGTTCATGATATTCTATTGAAGTCTACTATTCTGGTCTATTGATGAAAATTTAGCCTGGTAAACTTTTATTCATTCTTCTTGATTAATTCTGTGTATTCAATCTCATTCAATGGTTTTTATATTTTATTCTATGGTTGGAGAGTTTCGTAGGTCTTCTAATTATACTTTCAACTGTAGAATATATTCAAATAGGCTATAATATGACCAGGATTTCACTTATAATTCAGTCGTACAGAATCAGAAACAAAATTTAAATCTAGTGGGGGCCCACTACATCATCAATATTATTATTCATGTTTGGAGACCCTGCTAAACTGAAGCATAACTGTATTTATCCAATACCGTATCCTTTTACTGTAATTCAGTATGGATTGGAGGTGAATTTTAATTAAAAGCAAATGCTAGACACAATATTCCTGTTCAACAAACTATGGATCGAGTTACTACCGGTTTGTCAATAGATTTTATTGTGCTGGATATATAGCTTTGTACCTTCTAATTAGGTATGTATACCTGGCCGCAATACGAACCTAATTGGCAGTGGGCATGTTTACACGTGGTATGTAACTCGATCAGGTCATACTATTTATACCTTGACTTTCTGCATATTATGTGTTTATTCAAGACATTACAACTACGAAGGCACTGACACATGAGCGCTAATGCATTATTTCCACAGAAAACGGATTTTGTATGATCATGTCTTGTTGCTTGGTATTATTGATAATGGATTTTGTGACAATATAATTTCCAGAATAGAGTTTATAGTGTAGAATAAAATTATTGTTTTGACTGGTAACTTGACTATGTAATGAAAGCCATGCTTTTGTAAATACAGTACCTTGTAGTTGTTTAAATAGTTGTTTATACTGCATTAGATGATGAACAAGATGTCATAGAGCATAGATTCATAGTTATGATATCATCCCAAAAATAATCACAGTTACAATCTTCTAAATGGTTCATTTGGATTCCTCAGTAAATTTTCGATGAGTTTCATCTAGTATCATGCTGAAATAAGGCACAAGAATCCATGGATTATTTAATTTTGGATATGACCTTATCCTGTATTGGAATATTTATGAAACTAAGAAATAGAAATACACTCTGAGTCAATGTTTTGATTCCATAAATTAGTTCCCCTTGCTTCTAGAAATGTATATGCGATTAGAAACTGCTATTTTTTTGCTTTCTAAATTTTAAGGCGCATAGTTACCTGCTCCATCTCCTTAGTTACAGTCTGTATTTCTGTAGAATCTGGTCTCTATTTTGATGAGTACTACAATACTTTTGACAGTTATCATACATGCGGTGTGGTGTGTATCACAATAATTGTATTCTCATATAATTATGGAACATGTAGTCTCTTATAATGTTTCCTTCCTCTTTTGAAAAGAACAATCCATTCTTATTCAATTGAAACTTCCTTTCTTCGCCTGAATAAACCACAAATGAATATTGGGCTGAGACCACGGTGGTAGTGGGAGTTTCCCACACTGATTCTTGAAATTACCATTCAATTAACAGCATTGATATCCATGTCAACTCGTTAACACCTTCTTTGTTCAAATACGAGTTGTTCTTTTTTCTTCTTCAACTTCTTGCTTCCTGTGTCTTGTATTCATGTCTGTGGACTAGCGTCCATTCCATATAGTATAGTTTGTCAAATCAAAGAAGACATTCTGGCAAGATGGAAAAATAACTCTAGTTAGGTCAATTTTGGTTTAAAAATCATAACTTTGATCTCAAATTGTAGAGAAAAATGTTTTCTATAATCAGAGACCAAATTTATCTTTCTCGAACTAATATTGACCGAGCTGGAGTAATTTTCCCATCTTGCCAGAATGTCTACTTTGCTTGGACAGACTTTACAGGTATAGTATGTTTAGTTCGCTGAAAAGAGACATCGTCACATACACTCTAATCTAAATAATATGGTATCTTATTACATAGTTTTCAACATATATTAAAAGCATCTTCACCATGTCAATGTAAGTTATGTTATTGTTCCATGAGCCGCTTAGTGACACAGCAGTCTTATAGAATGTCAAATGTCAACAAGTTGAAGACCTACCAGATTCAGAACAGTGGTTGTAATTTAGAATAGTCGACCAAAATTAATAATAAATTCTATAGAATACAGTAGGTTATAGAATAAATTTCAATAGTTGATAAAACTAAAACTTACTTTTGACACCTTTCAGAAGAACATAGGTTTTGAGAGTTTCTCACGGAAGACTTTTGTGGATAGCATTAGAAATGAATTTTGTAGGTATGATTTATGTCTCCTAATAATCTTTATTGTGTAATTTTACATGGAAGATTACAAGGGTACGCAATGTGTTATTCATTTAAATCAGAATAAATTAATAAATAGAATGAGCTTATTTGTCTCGAAGGTATCCAAAGTTGATTGCATTTTGCTTAATTCAATAGTACCGATAGAGTGTTTGTACCAGTGAAGAAGCAACCCTGTTCCCTAATCATGACAAACAAATTCATCTCAGAATTCACGTTCATCCTACTTTTGATTGATTCGAGCTGACAATTAAGCGATTAACTCTGAGCTGAAAAACTCCCGCAGACATCTGGCTGAAAAATGTGGTACAGGAATATTATGATAATCCACAAAGGTGTTACAACAAGTGGGTCACTGCGGTGTTGAGAAGAATGAAGTGAAAAATGTTGTCGAGAAGAGAGAGGGAGAACGATAAAAGGAATTCGTTTTGAAGAAGAAGCCGGGAAAGGAGAGGAGATTGTAAAGAAGAATCAACCGGCAAAGAAGGAGGAAGTTGTTTCGGAAAAGGAACAGGGAAAGGAGAGAGACGTGTGGAGAAGAATTGAATGGATATGGATAGAAGAATCATGTTTGATTTAGAAAAAAGAAGAAAGAGAGGAAGAAGAAAAAAGGAGGATGAAGAGGAGATTAAATTGAAGAAGAAGGAGAAGATGAAGGCGTAGAACAACATCAATAAGAACAACAACAAGTAGAACAAAAAGAACAAGAAAAGGAAGAAAAATTGAAGAAGACGAAGAAGAACAAGAAAAATGAGAAAATTGAAGAAGAAGAGGAAGAAGAAGATGAAGAAAAAATAAGAAAGAAGGAGGAAGATGAAGAAGAAGAAGAAGAAGAAGAAGAAGAAGAAGAAATTGAGGAGGAGGAGAAGAAGAAGAATGAGGAAAAATAATAAATAAAAAAAACAAGAAGAAGAAGAAGAAAAAGTAGGATGACATTTGAAATGAGATAAACCTGGATGTTCATAATTCGGTGTTGGCAATGTAAACGTGATTGTGGTTTAATTCGGAGGTTTTGACGGTAGTTGATGAAGAGAGAAAGAGGAAGAAAGAAGATTTGATGATAAATAGGGGTGAGGGAGAGAGAGAGAGAGGAAAGAGAGATGTTCGGAAGTAACCAAGCTACTGCTCGGTTGAGCAAGCTGACTTCACAGGTGATCGAAGATGTTCCTCTGGTTAAAAAAAGACATCGTGGGAATGCTGTGGATGTCAGTCGGACGAATCCTTTTCTTTCTTCTCTCTTTTACCAATTATTCGCCGCGGTTTCCTCCCGTTATTTTGTCTTCCGCATCTTCCGTATTGATAGCGGAAGTTATTATTATAGTGAGAAAGAGATATACTCGTAAATTGAATCATTGCAACATAATTTATTCAATTATACAACAGACCCAAAACTGCCCTCTAGGCTCCAAGCAAAGAAGACCTTCTGGCAAGATGGCAAAATGACTCCAGCTTGGTCAATATTTGTTCAAGAATTATAAATGTGGTCTTAACAGTAGATCATATCATATTGTTTTCTACAATTTTGAGATCAAATTGATAATTTTTGAACCAATATTGATCGAGCTTGAGTCTTTTTCCTCCTATCTTGCCAGAGGGTCTTCTTTGCTTGGGCGGACTATATCAATGTACTCAAACAGTCCAATACCAGGTTTTGTAAGGCTACCTTGATGTTTTTACTAAATTTGAGTTTTTCATAACTATTGTTGTCTCTGCTAGTGTTTTTTTAATGAATAAGGATAGAATTTCATTTAACTGTGCTCTTTACTTTGTCAGGATTGAGTTTTAAAGTATTTTTTGAAGAAGGACTGGGTGACAGTTTTCATAAAATTTCGAAAAAGTACATTCTCGCAGGGTAGCCTATGAAGAATTATTACTCCTAAAAGATTTAATTCATTACAATCACTCGATTAACAGAGTATAGATCACTAAAGCAATAAGATTCTCGTGAAAATAGAAGGCTCGGAAGGAAGTTCTTGCTTGATAAGTGGAAAAAACCATCAATATGGAAGTAATTTTGAAGACTCATTCTCGATAAAGTCTCCAGGAAGTTTTAGGAGTTCGTAAGAAAGGATAAAGAACATTATAAAAAGGAAGTCTCCGGTTACTCTTTTGGGAAGCCATGTAAATTTGTAGATGCATAAACGTTTATTATGATTGAATATTCAGAGTCTAGACTGAAGTTGACTTTTTGTCCGCTCTCCTTCTTCTCCTCTTTCTTCGCTTTTATTCATTTTCTTCTTGCGTATTTTTTATTCTACTTTTTATCCATCCTCTTTGTTTTCCCTCTTCATCCCCTATATTCTTTTCTCATACTCTTCCTTCTTCTTTGAAATCCTTCTCTGGTTTTGTACCTCCTTAATATTTACCTTTTCAATTTCTTCTCCTCCTTCTTCTCATCCTCCGTCACTTCCAGAGAGAATAGAATATAGTATTCTATTATCTTCTCATATTCTATTATCGCTGGTCACTTCTTCCTCTTCCTCCTTTTCCCCCTCCTCTTCTTTCTCCTGTTATATCAACCTATGGTGATTTTCTTCTACTTCTCTATCATTTTCCATCTCATCCGTTCCTTTCTTTCCACATCTTGCGGATTTTCTCCTGTTCCTGTTCATCTTGTTCTTATGACTCCTGTTCCTCTTCTCTTCATGATATGAATAGAGACCACTCTCTCCACCACACCTCTCTCTCTCTCTTCCTTTCTCTCTCTCTCTCTCTCTCACACACACACACACACACACACACACACACACCAGTGGCGCTGTCCTGACATCTCAGTCAGGTGTCTTCTTCCTGGTTGAGCCTTGACCTTCTCATTCATCAAACGCACTTCGTAAATCTAGACGGAGCCTGCTGCCTGCCCCCGACACTACAGTTATGCGCGCCTATCACATTTAATTCGTGCTTTTTTGCCGCTGGGAATCGTGTCATGCCGCCTTGTTACACTCTTGTTGAGTTATCAGCCTAACAAACTATGCCAGTTGTAAAATTCCAAGTGACATTTTGAAGCATGGGGAAAGTCTCTCTGATACAGTCTATCCACGCAAAGAAGACATTCTGGCAAGATGGTAAAATTACTCCATCTCAGTCAACTATGGTACAAATATTATTAATTTGGTCTCAAATTGCAGGAAACATTCTGGTCTACAAGTTGAGACTACATGTATACATTTTGAACCAATATTGACCGAGCTGGAGTCATTCTCCCATTCTGCCAGAATGTCTTCTTTGATCGGACAAAATATAGCCTACCTTGATAGCCGGTGAGGAAAAGCGGCAAAAGTCATTGGAATAGGCTGAGTGACAATTAATCTACTAATTGATGATGAAGTATGGTATGTAAGTCAGCAAGAAGTTTGTGGAAGACGGATTAACTTGAAAAAATGTTGTTGAATATGTGTCAGTTCAAAGGTTCTTGAAGAAAGTCTCTGTTCTTGTCTAATGGTTTCATTATTTTTCATACTGAAGACTCTAGTAAGGTTTTGAATGAAAAAGAACCTGGAGAAAAATGCATATTCTTGTCAATGTTATTATCAGTTGTGATATTATGTATGAATGCTATGCTTCTTTTATTTGAGGGCTACTGTATTTTTTGAAACTTAAAAAAATAATTACAATCAAAGTACCCTTGTAAATTTTTTTTATTTCACACAACATGTTTCGGCGAATTTGCCATTTTCAAGAGTAATGGCAAATTCGCCGAAACATGTTGTGTGATATAAAAAATATTTTTAAAGGGTACTCTGATTGTAAACATTTTTTAAAGTTTCAATGAATGCTATGCTCTTGAATGCTGAATAAGATGTGTAGTTGAACTTCATTTGGAAGGAACTAGACTTGATGATAAACATTCTTATATTTAATTATTTTACCCAATTATTTCCTTATTCACTCAATTATCTTTTTTCATTGCTATCTTACAATTTATAATTTGTAAACTATACAGAGAGTAGAGTCTTGATGATCTGAATCTTTTAAATCCGAAACTTCGTGTGATTTGAGTGCCTAAAATGTTTTTGTTCTATTATTCAGTAAGTGATCTCCTTATTAAAACTTGTAGTAACTAACCTGATGAACCATGTATCAGTAAAATCTATTTCCAATTGTATCTGACGACAATTTGGATAGGATCACTCTATTTTTATTTGTTTACCGAGGTATCATGAATCTTAATTTCACCGATACATCAAGAATACTGTAGAACACTGAATGTCCTAGGCAAGTGCTAAAAGTACTCATTACTTCGCCTCGTCATCGAAATAAAGATGTAATTCTAGGTACTAATACCACAGAATATGTATAACATATACATACTCTGTGCTAATACCTATAATACCTATGTGTCTGTCTTGAAATATTGTATTGTATAATGTAGCTTTCATCATTAATGATTACTTCAATAAATGTATCTTTAAACGAGTATATTGTCATGCAGTATTTGATTTATTAAATAGACTAGTGAAAACCATATTTGGGATTTGTAATAATCAATGGTTATCTAATCTTTTTTCATGGTCAGCGCCATTTGATTGGTGAATGGTCATTTCCAAAAGTGAATCATGGATCTCGTTTTAAAACTTGCCACTCAACTCATTGACTGCGAACAACAGGAAACGAATCTGTTGTGAAACTCTCTCTCTCTCTCTCTCTCTCTCTCTCTCTCTCTCTCACTCTCTCTCTCTGGAGCCAATGTTCGCTCAATTTATCTTAAAAACATCAAAGTAAATTATGTTTTTTTATTTTATGACTTGTGACATACTTTGAATAATACAACCATTTTTCTCTCTTTTACAGCCGGTCACATGATAAATACCAACTGTTCTTCATCCCATAATAGGTGAGTTGTTTCTAATCAAATATTTTCCTCGAAATAAGGATTAGGCATAATTTTCGAATTTAAATTCTCGTTATGAAGCGCCGTGCGTTTTCGAAGATCTCTCACGTTTTACTAAAAAGAAAGGACGTCCAGTTTGAGATGTTTCTATCTATATGTAAATAACACGAGACTTATCGCACCGGCTTTTGTTTGTGGCAAATCAATATTGATGTCCACAGCCGAAAATAAATTCTAGTTGAGTTTATTATTCAACCTGACTTATTTTGAACTTAAGATCAAAATTTGTCATGGTATTTATTGAAAACTATTTCAATCATTAGTTTATTATTATTTAATCTGGCTCATTTTCAACTACTGATTCATGAATAAAACAATTTTGCAACTTGTCAATTTGTTTAAATCCTTCTTACATAATTGTGTATAGAGCAATATCTCTATAAATGGGAATTATCCTCTATTTTTATGATTTTGAATCATTTGACCAATCTTATTTTGTGTAGCTATAAAATTAAGCTATTTTCATGATAATATTCACAATTCACATAATCTTTTATATTTATATAGCATGATAATATTTTTTCTTTAAAAAAATTGTGAAAACCTAAGATTAAATTGTTCAGAATGTTGGTCTACTTTTGAGAGTAGATTCAACCTGCTTTGTATTCAGTATCAATGTATTGAACATTTTCTCCAACTTGCAACCTCTTCAACAAACATCAATTGAATCTATTCTCAAATTGATTGCTGTAAAATACAATGAAATCTGATTGGAATAGGTTGTATACAAAATATGTACTTTTTTGTTATAGACTAATACTTTTACACAATTCATAATATAATTTTAACTCAGCACTCGAGCTACAGATTCTATTTATTGCAATGTAAGTTAGCACTCTGAATTCTAGATTTTTATTCCCAATGTCTGAATATGTTGTTTTTGTCCTAACAGGAAAGCCCTTTGCTGCAAAATGTCTGTGGAGTTTGACTTCTTCTTGGAGACTGACAAAAAGTGAGTAATCCTGTTTGAATCCAGTATTGAAGTTGCATTATCTTTCCATGAAGATTTAAAATGATCAAATCCAGTTCAACCATTGAGTTGCAGAACGTCAAATCAGGATTTGTTGGCTACAATCACTCCCATCAATATCACAAACCATTTTAAAAAGCAATTTTCAACTAGCATTCTATAATACAATAACTTGGAACATGCATTGAATTATTCATCGAAAGCTCTACTCATATTCATCAGTGGGACGATTGTTTGGGGAAAAGCAAACCTAATAGAATAAAATTTCAATAAAACTTCCTACCTCATAGTAGATACTTATTTTTCCCCTTTTCACTTTCCACTTCAACAATTAGACCATCTTGGTAATTTCTATCAGCCTTCAACAACACAACTAGAGAATCAGTTATAAAGTCAGGACACCTTCCTTCTATGATGCTACAGTTGAACTCCAAATGTACTTTATCTAGGTAGATCATGCAATCTCCAAGTATTTTATTATCTCTCGAAGTATGTTTGTTACCTACCATAATAGGCTTGAGCTCTGCTTTTAATACAGCATCATACCAGAAAAGCGGACTTGCCTTTTTACAGTCTAGTATTCTTGTCATGCTCATAGCAAAATATCATATATAGATATAATTTATTTATTCTCGTGAGTATTTTGTACTGTAGCAATAGAATTATAGAAAGCACGTCTCTATGAGTCTTGTTCAGTCTATTGCAGCTTCATAGCTGTAGTCTAATAATTAAGAGCCATAAATCGTGAGGATATTGTTGGATTCTTTGTCAAGATCTAAAAGGAATGACAGTTGTGAGTAATGATTGTCATCTCCTTTCTGCGTTCAATGATTTCTTTTCATATTATCATAAGTCATTTTAGCTGAATGATTGAAAAATTACAATTGAATGTTGAATTGTTACTATTCAATGGAAAGAGAACTTTGGGAAATGTGCTTGTTATAATTTGATATTAAGGAGTTTGCTTGAAATCGGTTAGATGGATTTATGGAACGAGTATTATAGTTTTAATTCCTAACATTATTCATTCATTCATTTAATCACTAATATAATAAGTAATAAAAAACAGGCCTTCGCTCAAAACTTATTTTTTCAAATTTAGATTAAAATGCCCAAATTCAGGTTATGAAATTAGTACTTCAACTATTACTTGCTCTGATAAACATCTACATACATAATTTCCATTACATCTAATAGAATTTGAAAAGAGGGTTCTCAGTAGGCTACTATTATGTTTTGTTGTCGCCAAGTTCCAAATTTGTCATCCAAACGTTTCTTGCTCGTTCTAGTGAACCTCATAGTTAGTCATAAATCAAAAAAGGTCTTTTGGAGCGATAAGAGCAAAGTTGACGTATTAACAGTCCACATGTGCTTGTCATGTGGAGTTTGTTACACAAACGTGGAGACACATTACGAGTGTGAAAAGGTCAAAAAAGAATAAAGAGCATTAGAAAAGAGAGAAATAGAGGTTGAAGAAGAAGAAGAGAAGGACCAGTAAAGGGAGAAATAGAGGTCAAAAAGAAGAAATAAAAAATGAAAAAGGAGAAATAAAGATCTGAAAAAGAAAAGAAGTTTCGAAGGGATGTAACGGCCCTTATTAGAGGCCCCAGACATGCCCGGTAACGTACTCAAGTACATTTTTTTCACGGTTGAGAAGAAAAAAATCATGGTGGACCCTCATTTTAAAAGATTGTTGGGGGTGTAGGTGATGGTCCCTTCTTAACGGCTTACAAAATATTTACTAATATTTCCAACAGTCAAAATCTAAAATTCTAAATGATCCGTGACTTTTCTGGCTTCACGCGTCTTCTTGAGACGTGTGGATGACAACTGAGTCAGATTTGTGAATGGCCGTATTTTTTACCGTCTGATTGAAGCTTATTCTTCAACTTCTGATTGAAATAGGATTTAAAGGATTCGTCTTCAGTTTACAGTTAAAACGTGTTGAGAAAAAAATTCAAAAATAATATCATAGCTCCCTCCAAGGGAGATCATAACAGTAGATTATAATAGGCCTAAGGTATATGATAAGGCATATGATAAGATTTGTATACTCTTCATTAAATTTCGTAATTTCACTTCGTGGAAGAACTAAGCTCAAGACTATGTTCCAAGTCTTGCATGTTTTCTCCAATTCCATGTAGTATTTGCTATTTAAATTATCTAAAAAAGAGTAAATCAAATTATATTTTGTTAAAAAACTCAATTCATTAGTATATACATCTCAAAACTCTTTAATTATAACTCTATATATTTTCCAACTCCAATTGAATTGCTTGGCTTCAATCAGTTGTTGAATTTTCTTTCTAATTCTAATACAAGGGAAAATTTTTGTGATTTTAGGAATTTGATTTTTGTGGTATTTTATGTAATCCTCTTACAATACAGTTGAGGATAAACCATTCACTTAACACACTATTAAAATTTTTAAATTCTTTACTAATGTAAAACATAGTAATTAGAAGTGGAATGGAATCTAGAAAACCTCTCAGTTGGACAGGTGTATTGTAGTTTATAGGGTTGAGGAGAGTGTTAAGTAACGTAGAGAAAATAAACAGGGTTCATAATGATGCGAAACTTTATTACCAGAACACTAGCTAGGAGACACATTATTTGTAAAACTGTGTGTAGTCTAGTGATACTACGATGTAAATAAAACTATTTTATAGTTTTCACAGCTTTGACAAACCCCTATTGGTACAAAAAAGAGGGTGGAAAATCATTAAATTGGGAGGGATTGGTAGGTTCCAAAGCTAGGGTTTTGATAGTAAAAGTCTGTTTATTTCTTTCACCACGTGTTTAATACTCATGAACAACCGAACAAACTATTATAACAACCATACTTAGATTTTTTCAATGTCTACTGCATGTGACTGGAAACTTTTCAATCTTCGACACTGTGTTCATTCTTGGGATTTTAGGTGATTTTCATTCTTGTATTCCATTCTCGCCCCTAACTACTCTACTAAAAGATATATTTCAGCAATATATCATTTTATGTATTATATTTCATATACGATATAATTTATGCATCATTTTTATATTTTATATATTCTACATTTTCAACAATATATCCTTAATATCTTTCCAAATTTCTACAGTATTGAATATAGAACTCAAAAAACAGATAACGTTATGTTCTCACATGAAAAATGAGTAATTCAGTTTGAATTTATTCATATTTATAGGGCATTTCCTTCATTTTGATTCTGTATAGGTTCACCCAACAAAATGTCCTAGAGATTAGTAGTGCCGAAATACCCCTGTACTAACTTTCATAGTAGAGATAGTAGGCTATAGGCTATCTGTTCCGCTTTTTTGTTATTTTGAATTAATTTTCATCTCCCTTGTTCATAAATGTTTTAAAGTTGAAGGTCTTTAATTTTTAGTGTTCATTGAAGATAGAGAATGCTAGGAGCTTTCCTAGTTACTTAATACACAAGTTTGTGTCGCCTGTGTAACAAGTAGGCTACTGATTTGTATTACTTAATACAAATGAACGCTGTTTATAATTATGTACGATGTCAAGTTTCATGTTGCGATTTATGATATTGACTTCTCACAGTACCATAAATTTTGATACATTGATCAATTTGTGAAGGGAAGTATACAATTTTATTTCTCTCGAAGGCTTCACAAGGGGAAAAAATGAAAAAATCAAAGTGCATGATTCAGAAACTGGATTTTGAAAAAGTGATATGTAACACACCTGTTCTCATCCACATGTGCACTGGAACGCTCAAGTATGGGGTTGAATAGCTTAGGAATAAGTATAGCAGGGGTATTTCACTGATGCGTGATAGGAAAAAAGCAGGTGCTGCATGATACTGCTTTCTCCAATATAATCCCAGCAACATACAAAATTACTTATCCGTTTCTTATGGTCTATTTACTTTTTGAGATAATGTTCTTTCCTTATCTTGTGAGGTTGAAAAAGTAGTCTGGATATCAGTATCCATGCATGAATTGAACTTATTTAAAGCTCTATTCACCTCATAAACTACTCTACCACCACAATTATTTACGGATACTGAGGAACTTTTTCCTCACTCACAGTCATTCGCCTATAATTTTAAGTGGAGCCTAATTCAAATTCAATATACATTTTTATTGTAGGCTATATTGTTAACTTGAAAGACTGAAAATCAATTCCAATTTCAATTAGTATAGCTTATGTATATTTCATACAATCAGTAATCATATATATTATGAGAATCAATTTTGATAACCATACTTTCATACTTCTCTTGAAGTTTGGTTTTGAACTTTGATCAGTTAAGCTAAATTTCAGTACTTCACTGTTGTAAAAAATAATTTTACCAAAACACATATTCATTTGTAATTAGTAAGTGAACTTACTGAATTGAATTAACAATTAATTGATTATTGATATTAACCAGACATGCTATAGTCTATTGTTCCATCTGTAAATCCATTGTACATTGTTGAACAAATTTAAACGTGAAAAAATGAATTGTTTAATTGCCCACATCCTAAACGGGCAATGAAACACATAAGTCCTAACAACGCACCGGACCCCAAGTATAGTCTGTCTGAGCAAAGAAGGCATTCTGCCAAGAAGGGAAAACGACTCCAGCTCGGTCAATATTGGTTCAAATGAGTCAATTTGTCTCAAATTGTAAGAAACATCCTGATCTACAGTCTGAAATGAAATTTATTATTTTTAGTAATATTCACCGACCTGGAGTCATTCTACCATCTTGCCAGAATGTCTTCTCTGCTTGGACAGTCAGACTACATACAACTGAAAGCACATTACTGAAGCCGAATCGATAAAATTCGTACGTTAGTTGTATACAACTTCTGAGATAAAAAGTGGAAATACTGAACAGAATCGACAAGCAGGTGTGGCGACAAGACGATCGCGATGAAAAAATCGCACGACAATTTTCTTCAAACAAGGCAACCGGATGAAAACAATAAATCAGTGATGGTTGAGTTGGGAATCGGTTCGATCCCTCTTTCCACTCTTGGTCGCTTTTGATTGCGTCTCTAGCATGCTGCAATGCTTAATCATGAATTCAGCATGCTGTGCAGCAAGCAATATTGAGCAAGTGTATACCATGTGAGTAAGAATAGACTGGTTTCCAAGTACATAATTCATTATAGAATTATTCAGGAAACTTTTGGTCAATTCTAAGGGCGTCTGTCTCTAGCATGCTGTCAATGCTTGATCATAAAAGCAGCATGCGGTGCAGCACGTTATATCGAACAATGTGGATTAGAGTCGACTAGTTTCCAAGTACAGAAGCCATTATCAAATTGTTGATGGAACTTGTGATCAATTCTGATCATACTCGTCGAAGATTTCCTGCCAGTGAACCACACCAGTAACTATAGCCTGTCCAAGCAAAGAAGACATTCTGGCAAGATGGGGAAATGACTCCAGCTCGGTTAATATTGGTTCAAAAATTATAAATTTGGTTTCAAATTGTAAAAATCATTCTGCTCTACAATTTGAGACCAAACTTATAACTTTTGAACCAATATCGACCGAGCTGGAATAATTTTCCCATCTTGCCAGAATATCTTCTTTGCTTGGACAGACTATATTCATCCACTAGTTTTATTTTTATTGAAGAGTAACATAACTGATTGTTGGATATAACGTGGCTATTTGCTAGAAAACTGCATTGCTGAACAACTAGAAGTAGTATTTCATCAGGAAAAACAACCACTCAGTGTTTCTTTTCCTTCCTTTCCTTCTTCTCCTTTTTCTATTCCCTTTTCTTAAATATTTATAGGATTGATTGATCAACAAACATACTGCGTACGCTTCAAACTGTCTCTGTCAATCATTTCTTCAAACCGGTTTCTTAGTGATTGATTTTCTCGTGAGAAAACGTAATTCAGGTGTAATTTAAACTGGGTTTGCTCGTAATTTTGAAATGATTGATTTTCTCTCGAGAATACCCAACTTGAAATAGATGAAACAGGATCTTGTCTCTATTATTTTTCTAAAGCTTGTATTTTTACCATTTGAAACACTGAAAATGTCTAATACAACTTTTTAAATCAACCCCCGATTTGAGATTAGAGTTAAAACCCTTTTCCCTTGAATTCATTAACATCTCTTAAGTTACTCTGACCAAAGTATTCAAAATATATTTTTTAGTGATGGGAATTAATAGATTAAATGAGAAGACAAAATATTGGCTAACCACAGATTCATTAAAAAAGCAACGAGTTAACCAGAGGTTGATAATGTTGCAGCAACCGAAACCGGTATCTCAGTTTTAAATGAATCATTGATTTGACAACATCTGTCTTCCCATTTAATGTGGATAACTACCACAATATCACCTTCACAACAACTCAACGATTCAAATTAACAGATAAGAATCAGATCTCTATTTAAATGGTACTTTAAATGTGGAATGAATTCTTTCCTTTTCTTGAATTAATATTTTTTAACCTTTGGTTACCTTTGTATCATTTTTTTTGTATCATTACTTTATATTATTGATCTATATGGCTTGAAATATCTTATATGTCTTATCTAGATTATCTCTAATCTTATATAGATTATTGATATATATGGCTTGTCCATATAAAAGCCGCTTCATCACAATACAGTTTGAAGTTTTGCTACCTGAGAATAGACGTTTTATTATTTGAAAATTATACTTTCTAAAACGTGAACCAGCAAAATGCGTTATTGCACAAACATAATGGTCATCTAACTGTAGCAATTAGTCCAATAATCGAAAAGATTCACTAACCAGATGATTGGTTTTGAACTGAACAGTATCCGAATAAAATGAGATCTGTCTTTCTATTGGTGCCTTCCTCATAAGACTGCTGCTACTATTGGTCCCTCATTAAATTCTTCCAGTCCGAGTTTTCTAGGATAACAATCATGATGATGACTTGACAAAACTCTATTGGAAATTTGTTTGTGTGTGAGTGTGGGTGTCGGATGGATCTATTTTTCATAGAGAAGTCATCCAATAACGAATGGTGTCTATTGAATTCGATGACAGGAGAAGATTGCCCTGAAATCATTGTTGATCGTGTCCATGAAAATAGCGTGGAAATTTAACGAGATCTATCAGGCACTGGTTTAAATCAAGGATAGTTTGGAATGTTCCAGTTGTCGATTTTTTCATTGATTAAATCAAAGTGCAATCTGGGCTCTGATAGGGTTTCAGTTTTCAAATATTATTCAGCTTAAAACTATGAATCAATAACCTATCAAAAGTCTTGATTCCGTCAATCATCACGTATATAATTTCGGATTCATCATTAAGCCCCACTTTATTTGCATTTTGTATTGAATGTATGATGTCTAATTAAAACCATAGTAAAAAGCTTTTTGTATGAAAAATATAATAACCAAAGTAATAGTAACCATAGTTCACAGCTTTTTGTATGAAGAATGTAATAACTGAAGTAAAACTTCCAAATTCCCCTTTGGAAATATAAACATTTCTATTATCCTCTCATGCCAACATTTAAATTTTCTTTAGTATTTTATCAAGAATCATCCTCAGAATTAACAATTTATACACTAAAAGTGGAAATAATTTCCAAATAAAGTTTTATCAAACGATTTCTTATAACTTAGATATTATTCACAGAAACTGTCTCTGATCCTCAATTTTCTGTGACATCGTTAGTCATATCAATAGTGATAAAATTACCATTGTGTTTAGTTGAATTTAATCTCCAAACCCGTTCATGTGAAACACTATGTCACACAATTCTCGATATACTTGTTACAATAATCTGCATGTACTATGCTATTTACAATATTCTATTTACTTGAACAATAAAGAATATTCTCTTTTCCTTATAACTCGCTCTCAATGGTCTGTTTCCTCTCTCTTTCTTCTTAGACTGTAATATGTCTTTCTCTCTGTCCTATCCCTATCCCATCCATGATGGTTCATGCCAACCGTTCAACTATTTGTTTGACCAGTCCGAAGCTCTTTTAACACTGCAACGTCGAATTCAATTGAGAAGAAGACAGACGCACTGATAGTCAATCATTTCTGATTGCTGGCTTGACTTGACTGCTCTGGCACTCGGCTCTAATCTTTTGACGCTGAGCTCACTAACGATCGTCTCAGCTTTGGAGAGAGAGAAAGATGGAGTGAGAAAGAACTTGAGAGAGAGAGAAAGAGAGTAAGAGTGAGTAAAAGAAATTAAGAGAGAATGTTGGAGAGAGTCGGAGATATTGAGCAATGTCAAGTTCTATGAAATACGTAGATGGAGAGAAAGAGGAGAGAAAAAGGTGGAAAGAGAGGAAAGAGAAGGGAAGAAAATGAAAAGAAAGAAACAAGAAGAAGGAAAGATGGAGGATGAAGTATAATAGGATGAAAAAGAGAGACGATAGTTTGACAGCTCTAGTTAGCGAATAGCGTGAACTCTCGTTATTAGTCATGTTTCCAATTCAAACGTCTCTCAGGTACTCTATTTCTTTCACAAATAATCTGTCTTCTCATTTTTTCAAATGATGATCCTGTTTGAAGTAGCACTTGTGATTGGTTATTTTGGTTGTTGTGTGAGAAAACGATTTCTATTTGCTTTCTTGTTTTAAAGATAAGTTAAATCAAACAAGTAAATAGATATTCTTTGCTTGATCATTCACCACGCAAGCAGTGGTCATCTCTTTTATTATCATCACACTACTTATTAACCAAGCACATGCTTGAAGCACATGTGATCTTCACCTTAAGAAAAATTAGTACTAATTAGTAGTAGGTGTAGGCCTATTAATACCACAGTTACGATCCAACCATTTCTCGATTAACCAAAAGAAGCATTTATACTTTATTAAAAGAATTTATCAAAAGTGTACATATTTTAAATGAATGTGAAAAATCCAAACTCACTATAAGAATAATATAACAAATTCTATCATATTAAATAGAATAATGTATCACACTGCCTTTATAGCCCAGGCAAATTAGACTAAAAAAAGGGCCTAGCACCTAAAAAATGTTGGATGGCTGGAAATGATCTTAAACCACTGTGGACATCCCAAATAAGTTTAATATGAGTTTGCGACGCTTTCTGAGTGGCGCGTAATACAGGGTGCCCAAAAAAAACCACGGAAAATTTGTTCATTTTCTAGTTTTCTGCAACTCACGTCAAAACCAAGCGTCGGACAGAAAAATTTGTAATTACAATGTTTTAGTAAATAAACTAAAACAATGTTTTAGTTCTTGTATAATGTTTTAGTTCTTGAGCGATTGATATCAAATTCAACCATCTGTGATAAGCGACAACCGAGTTATGAATGTTTTAAAATTATGTATTTTTTGAGAGAAATTGAAATTTGACAATTTTCAATTCTTGATTGTTTATATCTTCTGCTCGTTTCATTAGAAATGTGATATTCAAAATCCCTCTGGGGATAATTTTATCCTGTACAATACAAAACCAAGTAGAACTTTCTATGTTGTATATTTTTTGTGCTAGAGCTCTCAACATATTTCCTTGTACAACAAAAAATACAATATTTTCAACAATTATTACCAAAATAAATCTCTATATCCTTGTATTGGAGTTTTTTGATTTTGTTAGATCATATTTCAATATAATACCCAACATACCGTCCTCAATTTAGACTATTTCCAGTTAGGACTCTTTAAGGATAATAAATTAAGGACACCCGTAACATTCGTAAAATTTATTGGATCTTAACAAACTATAGCTCATTGTTTTCAGCTCATCAAGGCGGTTCAAATACATATATCATTTGTTGAATTCGATCAAAATTGAAGAATTTTACGACCTTGAGTACTTTGAGTCCATTCATATATACCGGGAAAAAGCTACTATTTGTATTAAAATGTGTCTTTCTTGAAAGCCATTAATAGTAAAAATTTGTATTTGGGCTCAAATTGTAGAGCATAAGCTCTTCTATCATTTGATATGTAGAATTAATCATGAATTCAAGCTGATAAGGTTAGATTTATTCACAATTGAAAAACATAAAAAATCACTTTTTCAATTTTCCCTACTATCACTATATTCAAAATTTGATTCTAAATGAAGTTTTATTAAAGTGATCAATGAGTTTTTTTATATTGAATAATAGATAGTTTAATTCTGCACAATTTGAGAAAAATGTATTAATAACTCCAAAAAGTCCACATTTACATGCTAAAACACATTTTTTGGACTTGATCATATTGAATCTTTATTCCTGTATTCCTATGTATGTAGTTTCAATTATTTCGTCTTTCAAATGTATTTTTCGGGGAATAAATTTGAAAATCCCAGATTGAAACCTACTGAGCTGGTTTAAAAAATCCCTCAGGAAATTCAGCTCATCAGAATTTTTAGGAATTCTGTTACAATCAACAAGCATTTTTCCATGAATTTATTTCCTCATTTTTAAATCTTAAGAAAGAATTCTAAATAGTATTTAGTATTTTAAATTCTAAAGTTGACTTCTTTGTACTAACAGCCAAATGTTTGGTTTTGGTTTCTCTTTTGTCCTCGAGGTGCTCACGATTAATATTATCTCACCTCAAGAAGAGTCATGCATGCTGGAGAAAAGTCTCCCATTTTTGACGTCTTATGACCAATGGTCTTGTCAACTGGAACCTCCAGGAACTTCCTGGCTATCTTTACAATGTCAAGGAAGACAAATTGAGCTTATTCAAATGAGCTGCTATAACGCTGTGTAGCTAGCCATAATCTGTCCAAGAAAAGAAGACATTCTGGCAAGATGGGAAAATGATTCCAGCTCGTTCAATATTGGTTCAAAAATTATTAATTTGGTCTAATATTGTAGAAAATGATCTGCTCCTCAATTTGAGACCAAATTTATAATTCTTGAACCAATATTGACCGAACTGGAGTCATTTTTCCATCCTGCCAGAATGTTTTCTTTGCTTGGACAGACTTTACCAAGACACTTCATCTTCTTTTGCCTGGTTCCCTTTTCTTCTCCCCTTGTGTTTGGTCACCCTGCTTTTAATGTGTTGTATATACACTATTGCGTCTTGATGGACTTTACAGCTGCTATGTGGAGAATTTGGACACCCTTTTGAAAGTTACATCCCATTACGGACTTTGGTTAGTATTAATCATTCATTGTTGTACACTCTCATCTGGAATTATTCCGTGGCTCTTGTCATCGTTTCAATGTGATATCATTAGAGCTCTGTTACATAAGTTTTGTTATCAGTAACTTATCGGGATTGATTATCAATGATCACTCATTATTTAATTTAGTGAATCATCACAATTCAAGTTCGATATTTGGATGACACCTTGCGGCTATTGTTTTTGGTAGGTGTTACTGAAATATATAAGATACTCTTATTTACTTTGTAACTGATACTTTATAACTCATGATAACTCTTGATTCACTTCTAATTACTTATATTTGTGAAAGATTCTTGTAACCTTCATTGCCAATTGGTTTACATACACAATTACATAATTAATTACATACTTGTGTTACTTATAATTGTAACTGAAACGTGATAACTCACTTTAACTTCACTTCTTATAACTCAAATTTGTGAAAGATTGATATTACCTGTATAGCATTTGATTTCTTATTAATTATAACAAAAATTCAAATACTTGTATAATGCAAAACCTACCCCTAATAATTATTGTAACTGATAATTCACGATACTTTCTTCCACCAATAACTGATACTTTAAAACTGATATTGTGAAAGGATTTGGAAACCTTCATAGCAACTGTTCTTTCATCGATCAGAACTTAGAATCAAATACGCTATTTCATATTCATAGATAGGGTACTAGTTGATTCGAAGCAGAATGGAAATATTTTTTTCATTATTTTCCTGTGAATCAGAAGTCAAATCAACTTCAAGCTCTGGCAGGTATAAGGCAGGCTGAACATTTACGAACCCAATTATCAAGTCCTTTTAGTTTGAAGCAGACAAACGCCCGAAGGGACCGATTTGAATAATATATTCATCATTTCCCATGAAGCTGTTATGAAAGTAGCCTTTTAACATGTGTAAAGAGTGTTACCAATCAAATTCCTATCACATTTGCGCTAATGGAGCAATTAAAAGCTACTATTTTACCGTTATTGTAAGTGATAGAATGGATCAAGTCTTGATACTGGACAAGGTTTTTCAAGAAGGGAAGGTTTCATCCAGAATGCATTATTGTCTACTTCAATTCTTGTGCTCTCTTTTCTTTTTTTTCTTTTTGAGGTTGATGCCCACTTGTGCTTTGAATAAGTGCGTGGTAATAGGCTGAAAACCTTCTTGGAGGTTCCTAACCTATAACGCAAAATCTGTCACATAATATTGTGTTTTTTAAGTTGGAATTTCCATAATATGTACTTTAATTACAATTTTTCACTCTAGAAGTAGTTATATATTACACGTGATAACAAGGACACTAGATTCTGTATCGAAGACAAGATCGGCCTTTTTTTTTAAAAAAATCAGAAATCAAATTTATTTCCCATTCACAGAATAATTCATACATTTTATGCAAAATATCTTATATTATACTAGTTCTTATTTTAACTTCATTTTCAAATTAATTCATTTGTCTAATTATTTTGAAGGTTTATTTGTTGAAGAGCTTGCTATTGATATTTCCCCTTTCAAAGATAATTCTTTTGAAAAATTATTATTTTTTGAAGAGGTTGCTCCTGATATTTCTCCATTAACAGATTATCATATTTACTCATTTATCAATTTATTCATTCATTTATTTATTTATTTCATTTATGTACAAATATTAAAATATTCCTCCTATCATAATATTCCAGCCCAGTAGTTGTTGGTAGCTCTTCACTGTCTCACAGTTTTGGTCGTTTTGGCCAGAAGTCATGTATTTCATTCTCGTCTTTTGTGTTCTTTATTGGTATGACAGTTGTAATTGGTTAATTGTGCAGTTTGTCTGAAGACATTGTCACGTGACCGGAAACAACCAATCAGCTGAGATTTCAGAATTACTCATACAAGTGGAAACTTCCTGAGTATGACTCAGACCATTGTCAAATTGATTACAGTACTATTGGTGTAGACCCACAGTACATTGAATGGGCAATCCAATGTGGTATTCCCAAATATATTTGCGGTCTAATAGGCCTTAATCATACATTAACAGAGAGAATAAAATAATACTAATATTCTATTTTTGATAGAGTACATTCAATACTCTCTGATAATTACATAATTCATTGCCTGAGGTCTATATGAAATCCCATCATTGCTATATGAAATGTACTCAATGCACAGGTGGATTCAAAGTAATGTGTGTTTCCGTAGAAGATACTGCAGTGAATTTAATGTGAACTATTAATACTGGCTTCTAGAATTAAATGACTATGAAAGGCTTTCAAAATAAGATTGATTCTAAACTTTCGGTTACCATAAACCATCAAAAAAGCAATATTGTTGGCTATTTCAACATTAAAACAAATCTTTAATCACAAAATTTAATTTACAGGTATATTATTCGAATCGAAATTCCTGTAAAATGTGCTGTATAACTAGTTCTGTCTTAATAGAGTGAATCCTGGTTTCTTTCATTGCAAACTACAATTTACAGGTTTTATTTTAATTGGTTTTCTCATAAAACGTGCTGTAGTTAAGTCTAGGGCTCTATAAAGACCTTTTTCATAAAGCTTCAGTTAGGCCTGCTAATTTTGTACTAATAAAGTGGGATTACAAGTCGAGATACTGTAAATGAGTAATATTAATAATTTTCAATATACATAAAAACATTTAACATTGATGACATCTCTAAAAAATTGATGGGATGTAATATTAATATCCATGTATTCAATAAAATGTTACTTGTTGAAATATAAAAAATCTATTTCATTTTGAGGTTATGATAACTGGGCAAAATCGAATCGGATGGAGCTTTATTTCCTGTTGGTATTTCAGGATGAACTCGTTTTGATGCTTATTTTTCTGAAGGATCAAACATAATCCACTTATCTCCCTAAAGAAAATTTTAACGATCGAGCAATGACTCAGGTGTCTGAGATAATTGTTATAATTGATTATCCTCATCAATTGGCTGATAATCAATCAAACTAGTCAGTTTGAATTCAGAAACGTACCGTTATTTTTTTAATTGGAAAATGGGTTTAATTCATTATCGGTATCTTAGCTCCTATTTCTGAATAGTTCTCTCTCTTCTTCTCTACGTTATTCTCTTTCTCTCTTTCTCGCTCTCTCTCTATCTCATTTACTCTTTCTCTCCTCCTAATCTTTCATAAGAAACGATCCTAATCAGAGCACCACACAAATAAAGCAGTGTTATAAATGAGAGAATGAAATGAAAAACTAAGCGGGGGCTCTCCACAGGTAATATTTTCAATAATGTTGATGATGAAAAGAGATACGATGATGATTTGTATTTCGTCGGTCTCGGTCTATTTTTTCTTCTCCTCTTACTCTATCTTCGTCTTTCTCTTTCTTATCCTCTTTTTTCATCCGTATTCTGTCTCTCATCCTAAAGATATCTCACCCGTTGTTAGTCATTTGCTAAGTTTTGTTGGACAAGCATCATCGCCTCTCAAATATCTTCCTCTTTTGTTATTCTGATCTGGGCAAAAAATTCGCTTCGAAATCGGAAAAAATACCTGTGACATGGGATGTATGGTTTAGAAGCTCATAAATCAGTTTCCGATTTATTAATGAAGCCAATGAGGATCGGAGGGTTATCTAGATCCTCCATGATGTAGCATAGGTTATAAACTCTAGTTTATTATTCGGTTTATATAATTCCAAACGAAGAGAACAGTTATTATACCATTCTTTCTTGATCTATACCACAAAGTATATAATTAATTATATGTCCCTAATTTATGTCAATACTCTATGTTTCCAAAGCATTACCGTGTTGAACACCTCAAGTATTCTTGTATTTTTTTTTTGTTGAATTACATCATTGCTTACATCATATTCTATGTTTTCACTCTTCTTATCTCATCATAACTGAAAACTTTCAGTTTTCGCCAGTGAACTGGCGAATTGGAATACTTTCCAGTTTCCACCTTGAATTGTGAGCTCGATCATTATGTACGTTTTTAACTGTTTCTTTACCTAAAATTCATCTAAGTTGAATAAATAATGATCCGTCAGCGACTCTCAAATCTCTCATTAAAAAATCTAATCTGTTTAGAATGGAACTCTCCATCAAAATAAACCTAATTTTCTACAATAGTAATCTCATCCTACACACAATTATTGTGCTTGTGTAACATCACTGTACTTTAATTCAAGATTCAATTCTCTGTTTGTTTCATTCACGGTTTAAATTTTTTGTAATTTTTTCAATTTTAGCCAATATGAATATCAAACATCAGACGGACTCAATTTTTAGCTATCTTGCACAATCTGAATCATAGTATAACTAACATACATCATACAGACTACTTCTACTGGCGGCTCGTACCAATGAAACAGGTGAAGTGCCCGTATCTTTTACTGTAGCCTACAGTACTGATGATGTATGATGTATGTTACTATGATGTATATATGATATATATACTATGATGCGGATTGTGAAAGATGGCAAAAATTGAGTCTATCTGATGAGTATTACGTCTTCATCCAATGATAGAGCTGTCATTCTTAAATGCATTCAAGGTTGATATTTTAATTGCAGCATAGCAGCATTTCTTGTTAGTTTATTGGCCAACCTTGGAATACTTCATTCGTTTTTGAATTATGACTGGTGGTGTTATTTACAGGGCTTGTATAGATTTATGTTTAATTTTTAATGGCAAATTCGTTACATAAGGTCATTCTAGAGCTTTATGTAGTCCATTGCATGCACTTTAGTAACGGAAACTTTCTACTCACTGAAATTGGTAATTTTTTTATTGCAATCGCAAATTGTATTACTAGTAGTATTGTATTACTGCTTGGTGACTTGCTCAAACGAATAGCTTTTTGATCTGTTTTTATCTATTGTTCCGTTTAAGTATTAGAGTAAGTACGTTGAGTATAGATACGTTAAGTATCTATTGAGCAATTATAGAAGATCTTGAATTGTTTGTGTAATTATCAATGACATCCACTAATACAATTTTATTAATTGTCCACGATTTACAGTGACTAGAAGATTTTTGATGATCAAAGGTTTGATGGTCCAAGAGAGGGTAATAGAGCAACAAATATCATATTATTTTCTATATTTTTCTGTATCAAAATTCGAGATAAATGATAAAATCATAACAATAAAATAAGTTTTCTAGTTCTCCTTTGTCTCGTTTGTCATCTCACGCTAACACAAGCAACTCTAAACAAGTTGAAGTATCAAAGTCCATCAAAAATAATCAAGAATGTAGAAACTTTCAAGGCTATTCTAATAGAGAAACCAATCACAAATTCCAGGAGTCTGAGAAAAATTCCAATCTCCTGCTAGATACGGGCAGCACTTGAAATGATGTCCATTTCAATTTGGTTAGAATTCCAAGGCAAACAACGTTTAACTCACTCATTTCGGTAGTGGAATTCGGGAAGGTGGAGTAGAAAAATGTGCGTAAAATGGAGGAACAAAAGATGGAAAAATGAAAAATTGTATGTGGAAGTTGAGTAATGGCGGATTTGTGGGCGGTCAGATTGGAAATTAACTTTGGTAACCACCAACCGCGAATCTAATCACAAGAGTCCCATGTGGTCTGACTGAGCTTTTAATTTTTTTCTCATAAGACCTTCGCAAGCAACACTCCCAAAACCCATATTCTTAATTTTTTTCTTCTGTTTTTGCCTCTACCCTTTGCTTTCTCACCCACTCAGCAGGTAGAAGCAACCTCAAATGATCTCCATTACATCTGAGTACTTTCTACAAGTTTATTACATACATTTTGTATCACTAATTTATTATTGTTCACAATATTGTGTTTCATAATCCAGTGTTACTTATGCGTATTTGGTTGTCATTGTTATACAGTTAACAATATCATTTGTTGGTTGATGTTGTTACTCTTTTGCAATATATACTGTAACGAAGATAATTTTACCATAAGGAAAATCATTAAAAATGGATTCTATAAGATGTGAATATAGAAATATGAAAATGAATTTTGTTACTGGAAATTGAATTAATTTGATTATATTCACCACGTGGAAGATATTTGTTTTTATATTGCAGTTTGTTTCTTGAACTATTCAAATCACTGTAATGTATTGAATTTAATGTAGGTAGTGTGGTACAATATATTATTCCATGTTGCCTATGATGGTTTATTATCAATTTTATTTCAGCTTTTGTTTTGAAGGACTTATTCGTTTGCATAATATAAACATTGAGACAATGCGTTAACTTATGATGTCTATTGTTTGAAATTGCATGTCCTTATGTTATGTGATACAGTACTACTAAAGATTGAATGTAATGTCGTTCCTGAATACCATAAACACATGTTGTGCCCATGTGAAAGATTGATTTGGAAGACTTCTAAAAAAATCAATAATGATTTTTCAAAGTGGAGTCAGTAGCAATACTGACTTTCAAATCTTTGATTTTCATGCTGGTGTTTTTTCAAAGATGACAAATGATGTTCAAAGCTGTTGCATGAAAATTGACGACCATCAATGAGAGTATGAATTCCTCAAAAAGGCCTATGTATCAATTCAACTTGATAGCGATCATTAACTCGAAATACAATATACCTTTTTGTTGATTTCTCAAAATAAAAGTAATTTATGTCAATAAATAAATTAATGATAACCTTTAATCTTTTTCAGGTAAGTTATTGTTGCATAACGTGGTCGGTTGCTTGAAACTTCATTGGTTGTATTGGTGAGTTTAACTCTGGTGTTTTTAATACTGCGCTTTCATAATGCTTGTTTGTATTACAAAATATTTCGAATTATACGGTCTAATTTCGGAACAAATCTTATGAAATCCTCAACTGGTGAATTGCAATTTGAATTTCGATCTGAATTTGCAAGAAGAACCAAGTTGATTCGATCAATAGTGTTACGGGTTTCCCCTATAATAAAAGACTTGAGGCAATTTATACTGATTAACTTTATTAATTACACTACTATAACACACTAGAAAAAGATAAACTATAACGGAACAGAAGATAGCACAAGAGTTTATAACGTTTCACATTACAAATTCTACTAAGATTAACACTGCACTGAATTACAAAATGATTAACAGTCTTTATCACGTTACACTAGAAGAAATAAGAACTGACAGAATGAATATAACTATAGAGTGTCTATATACAACGTCCGGCTTGTCTATCACACAATACAACTGACACAGAACTGACACACACTCATTTGATTGTTAAAGTACAACTGAACTGGTAAACCCAAACATTCCGAATATATAGGCTTCTAAGAATAAACAAGAGAATGCTAGAAGGTTCTGGCAATATCACTTCGAGAACGTTCTGGATGAGTCTTTTGTTTACACAACAATGCACTTGTTTGTTGACACAAAGCCTCCCCATCCCCACCTTGTCCATCCTTGTCGTCCTACTGTCTCAAGGTCATCAGACACTGTTGAATTCCATAACACTGCCCCCTCCTTAAAACTGTTCTGTCCCAGAACAGTCCAGATCCATCCTGGAAGTGCAAACAGTAGAAGCCGGCATCAATGGATCAACTTGTGTAACCGCTCATGGGTTGAAGACACAACAGGTGACGTTGATTCCAGTGTCCTTGAAAATTCTTCCAATCATTGGTCTCACAATATTCCAGTCCAATCCGTCATAGCCACAGCCCAGTCTTGGGATTCCAAGCTGCTTCACTCCCAGGAATTGAAGGTGAGTTTGTAGATGCATCAGACTTTGCCACAAAGCCTGATATGTTGACTCCTGCTGGGGTTGGTCTTTTGTCACCAAATAGAACAGATGTTGGTTCTGATCCTGAAGATGAAGTGCTTTCCCCACAGCCGGATTCTGGAGATTCAATTCATCCAATCTTCCAAACTTTGTCCTGAATACTGTAGCAATTCCTCTTGAAGCTCTCACATTCCTAGCGATGCAATGTGCCAAGGCATAGCTCTTTGGTAGGGTGAATAAGTCCTGGTTACTGATGGCGACATTTCCTTCTTCTAGTGACATCCCTAGGTTGGCCATGAATCTTTCAAAATCAGAGATGGCAGGATGAAGAGTCTTCACCTCTTGAACTCCCCTTGCAGCATTGTCTCCATGATAAGGCGCCAGTCAGTTGAAATGAACAATGCGTGGAGTACCTCTTGGTTTCTTGATCCTGTAGACCACATTGTTGATCCTTGTGACCACCTCATAAGGTCCATCCCAGGAGGTTTGCAACTTGGGAGAGTATCCACGACGTCGTTGAGGATTGTACAACCATACCATGTCACCAGCCTGGTATCCTCCATGGTTGGCCTTGACGTCATAGCGCTGCTTCATTGTGTCACTGGTTCCCTGGATGTTGGTGCGGACGGTTGCATGAATCTCATCCATCTGCTTCCGTAGCTTGCTGGTGTATTCTTCTTGTTCCAAGTCCTCCACAGGTTTGCCTGTAGCTACAGTTATCCTGTTAGCAACTGCTTCCTTCCCTTCCTGCTTCTTGTCAGACATTGACTTCTTTGGGCATTTGTTTCGTAGGTGACCCCTCTTTCCACAGCCCCAACACCTTATCCCCTTCTTTGCAGTCATGAATTTTTTGAAAATCCTCTTTGTTATTTCCTCCACCAGCTCCTCATGGCTATCTTCTCCTGATACTGAGTGAACGCATGCATGGCTCCTCACAGATTGTGTCACAGCTTCAAATTCCAAGGCCTGAGTTAATGCCTCACTGAGGGTCTGAGGACGAGCCAGTTTAACAGCTTGTTGGGTTTCTGGCTCACGTAGACCATCCAGGAATCTATCAACTGCAATAATCTCCTTCATTTCATCATCCCATGATGCTGGGTAGGCAATCCTCACCAAGCAAGCTATGTCAGCTTCAAATTCCTGAAGTGACTCATTTGGCTTCTGGATTCTGTTCCTCAATTCTGAACGGTGTAGTTGATACATGTGTCGGTGGCCAAATCTCATTTCCATATGCTTCAACAGTTCACCAATGTTTCCTCTGTCAGACTTTGGAATTGTCTGGAGTACTGACAGTGCATCTCCCCAAAGTGATAGGCACAAATTATCAGCCTTTGCTGCAGGTGTCCATCCATATATATCGGCATACACATCTAACAAGGTACGGTAATCTTCCCATGGAGTCTTTCCATCAAACGTTGGTAGTCCACCATGATAATTTGTCATGGTAATAGGCACATTGCAGTTGTTTACTGAAGTATCCTTTTCAATTAGATAAGCACTATCATCCACCTCCAAGGTTGCTCTTGCTCCACTAGTGTTATTATTTTGCAGCTCTTTAATCTTTTTATCAAATTTATCTTCCATGATTTTAAGTTTTATTTCAAATTTATCTTCCAAAATTTTACTATTTTCTTGTAGTTTTCTTTCAAATGTTTCTTTCAAAGATTCAAATTTACTCTCCAATGATGTTTTATTTTCTTCTATTTTACTCTCCAACCAATTGAAATTTACTCTCCAATGTACTCACCAGAGCTCCCGAATCTGTTTCAAACAAAAAGGTATATGGGTCCTGACCCTCGGCCAGCAGTGCTTCCCGGAGTCTATCTTGTAGGATAGATTTTACCCCATTTGTTTCCAGTTCTCGCTCCTCAAGCTCTTGCTTCAGTTGGTTTACTTTTAAACTAGTGAGCTTCACACCTTTCCCTGCCATTTCAGTTCACTTTCCACAAATATTACACAGTTCACAAATATGTACAGAAGAGTAACATTCACTCTTAGAGAATAGAGTTCACACACAAGATGTTCACACTTGAAGATCACAGTTCATTCACTTGAAGATAAAGTGAAAATAAAGTTTACTTCACAACGGTACCAGTTTATAGAATTGCCTCAATCAATAGCTACATCCGAACTTCTGACACCAATTGTTACGGGTTTCCCCTATAATAAAAGACTTGAGGCAATTTATACTGATTAACTTTATTAATTACACTACTATAACACACTAGAAAAAGATAAACTATAACGGAACAGAAGATAGCACAAGAGTTTATAACGTTTCACAATACAAATTCTACTAAGATTAACACTGCACTGAATTACGAAATGATTAACAGTCTTTATCACGTTACACTAGAAGAAATAAGAACTGACAGAATGAATATAACTATAGAGTGTCTATATACAACGTCCGGCTTGTCTATCACACAATACAACTGACACAGAACTGACACACACTCATTTGATTGTTAAAGTACAACTGAACTGGTAAACCCAAACATTCCGAATATATAGGCTTCTAAGAATAAACAAGAGAATGCTAGAAGGTTCTGGCAATATCACTTCGAGAACGTTCTGGATGAGTCTTTTGTTTACACAACAATGCGCTTGTTTGTTGACACAAAGCCTCCCCATCCCCACCTTGTCCATCCTTGTCGTCCTACTGTCTCAAGGTCATCAGACACTGTTGAATTCCATAACAATAGTAAATAGATAGATAGATAAATGTCTTTGTTTTCCACTTTGTACATTATATAAAGTGTTGTGGGCTACGTTAAGGCACTTCCACTTAACCCACACATGTGGAAAGTAAAATTTTACAAATCGATAGATCATGAAAAAAATTGAGAAAATATAGGGACCTCTAAAAAATTTAGATGAAGAAAACCCGTATAAATGTATAGATTAAAAGAAAAACAGTGGTGTCCACTGATCTCATACCTTCATTATAATATTTTATCCTTTTTCATGCTTGTAGAGTAAACCACTCTACTAGAACCACTTTTTCCACTAGTATATTCCCAAACATCATTAATTATTTAGACTGTTTCGGCTGCAATTTAATCTCTACCACTACTTCATCTTATTTCCGGGAAATTCCTTGGCGACCAGCTATAATAATCTGGAGGCTGCTACGCTCGGCCGTTTCTGATATACGGTATCGATATTATCGTTATTATTGGGCGAGATAAAATCAGAGATATACGAGCGGGATTAATTGGATTTTATAATCTGGAGAGCTGTTCTATCGTAGAGGAAGTCCTCAGTCTTCCACTTTTTATCCCATTTACTGCTCCTAATCCCGTTGAAGCTGGGCCGATGTTTTAAGACTCGACAGTGAATGCTTCTTTATAACATAATTGGCTTCAGTTTTTTATTTTGCTCTCCGTTGATCCCTTTTGGTAAGGTAGCTGCATTATTTTTAATGTCGTTCCGACATGGGTTATCGCTTAGCGAGGATGCTCTCCTTTCTTGTCTCATCGAAGTCCTCGCCTTCTCGATACTCTAGGTACAACCTTTTTCTTCTAGTTTCCTTTTCGGCCTTTTCTTTTACGTTGATCTTCTATTTATACTGTTCATTTCCATCTTCAACCTGTGTGATACAATTTTCTTCCCTCATTCTGAGTAGAGATATGTGTCCATATTTTTCTTCTTTCTCCCCTACTGTATACTTACTACTATACTTCAATTCATAAAAAAAAATTGAAGATAACCTATACTAATACAAAAACATGATATCAGAGTGAATTAAATATAGAAAAATTGAATGTGTTAATGTCAGGGGAAAATGTATATTATTATGTTACATCATAATTGTGAAATCCAGCTTACGATTCATAATAATTATAATAATACATAATAATTATAGTATTTCATACCAATTGAGATTTTCTCAATAAAGCCTGCCATAAATTACTCAATAGAATGCTTCTATCTCGCTATAATAATCCAGAATTAGATGAACAAGATTCCTCATATTTTCTTAGCTATGATGAATCATTGGTCTATTTGATATCATATCAATAGAATTCATTTCTCAGTTTATCATCATCAACAGACAATAGAACCGCTATATCAAAACAAAATCATTTTTTTGAATTGTCGCTCCTTTTCTGGTATAAAACGAAAATCTGTTAAGTCATCCATGATCTGAAGACTAAACTGAACAAAAAATTGCCTAGATGAAATATATTTAATATTCTATAAAATAATATAGGCCTAGTGCCGATATTTCCAGATTAGATAAAAACAGCATTCAGTTTACTCTGCCTCAATGCAAGCCTAAAAGTTCAATCAAGCTGCAAGATACATTTCATGTTAAACCAAACTGAACGTTTGGAAGTTTCCTAGATAATGTAGGTAAGATATCCGATAGGATGTAGATCCGATAGGTAAGATTTCTCCACACATTTTGTGTTTTTCCCAATAGATAAGATATTTAAATAGTTTAGCTTTCTAGCTTTCTCATTAGCTTTCTAGCTAACAACCCTCCCTCAATACAAGACTAGGTTCAAAAGAGTATTGAAAACATGTTACCCATATTATGGCCATTCCTAACACTATCCCGCAGATACCACCTTAATTGCGGTTCATTAATTTCGCTGATTCAGACCACTTTTCTCCAGCAGATCGATTTGTTCCTGCCCACACAATCATTAAACTATTGGAACCTGTGATACCTTCAAGTCGTAAATACCTTGTTAGGCAATGTTCGCAGTCAGTACGCATTAAAAAAATAAATTAGAAAACCCTGTACGCGGATGCTTGGAAAATGCATCGAATAAAATTAAAACCTTAACTGACTTGACCATTGGGGTGATTTGTTGTCGAAGCCTTTGGTGACAACTACAAGTTCAGGTTTTCAAAATAATTAATTCAGCCCAGCCCTTAAGTAGCTTACGTGCCTGGCAAGGCAATGGGCAACTTTTATCGATTCAATTAATTAGGCCTTGGCTCTTGTTTTAATTAGACATTTTCATGTGTTTTGCGCGAGCCCGTGTATGTTTAAACGTCAGTTAGTGTAAATCTCTCCTACTCAGTCTGTTTTTTGCCAGTTTCCGCTGTATTTTCACCTGAAAACTCATTATTCTTGGTTGTTTTCAAACCGATAAACGTCAAAAACCAGCTCAAAACTTATTATTTGTGGTTTTTCAAATTACATATCTGAGTAATGAGGATGTGATTCACATGTAATTCAGAAGTCATCAATAATGGCATTTAATGGTAATGGGGAAATAAGGGCATTTCGTGGTAAACAAGCTTTTTTCAGTTTCTATGATAGGTGATGATGGAATGTGATAAATAGAAAGTTTTTAATTGAACTGCAATTTTTGGTTTCTCATCAAAGATAACTAAGTTACCGTTATGTTATTCATAATTTATTAATCAACTACTTATTTTGGGAATTGAGACGGACAGGTTTTATGAAAATTCGAATCATAATAAAAGAGAGAAATACATTCGATTTGAAGTGATATACAGTACAAAA
The DNA here is from genome assembly GCA_017141385.1 of Sogatella furcifera. NCBI lineage: Eukaryota > Metazoa > Arthropoda > Insecta > Hemiptera > Delphacidae > Sogatella > Sogatella furcifera. Next base: position 19,645,780 of record CM029555.1, read on the forward strand.
AATACTACTGCATAAGGCTAAGGAAAACACACCCTAGTGTGTGTCCGGGTTTCTCCTTTTTCACAAGATTACCAAATTCTTGCTATAGAAAGGCATGATACTTATTTCTGTAGATATCTTATAATACAATAATTTTAATTATGATAAAGTAAGCATATTCGCCTCTTTCATGTTTTACAGGACTTTCTATGGTAAATTTCTATAGAGAAGTGATCCTGTTTCTAAATCTGTTGCAAATAATTTCCACTTTGCATCTGAGTTGAATAATATGAATACTTTATTAATTACCTCAAGTATTTCTTCACGAATTACAACTAACAAACCATAATAAATTTTGTGAAATGATATTGGTGGAATGAGAGAAAATCTTTTCAAGATGAAGAAGTACTTGGAATCCCAAATTTTGTCGCTGGCACAATTCTCTCTGGTTCTTCCCAATAATCCAGGTGTGTTCTCCTCTTCTACATTAACATGTTTTCTTACATAAATTACATTTCTATACACATGCATACATTACTTCTTTCTTGACATTGCCGCATCAGATGTTATTCTAAGCTTCGTCCTTGGGATTCAGATGACATTATTCGAATGTTATGGTATGGATTTTTGGAACTGTCACGGTCGTTATAAGGGGACACTGATTTGAAATTCAAATTGTATTTTGTAGAAACCTTTATCCAAACCAAGAATGGTTATTAGAGTTGAGGGTTGTGTGACGTTTATTTGTAAAGAATGGAACGTAGTCCTTCGATAATAGTTGACATACAGCAATAACACACCTTATATCCTTGAAATTTATTCTTTCCTTTTCTACTCGTGACGGCCATTTTAAGACATTGTGTCAACAAATAAATAATAATTTCATTCGCAATCGAACTTGCATTCACTTAGGCTATACCAATCTAAGTTTATATCCACTTGAAGATTTCAAAATAAGCTATCACTGAACCATAGAATCGAGTAAGTGCATTTGTACAATGATAAAATAGATGTTTCGTTTTATTTCATCTGCCAATCGCACAGTAACAAAAACCCCTTGAATTCCTATATGGAATGATTTTATCGATTTAACTCAGGAATCGTTCATTGCTTTTCGTTGCATTTATTCAGTTAGAAATGGCCTCATTTCATGTAGGTTACATTCAGTTCTTGTCAACTGGTCGTAAGAAAACTAACAATATATTATGATTTGAGAAATAAGTAACTATATTGATTCAAAATATTACTAAAAATTATATTTTTGTTTTTGTATTCAATTCATAAATATATTTCCAGATAACCTTCTCTTGAATTGCGTGGAATCCTTTAGCGAATATATATATGTGGACAGAACCTGACTATTTGAACTAATAATAATAATAATAATAATCATGAACTAAATCCATGAATAAGTGAAGAAGTTTGAATAAGTATTGGATGGCTGCCTGTTTTTTCTCAAATACTGAACTTGTATCAACTCAAAAATAAAAATGTTATCAATTATGCATGTTGAAGAAACTTCTTCCGAATTCCTTTAATGACAAATATTCCATTTGCAGTTTACTTTTTCCCTGATACCATAAGTTTCTTACATAGAGTCAATCCACCATATACGAACAAAGAAGCCGAACTGGGAATACTGTGTCCTTGTATTCAATTATATTTTACTCCATAATGGAGGCAAAAGCGATTTGGATAAACCACAATGAAAATAATAGGCTTGATTTGATTCACCGCTGGAATAATGGATGTAATTCAGTTGCTACATTAATAAAACAATTTCAATTTGGTGGGAAATGGATGCTGTGGTTTTTGACGATTGATGTGTGGTTTGGTACGTGGTCATTTATGTTCCTTTCTCTAGCCTTTCTTCCTCTTATGCATACTATGTTTTTTTTTTTATTTACTTGTCCTCTTCTCTTTCCTCTCCATCTCTTTCATCTTCTTTCCTGTTCCTACACGAAATGCTCAATCCCTTCAAATTCACAATATTTTTTATCCTTTACTTCCTTTTTCCTTCTTCCCTTTTGTTCCTTATCCATTCTCTCTGTCTGGCCTATTTCATCTGCATATCACCTTCATTACAGTCTCTTATATTTTAAATTTTAATCAGTTGAATTTTGTCTCTACCATTTTCTAGATTCTCTCCTCTTTAATTCTCGCTAAAATTGATAATAATTTATTCTAATAATAGCCTACCTCCGTTTCTTTTCACATTTTCTTCTATATAATATTTCCACATTGAAATTGTTCTATTCCGTACCATTTATGTAACATAACATGACATACCCTTCATAAAATTTATCATTTTTCTCCCTTTCATATTTCGTACTTTCTTTCTTCCAAAACTCTTTGGTCAAATTCTTTGATTATAATAATTAGAATATCATTATTTTCACAGGCACTTGCCCATATGAGAAGCCTTCATCTAATTTTATTTTGGAATTTTCAATCTGTAGTAATTATCAAGAAGAAAATAAATCAATTTCAATTATTGATCAGATTATTCCAAACCTACCTTTCTCAATTTCTTTCTTTTGAAATTTTCCAAAAAATTTCTATTCCCTTCTCCATATCACTTTCCATCCTCATGATGAACAAAATCCCCTTTCTCTACTCCTGAAAGTCTCTTTTTCCCAAGAGTCATCTACTAGCTACCACTCCTTTTCTTGATTAAATACGCTCTGTTTTGCGTCTGCATTTCGGTAGATTGTATCAGTCTATTTCAAATTACCGCCAGATATTGAACTGACCGTGTCGATACCCCCTTAATTATCGACTATCAATTTTACTACTCTTCTTCCCTCTCCTATCATTCTTTCTCCTTCTTTTCTTCTATCTTTGAACCTGTTTCGCTCTTAATGTTCCAACATCCGTCTTGAACAGCTACCGCCAGTTATGGTTCGGATGTCACGTGGTCATTATGCGCGTCTGAAAAGATTTAAAGATTGTTACGAAAGTGATTTTCGAACTTTGATTACAGGTTGTCTCGATTTTGGAAGCTCTAATTAGTACAATCAAGCAAATATTTGGGTACGGCACTAATGGTTCATGTTTTTAAAAAGTTGTTTCATGAATTTGCCAGAGATTAGGTAGATTTAAAGATAAATTGCTTATATTCCTGAGTTCTGCAGTATTAAAATTACAGTCTGATGTGGGCGAATGTTTTTATAATGAGAAATTCAGCTATCGTGTTAAAATAGACCATATTTATTTTGGCAAATAATAAAGATTTCACTAGGATGTCATGGAAAATAGTATATGCTTTGGAATCAACCCACTTGAATAACTCTGTTGAATAAATATTGCAGAAGTATGTGGATAAGAATCAAATATTGAAGGAATAAGTTCAGTATAGAATAATAATGGAATAGTATTAGGAGGAAATCGGAGGAAGATATTACAAAAGATTAAATTTTAAATTTAATACTCTTCCATTCGTTACCTCCCTTTATTCAACCATATTTCTCCCACTTTTTCCCTCTTTCTCCTTCAGATTCTTCTTTGATTCTTCTCTTCCTTCCCCCTCACATCAATAATTCATCTTACAAGCAACACATCTCATAGCAAGAATCCATAGCACCGCCCCTCCCTTAATTTAGCACACGTGATTTTTTTCCTTTAAAGTGTGTGCTTCCTTTGAGCTTTCTACCAGCAGCGGCGAATTGATTAAAGCAGCCCGAGCAATATGAAGTTTAGAGAATGTAAAGATCAATTTTACTGCCCGGCCGGCTCGGCAGTCGACAGTATATCTTCCAGCTCCCAGTCAAGACACGGCAGCTCCACAGGGAATTAGAATGTGCAAATTACACAATCTTGGCAACCGGGAATGAACTCATCTCTGTGCGTCTCAAGTAAACGGATCATTCTTTTGTTTTGAATGTATTGGTATAGTTCGCGCATGCCAGAAAACACGCCGTTACAATACACTTTATATTGTTATTGTGTGTCTTCTGAGCTTGCGCCAACTGTTTGCGGTGTGTCTTCCCTTTCAATATTGAATTATATTGTGAGATGAATGAATGAGACATTCGAGAGATGAGACAATGAGACTTCTCATTCATTTATAAGGCACTTCCGTGTCTTACAAGAAAGAATATATTATATTCTCTTATATCCAAATCACTTCTTAGGTTCTTTTTTCACCTTCTTATTCCGATTTCTTACCAAGTTTCTCACAATACAATATTTATATAAATTATTTCTCCTCTCGTTCCTCCTGCAAGATTTTTTCAATGCACTGTAGGCCTATTCTTTACTCCAAGTTCACTTCTCGTATTTTTCCTCAGATTTACAATTATTTATTTTTTCCACTCATTTCTTTGCTGTTCATATCAAATTACTTGTACTTTAATGAGTCTAATGCTTTCTCTATCATAGTCATTACTTCTCATATCATTTCCATTCGAAACTTATTTCCAAGCTTCTCCATGATTTTTCTTTCTTTTCTATCTTTTCTTATATAATTTTCATCTTCCTGACCATTTATAAAAGTTGATATTTGTGAGTTATGAAAGTGAATTTGGTGGACATAACCTTATTTTAGAATATTTTGGAACTAAGAAATTTTTTCTGTGTTTTATCCATAAGGTAACGTAGACCTATTTTCTCAAATGAAATAAATTAATAATTTATTATATTTGAGTTTCCACATCAATATTGTCTATTAAATTTTACAAATTTTCTCATCCTTAATCGTCTCATATTATTATTTCCTTTCTTTTTCTAAAAAACAGGAGGGGGAGTGGAATCATATAATCTTCCTTCTTACTTCTTCCTCCACAGCATCTTCTCTTATTTTTACCTCCCACTTCCTCTTTTCTTTCTTCTTCTTATTCTCCTTCTTCTTCTTCTTCTTCTTCTTCTTCTTCACTTCAGGTTCTCTAACTCCAAGACCTTTTTCTCATTTCTCTTGTCTCTCTACGTCTTCAATCTTCTCCCCCTCCCACCACCAATCAACCTTTTTCGCCACAACTCAACCTCCCCCACCGGGAGTCGAAATTAACAGCTTCATCCGCTCAGCTCGCATGTGCAAGCCTTGCAAAAGTCAATCGGAACGTATAATAATCTATATTCTGTCCAAGCAAAGAAGACACTCTGGCAGGATGGGAAAATGAATGCAGCTCGGTCAATATTGGTTCAAAAATTACAAATGTGTTCTCAAATTGTATATCAGAATGTTCTCTACAATTTGAGAGCAATTTTATAATTCTTGAACCAATATTGACCGAGTTGGAGTCATTTTACCATCTTGCTAGAATGCCTTCTTTGATTGGACAGACTACCTTACCGGTAGTGCATGAGTCGTAAATACGCCGAGAATTGATAGCGTATAGCTTGGACGGTCTCTCACTGCTGGAAGTTCGTTTTTCCTTTTTCTTTGTACTACTTTGTACCATAAATTCAGTCGCGGCTTCTCTATGCATGATGTCCACGTCTACTACAAATTTATTGGAACTACATGCTCGCTAATAACATGTTATTTCTTTATTTTCTGTACCCTGCTATTTTCCAGGGTCTCATTACGATCTGTCCCTCCCACTTGGTTCTTTATCACTTGCACTCCATACGTGACTCATACAAAACTACAAGCATACAAGTTTTCCATCTCAATTGTCCCTTGATTCGATACGAAAACCACCAATGATATTAATTTCAAAACTATCTGATTATGTTCTCAGTAAAACAAGTCGTAATCGGAAATTGCTGGTGTAGTTTGGAATTGTATGTGTTTTATCAAGGGAATAATTGAACTAGTTACTGGGAAGTAAGGGTCATTGATATTGTAGGCTACTGTATGGGAAGAAATTGTTTCTCAAGGCTGGATTCAATTGAACAGGATGAGGTGTAATCAATGTTTGATCATTGGATACTTCAATCAAGTGAGGGAATAAATTCTCGCTTGAAATTATTATTTGTAATTTTGTGTGTTCTAAGATTCAAGGAGAATTAGTTGATTTTAAAAAAAGTTGAAAAATAGTTGATGAAAAGTTATTAATATTATTTAATTATTGTTTCTTAAAGTTGATAAAATGAAATTTTGTATCGGGCGCTTATTGAAAAAGAGATAATGAATATCATGGTAAAAATAATCACCACAATTGAAAATAGTTACAAAAAGAGGAGCATGCAAAGAAGTATTTGAAAAAAGCGTGATTTTTAAAATTTTGAAACCGACCAAAGTAGGTAATAAATCTGATAATAATAGATGAAACTCACTCATTCATCGAAGAGAGTATTACAACAAATGCGAATATAAAGCTTCTCGCAATAGTAAGATTCCATTGTTTTTTCGACAAATCATTTTATTCATTATACACGTCTCTTATCACATCACCGAAAAATCTTGCACATCACTCACTATTCTATCACTCTTTCTAATTTGTTTTTCATCCATAAAATCCATGAATTTTTCACTCTCTATCTATCTCTTCTAGTTTGATCTCTGTTTCCATAATATGCATTCTTCTTTGTAGACCTATTGTGGGTGGGTGTTCCCTCTCATTCTAAACCCAGCAGCCTTGTCTGCGTGGCACATGTATCATCAGTCTGCTCCTTCATCAGCGGCAGCCACTCAGATGGGTTCCCGCCTTTAATTCGGTGGGAGGGGGGTTGGGGAGGGGGGCGTTGGAGCGGGTGTTTTTAATGACGCCAACAAATTCATAACCTTTCATTATTTTATATACGCCTACATTGTAGGCTGGATGGATTTGTAGCCGGTCGTGACCCACGAGTGAGAGAGGGATGAGTGGTGAGGTTAGGTTGGAGAGAGAGAGAGAGAGAGAGAAAGTGATGGGAGAGGAGAAGGACGAAGAAGGGTGAAGTGGAGAAGAAAGTGGGAAAGAGAGAATTGGACAGGGAGAGGAGGAGTAAACAAGTGTGAAAGGAGAAGAAAGAAGATGAGATATAAGGTTAAGGAAGGAGGAAGGAGATAAGGAACACGAGAGCAAGAGAAGCAGCAAACATAATAAAGAAACCTGATAAAAAGAGGCACCAAAAGAAGATAAAGAGGGGTAGAGGGCGATGAAAAAGTGGATAAAGTAGAGAGTAGAAGAGCAGAGAAGATGAAATTGAGGAATAAGATGAGAGAAGGAATGGTTGTAAGAAGGAATAAAGGATTGTAAAGTGGAAGATTAGAAATGGGAAATAAAGAAGTTGAAGTTAAAATGAAAACATGAATGAAGGAGATGATAACTCGAAAAAGAGGAAGAATTTTTAAACAAGAAGAAGGTTGGAGAGGCAGAAATGATGGAGAAGAATAACATATTATTTTTATGAAGAAAGGAGTATAAATATCGAATAAGGTATCATTGAAGAAGTTAGAGATGATAAATAAGAAGATGAGAAAAATACTAGGAAAAACAAGAGCGAAGAATTGCTAAAAGATGAGATAAAAAAGATTGAGAATTGAGTTGGTTAGAAAATAGAGCAGGAAGACACTGGCGGCTCGTACCCACGAAACAGGTGAAGTGCCCTTATCTTTCACTGAACAGCACTTCACCTGTTTCGTGGGCACGAGCCGCCAGTGCAGGAAGAGAATGATGAGAATAGGAGGAGAGATTGGGAAGAAAGCACCACATACTTTTTATCAAGAATATGAATAAAAAATGACGAAGAAAAATAAAATGATTGCTCACGCTTGGGCTTGGCTGAAAATTGTGAGAGGTGAGTTACATTGTTTGATACAACCTCTTAGCGGGATTGGTGCTTTCTCGTAAAAAAGTGGCAGCTAACTCATCTCAGTAACTAAGTTGATGTCTACACTTTCCCCATCCTTATACCACGAAACTAATTTTCTTATCCACACACCACGATCTCATTCCCGACTACTATACCGAGCCTTCTTTCAGCTCCCAATGAGGTGTTTCTACTGAAGTAACTACTGTTGACTGCAGTCAGAGTCTTATAAAAGTCTTATTTTGTCACTGTACTGTTGACTTGTCAAAAAATTGTTGTAGGGTCTTTCTGTCGAGTGGGGTTGGGGAGAAGATGCAATTACTGACATGATGAAATAAATAGCTGACATAGCTAATCTATTATTGTAGATTATAACTGGAATATTATTGAAAAAGGGAGAGATGAAAAATGGATAAGGATAAATAAAACTAGATTCTAAAATATTGTTCAAATATCTATCTATACGTCTTCCAATAAACTATATAATTATTGTCAAATAATCCCGCCGAAGAATCAACACATTCTTATTGGAAAACATTCAAATTATTGGATGTGATTAGGTCCTCATTGAGTCAATTATTTATCTATTTATTTATTTATTCAGAGACAGACAACAAACACAATCATAATCATGATAGGGAAAGAGAAAACAGGCACATGCCCGTATATTAGCCTTAACTCAAGAATGAAACTATCAGTGTGATTTTATCATTGTCATTTTTTTTAATAACACAATAATGAACTTAAATGAATTTATTCTTCAAGTTTTGAATGAAGCTGGTATTGATATTGAAGTTTTATTTCTTAGTCGAAGATATGGTTTACAGGAGGAATTCTTGTTCTATTATTTTCAGTATATAATTATATTTGTTTGATAAACTTGTAGGATATACGTATACTTTTAGCTATGCTCATTGGTTGTATGTGGCGCTTCATCTTTGTAAATGAATGATGACTGGGCAAGTTTAATGCCAAAACAAAGTTTGAATTGTGCTTGAAGTGAACGGATGTAGCTGGAATGATGGACGACCAACGAAGAAGGATGTTGAGATGCTCTTTTGATCCAATCAAACTCACTTCTTCCAAAGTGAAGCGCCAATTAAAAAAAACTTCGACCGTAATTCCAAAGCGCAACTCACATCGCCAAACAACACGTCCCCAAAAGGAGAGATCTAGTACAGGTCCCCAAATAAAAGTACTGAATCTTCATCTTCGATTTTTCATTCTTATTAGTTTCGTTTCTTTTCTTATTTCTTCACCTCTCCTCCTCTGTCTCACTCGTCGTTCTCTTTTCAAGGTTTTTCTCCTGAATTTTGTCTTGTTTGTCTCATTTATTCCCCTCCTATTTCCCTTTTTTGTACCCTTTTTCCAAACTTCCTGTACTTTTATTTCTTTCAATTACTTTTCCCTCATCCATCTTATCCTGCTGGTTTATCTTATCTTTTCTCAAAATTTTCTACTCTTCGTTCTCTTCTTCGGCCTCTTCATCCTCCTCTTCCTCCTCTCTATCCTCCTCTGCACATTTCCCGATAACTTCTTTCCTCCTCCCATTACCCTCTCCTTTCCTTCATTGTCTTCTTCATCCTCCTTCTTGGTCTACATCTCTCTCCTCATTCCCTTGCTTCTCATTTCATTCTCTTCTTCTTTTCATTCCCCGTTTCATCTAACTTCTCATTTTTGTGCTACACATTCCATCCTCTTCTATACTTTTGTTTGCGGTCTTCACTTTGACTGTACCGACTCTTACGTCTCTTATCTGTCGCGGTCATCGTTTGTCTCTGAGAGTAGAAGGCAGTTGAAGTCCGTCACTCACTTCATATAGTATGGTCGAGCAAAGAAGACATTCTGGCAAGATGGAAAAATAACTCCAGCTAAGTTAATATTAATTTGAAAGTTATAAATCTTATCTCAAATTGTAGATCAGGATTCTTTCTATAATTTGAGACCAAATTCATAATTTTTGAGCCAATATTGACCAAGCTGTAGTAATTTTCCCATGTTGCCAGAATGTCTTCTTTGCTCGACCAGACTATATCTTCACTGCAGTCGAGGATGAGCCATCAGTATTCGGGCTAGGTACCGAGCATTTATTTGCCACGACAGTGAAGCCTAACTGTCATTTAATCCTATGTTTGCTATCATTTAGGTCTCTTTGTTGTTTGTTTTTGTTTTAGTGTAGGAATATGTTCTGAAGGAGATGTTGCAGGTTGGTCTCGTATTTGCGAAGTTGAAGATGATCATGTGAATCTTCATTCACTGAAAGTTTAAAGTTTGCATCTATAAAAAAATTGAAGCCTGAAGTCATCTAGCTTCGAATATGGTCGAATAAAAAATCGCCCAATTTATCTCTCAAATCACAGTTGGAACAAATCGTTGTTGCTTTGCTACCACTCAATTTCTTCTCCAAATCACTTTTGTAAAAAGTAGCACTACTTTGTCAGATATCTCGCCTGTAACGTCTAGTGGTGAGGCTACACAGGTACGGCTACTCAATTAAAAGCGGCCACTTCATTATAATCATAAATTCATGCAGCGTTCAGTTCACTACTTGGATTTCTATACGGAAGGCGGCAGGCAGACGAACTTCATTGCTCCCCGCTGTGTTCAACCTGATCGTAGCGCATTCTTCTCATTCATTTTAGCCGCTACACACATAGAACCACCTATTACACAGATATACATGGATTCATTCCTTCCACGAACACAGATACAGTGAATATACATCAAATTCACAGAAAATAAAACTTTAAACTTAAGGCTATAATTAATTGATAAATAGAATGAAAAATCAAAGACACTTTTTAAAAAAAAACTTTAGAAGTACTGTATTATTTTTTACAGACATGTTTCGGGTCTAAGCCCATTCTCAATGTTATTAGAATAATTATTCTAATCACAAATTATTCTAATTATTAAATTATTATTTTTCTAAGAATAATTATTTTAAAAAATTCTTCAAATTATTCTAATCACATTGAGAATTGGCTTGGACCCGAAACATTTCTGTAAAAAATAATACTTCTGAAGTATTTAAAGAAAAAGGTATTTGATTTTTCATTTTATTTATCAACCTAATTCACAGATATACAAAGTTTTATTCGCTCCAAGAAAGTTATAGATACAATAAAATATAAAACAATCAAATACACAGATATATATATATATCGATGAATTTGCTCTAAAACCATTATGGATAAAACATGGAATACATAGGTATACACTTGAAAAAATTCTCCAAATCTGTATATGCTATATTTAGATAGTCTGTCCATACAAAGAAGACATTTGAAAAGATTAATCAAATATTGTAGGAAATAATCTGATCTACAACTTGAGACGAATTTGTAAATTTTGAACAATATTGAACGAGTTGGAGTGATTTTTCAATCGTGCCAGAATATCTTCTTTGCTTGGATGTTAGATAGACTACATTATTATATCCTCCACATATATGCACTTTGATCAAACCTACAGCCATAGATACAAAAAATACATATATACATTTTATCAGTTCGCCCTACGAATCTGGTTCGCTACAGCGATCTAACGTCATGTCCAAATGATCGCGTGTAAGGTTGTTGTTCTTTGAAAAGTTTTCTTTTCAAGAGCTGCCACTTCAAGCTCCAACGGATCTGAGTAAACTAATTTAAACAGAGTTACCGAACTTTTATAAGATACCGGGTTTGATGGTCACTCGGTCGGTTGATTAGATCCTGAATCTGTTTCTATATTGCAGCTATAATTTGAAGTTGGTAAGAACGAGAATTGTTTTTGGGATAGGATTATTGAAGAGGATGACATCAGAGGATGATGATAATTTTAAGTTAATTGATAATTCAAATATTTGTACTGTAAATAAATAATAAAAATGTGTGAAGGATTCTCTATTGATACGTGTAAATTCCTATTCCTAATTTGTAACATGAAATTTATTTTTGGAATATTATAATTCAAGAATTGGATCAGTCGCTCAGGTTTAAACTTACAAACTATTTTCTATTTTTACTACTTAATTTCAATAGCTGCTTGAATAATAATTGTTAATAAACAATTTTATGAAATTATTTTCAATGAGAAATATATCAATATGAAATAATTTTTTTTTCTTATCGATAGAAGTAATAGTGAATAACATTTCATATCTTACAAATCTCAATTATTGTGTTTCTTGAAATTGAAACTTCTTAGAGAGTAGAAAGTTAGATTAATGAACTTCAAAACATGACTCATTATGACGCATATATAATTAGTGAAATTTCAACGATAATTAGTTGAATATGAAGAAGACATTCTATTGACAATAATGATTGCTAATAGTGTTCTATTTTGGCTGCAAACGTTTGGAATTCAAGTTATTCCAGAGAAGAATGTTATTTTTGGATATAGCTTGCAGCAAATCACATAATATCGGTGTCGCTTCAACTTCAACAAGGTCTAGTGATCTGAAATGTTGTTGACTTATTGTTTTTGTTGTTTCATTAGTTGATGCTCACTGGTAAGCCCGTATGGTCGCCCACACTCGAAATTATTAGAAGAAGGATTTCATCCAAGTTGTTTTCGATGTTCTCTTTTTAGTCAGTTGAAAGGCAGGCAGGCAACCGGTTGTAAAACCCAATTAAAATCTTCACGGTATCTGCTTTTTCCATATTCTGATAGGTGGTTGAGTTTTAACGTTTTCTATAATAAAATTCAAGTTGCACCTAATATGGACCAGCGGCTTACTTGTTTTTGGTAGCATTCTACTCGGCTAAATCAAACTTGACGTCGGTGGTCTTCTTCTTTGCTTTATCTCTTTTGCTCTCACATTTCTTCGTATCTCCTTTATCATTTTTCTCCAATCAAGGTTGATCTTAAAAGAAACTCTCTTCATTTCTTCCACGTCTCTCAAGCTGTCTGTTAACTGAAGATAGCATGAATTTGAATGTTTCTGATTTTGCATTCCCATTACCACTTTTCACTAGAGTGCTTCTGAAATTTTCTCTTTATTTAGTCTGCCCTCTTCTCCTATATAAGTCTGCCCTTTTATATTTTGTTTTTTATGTTCTTATCCTAATAAGTCTTCTTCGACTGTTAATATCAAGTTATTTGAAATCTACACCTTTTCAAAATCTTTCTAAACCAATCCGAAATCCAATTATTGCTTTATTCCTTCTCCAGTGCTTGCTTTGATTGAACCATCAATAGAATATAGAGACTTCTTCGTAAGATACTTCATTTTCTTGCAAGGAATTATTGTTTCCTAGTATTACAGTATTTTCAAGAGACATGCTCAATCTATAGAATGTATTAGTTATATAGTCAGCCTATTTATTACTTTTTCCAGTCATTTATCATCGTTCTAGTTCTAAATTTTTTTTAGTAATATCATTTCTCTCCCGCTTTGATCTGTGTTTCATTTGCTCTCTCAAATTTTCCATTCTTTTTTTTCACTTTTACTTAGTACTTCTCCTTAGTAAGTGTTGGCATTATATGCCGGAATAATAGCTTTCATATAAATTCTATCAATAAATTTCATCATTGCTACTATTATACTCTGTACTCCCCCTTATATTTCACACCTATTTTCATTCATATAATTATGTTTTCCTCAAATTCTCCATTTATTCTTTACCTCAAATTCCACACTAATCCTCAATCGTTTATTTTATTCTTTTGAACTTCTTCCTTATTCCTTCCTTCTTCCTACCTCTGTCAGCATGCTTCGTTTTACCAAAAAGTAGCATCTGGTATACGGCGTTTCTAGGATTGCCGTTCAAACGTGAGACGTCGCGTGTCTGACTGAAAATCAAACGTTCAAAGTGTAGAGGAGTGTCAGAGAGAAAAAGTGAGAAACTAAAAGAGAGGAAGAGAGAGATAGAGAGAGAAATAGAGAGTGAGAAAGAGATAGGAGCCGACGTGGAACCACACATGGAAATTAACCTGTTAAAACGCAATCTCTTCCACCCGCCACTGTCTGATAGCATTTATTTGGTAGGCCTATACACGAGCAACTGTCTTGCACGCACAACTGAACACCAAAGACGTCGAGGTAGAAGAGGTAGACGAACTAGTAGAATAAGTAAAGGATAAGTCTAGGAGAACCTGGAGGAGGAATGTGGGAGAGTTTGAGTTGAGAGAGGCGGTGCTTGAAAAGAGGAAGGCGATGAGAGGAACATGGTGGAAAAGGAGACAAAGAAGTGATAGTGCATAAGAAGGAGAAAATTATGAAAAGAAGAAGACTGGGAAGGAGTTGGAGTAGAATGAGGGAAGAGATATAATTGGTGAAGAAAGAAAGAAGAAGTGAATGTAGAAGGTGCAAAACAAGAGGGTGGAAATGGAGAAATACGCCGCAATTAAGAAGAAAAGGCAACAGGAAATTGGAAAAGAGGGCGAGAAAGAAGTAGAAGGAAACCCAGGAGATTGTGAAGGAGAAAATAATGATGGAGGAAAAGGAGAAGATAGTTCTGTATATAGAGAAGTCAAATCAAAGAAGGTAGACAAATGGAAGGTATCAAACTTTAACGCTACCTACTGTAATCTTTGTGGTACGTGGTTCACTTCATACTGCCATGAAATTGAACAGCGTTTCGATAAAAAATAGGGTTGTTTCGTTCAGCACTCGTGGACAACACTTTTTCTCCGAAAGGAGAAAATCTGTCCAATAGGAGAGAAATATTTTCCAAGTTCTATATTGGGAATTCAAATGAAACAATGTTAACGTATTCAAACATGTCTTCAACATTGGACATTGAATCTTCTCTCTCACTCTCTCTCCCTCTTTGCAGTGGTAAGAACAGAGAGAATAGAATAGAAACAAATTCTTATTTTATACTGCCTGGGTAAACATTAAAACAGCTCGTAGTTTTTCGTAAACAATTAGATTCTGTAGTAGATGAACATGCGTTTAACATGTGTTTCATTCTGTTTCCTCCTGCAACCAATTTGACCACAATGACTATATAATCTGTACCTATAGTTTATCCTGCCAAACAATTGCTGTCTACCTCAAACGGTAGAAGCGTATGTGCATTTCATTTGTGGCACCGACTTCTCACAGCCACTACTCTGTGGTAATTGTGGTAATCGTGATTCCCTAACTCGTCTGCCAATCAACAACAGCCACGATGCTAATCGTTGGAATATATAATTTCGGGTTTGTTATCCCGTCTTGTACCACACGTTTAAGTCCGATCGTGATTTCGAATGTACAGTGCAAGTTCATAATGTACGTTTTGTAAAGTTCTAAGTCACTTTCTTTTCTTGGATTTTATCTGATAGGTGGAATCAGGAATATTAAGGGTGTACTTCCAGTGTGGTGCAACTTAATTGGGGTTCAAAATCTCATTCAGGGATGCAGTTTTATCTATCAATTGTTTTGAGCACTATTCTCAATATTTTATTTCCAAAAATGGTCTCTAATTTCACATGGTTTAATCAATTTTTTACTGCACGCTTCTACAAATCAAGTTACATATAAATCAATCACCATTCTATTTCAAAGTTTTAACGTCAATAATTTCATATTGATGTTTTTATGTGAAAAATGTTCGAAAAAGATTACATCGTTCATCTTGAATGTTCAAGAAACGTTCGTTCATGTGACAACTTTTTAAAGTGTCAACTTTTGAATGTTTCATCACTGGCGGCTCTTGCGCACGAAACAGGTAAAGTGCTCGTATCTTTTACTGTACAGCACCTCACCTGTTTTGTGGGCACGAGCCGCCAAAATTGTGACGCAGTTACATACGATACTACGAGTATGAGGAGGATGATCAATTAAGATTAATGATCAATTAATTGATCAATTAAGCAGAGTTCATAGGTGAGAGACTGCTATGAAATCATAACACTCCATTATGAAAGTAATACAAAATAGAATTGAATAATTCATTCGAATATGAGAAGAAAAACATTTTAAAAGTCACGAGCACTGGCGGCTCGTACCCTTGAAACAGGTGAAGTGCTCGTATCTTTTACTGTTCAACACTTTACCTGTTTCGTGGGCACCAGCCGCCAGTGACTCACGAGTTACTTGTAAAATTGAATTGTTATTGTGGTAGAAGTGTTCAATCAAACTCTTGAAAAACGTTTGTTATGAATCAATTTGCAAATATTCACAAGTAATCGAATCTTGGGTTAACTTATTGTACCAGGTGCGAATATGAATAGCAATCTTTCTATTAGTTACGGTCAATTTATAGAGAATTTCTCCCTTTTCCATAATTATTGTTAAGGTAATTTATTGTATTTTTTTACATTAACGACTATTCTTAGACCCATTCCACAACTAATTTTTCTTCTTCATTGGCTATTATAAGGTCTATTTATTGAATACTTCTTCCGAATGCCGTGATGATCTTCAGATGATAAAGAGAATAGTTCTGCAGGCAATCTGCTCCTTCTTGAATGATGCCCGATCACGCAGGTCTTCAGCACAATTATTTTCTATGCTTCAACTGTTCATTTCTAGATCAAAGCCAGTTCGTGTATCGATGTCCTAGGGCAAAGGACGTTCAACTTCCGTCAATATAGGCCTTTTTCTATCAGGAATCGTCGAGTTGAAACGCAGAAACTGAAACTTTATTTCTTCCTATCCCAAGGCGGTTTAATCGCGTTTCGTTCAGAATCAGGCATGTCTTAATCTGTCCAATCAAAGAAGATATTCTGGCAAGATGGAAAAATCAGTCCAGCTTGATCAATATTGGTTCAAAAATCACAAATTTGTTTTCAAATTGTAGGAAACATTTTGATCTACAATTTGAGACCAAATTAATAATTTTTGAACGAATATTGACCTAGCTGGAGTCATCTTCCCATCTTGCCAGAATGTGTTCTTTGCTTGGACAGACTACAGAATTTTGACTGGAGGGCATTGGGAAGATAATTTGCCTGACTCCTCTTCTACGGGGCGTCGCCTTTCGTGTATTAAAACGTTGGAAACAATCAAAAACCTTTCAAATTTTGTATCTTTCCGTGTCAAAAAGCTCTTGAACTAGAATTTTCTGTAACAAAATTTCACTAAAAGATCGCTGGAGGGGGTTTGAAAGTTTATATTCTGTACTTTTCTTACATGGGGCGTCGCCTTTCCGTGAATAAGAACGCTGAAACAATCAAAAACCCTTGAAATTATCTATCTAAAATGTGTAAAAGCTCTAAAAACAATTAAATTTCTTGATAAACTAATGGCATTGCTAATTTTGAAAGATGTAAATCTTATGTAGCAGTTGAGTAGGTTTCTACTAACTAGATACCTGATTGTTGTCCCAGGTATATGAAATAGCTTGATGAAGAGAAGGACCCCCCAAAATCAAATCATTCCGCTCCAAAAAATTGCCCCGAGTCATTCTAATTTATCCAATTCATCTCGTGATGGAAAATTCAGAACGCGTTCTACGTAGTCTACTACAGAAACGCGATCTTGATATCTATTAGTGGGAGCAGTTTTTTATTGCGGTGAATAAGTCACGAAGTGTGAAAATACTAGCTGAAATCGAGTGCGAATTTGAATAATTTTGGCGGTTATGATTTGACTTGTTTTTACGAAACATTTTGAAAAAATTGGACCTCTGAATAAAGTTGGAAAAATATGATCTCGTATTCAGCAATTTAAATTAGCTGACCACCTCGTTAAAATTAGCCAGTAGAACATAGGATTCTTACTCATACTTCAGGGCATATTCGTTTCTAAGTTCATGAGAGTTGATACAATTCCTTTGTTGCAACTCTATTCAGATCATAACTCATTTTTTCCCCGCGGTGAAGAAGCAATTTAAATTAAACAGTCATACCATTAAAATTATTCAGTAGCCTACTCAAATCATAGGGTGCATTTTCGTGTTTCGGGACTAATTTGCTTTTCAAGCCAAACTCATTTCTTTGTTGGATCGGAATATTCGAATGTGAAAATTGTGAAACAATCACCTGGAATGCGATTTGAAGTGCGATTCTGTTTGTTGATCCTTCAAATACTTATAATATTCACATTCTACTTGCATATAACATAATAAGACATGTGTCCAAGAAATAGAAGAATTGTATCATCATCCTCATTATTTCAATCATTATTTAGTACCTGCTTACACACCAGAAGTGAGAAAAACATAGAAATTGTATTGGTATAGCAACTACATAAAATCGTAAGATTTGTTACAAAATACAGCTTATCCTTTAAGAGCCTTCTCATTAGGCTTAGAAATTCTAAATTATCAATAAACCGGATATCTTATTATAAAACCTTGTATTTTATTCTTCACTTTCATGACCAAACTCGTCATTCAAAAGAGTCCAATCTCACATCGATTTGTACAAAACGTAAAAAGTCAGCATTCACAGTGATATATTTGTGAAGACACCTCTGTTGAAAAAAGTGGTTTTCTGATTTTCAAGTCACTAATTAGAGACTTACCGGCGGCCCAACCACTAGGAAAATAAAAACGAGAAAATGATGACAAAGAAGGAGAATAAGAATAATGAGGAAAAAAATAAGAAGAAGAGGTAAGAGCGAGCTTAGATTTTAATGAGCATACTTTTATTATATATTGAATCTAATGAAGTAGCGACAAAAAACCCAACTACCAAAGAATACACGAGCGGCAAATTTAGGCTACCGTTCTGTCATTGGCTGTTCGAGGAAAGATTTTAATGGTGCGCTAACAGTCACTAACAAGAAGGCATGCCGAAGGAATGTCGCGTTGAAATGGAGCGATGAAGCTGATTGGTGACGAACGAAGGATGAGATAGAGAGAATAAAGATGGAAAGAGAGAGAGTCACGCTAACGATCGCCCAATCTTTGTTTTCGGATCGCGTTTTTGTGAGTGTCGCGATCCAAATTAAGAGTTTCCACCAATCGGATTCTAGAAGGTCCAGTTCATCACATCTCATATGTCGAGAAGACGAAGAAAATGAACGGGAAAAAGAAAATCAAGAAGAAGAAAAAGAAGAAGATGGAAAAGATTGAGGAGGAGTACGAGGAGAAGAAAGAATAGGATGAGGCTTGTGAGCAGAAGGAGGAGGGGGAGGAGGGAGAAATAATTAAAAAAAAATTGTTGGAATAAAATAAAAAGCAACGTGTGAGAAAAGGTCCAATTAAGCGTTTATTTATTCTTGCTCTGTGGTTGCTTGCTGGCAGTTGGGTAATTTTGAAAATGTCTAGTTTGATTTCGAGTTGGTGACCAGGTCGGTGAGTCTTTGATGTTTGATAAGACTGATTTTCGGTCCAACAAAACGTTAATTTGGTTGAAAGATGTCGTAAGTTGGAGGGAATGTGGTTATCATGAGGAGGTATGTGTGTTCCAGCTCATTAGGTTCCTGTATTTTCCCCGAAATTAATAAGTTGTGAATTATAATTAAAATATTGGAAAGAATTATTTAATTCAATTTTTTCGTCTACAGATAGTATTAAATTATAAGTATTAAGAAGTGACTCCTTGCTCAATACTGTTTCATTTCTGTAATTTTTCCTGAAACAATTAAAAAGCTGGATGGTTTCGTCTTCTTCTTTTGCGCTCCAACAGCTGATGTTGTAGATTATAGTTGTCATTTAGCTATGCCTAGAAGAGGTTTGTTAGTTGGCTCGTCGGCTTTAAGTAGGTTCCATCAATTACAAGAACGATACAACCATACAACTTAATTTTCACTCAATGTACCCACTACCACTCTGAAATGGTTGCATTCCCTTAAACATCTGATTCGTTTCTTGATTCTTGTTCTATTTGTTTAACAGTGGTTCAATTAAGTTGCATCGACTGTTTAAAAAAAATACAAATTCAAGGAATGCAATCATCAACTTACTGTGTTCTTAGGTAAGAACAGTTGTTATATAATAATGCAGTAATTAATTGGATGAAACAGACAAAATACGAAAATACAAATGATGAAAATTATTTGCAAGAGTATTTTATCACTCCTTTATTTTCAGCCTCATCGTTGACTCGTGATCTCCTTGACTCTTTGTCAAACCTTCATGGACTTCCCACAAATTTTCATAGCCACCTCTAATGATACCATATTTCATTTCATGTACGGTAATAAAAACGAACCATCTAGTGCATCAGCTACTATCATGCACCTCTCCATTATAGTCTCACTAATGATGGTGCTTGATAGTTCACATTGGTGCTATCTTGTCGGAGAGAAGAGGAGCTCATCCACGGATTTCGTACATTTTTTCTTGTTTTCTGTTCATTGACTTGCAGGAAGTCATCAGGAGCCCTCAGTTGTAATCGAGAATGGTCCTGGAATGAATTCACTCTGAAGATGCGGATGATCATTACGGTTTTCGTTTTTTTCTGTACTCATTTTTTCTATAAGCTACACAACAACGATTTCAAGTGGTAATGGAGCTCTAACACTGTTAAATTCAAGCACCTACCGAAAAGTGCCTGAGAGCACGAAGGGCATTAGCCAAGATTTCTGGCAGCTGAAGCGAAGTGGCTATTCAACGTTTATGAAAGAATCAACAGTTTTTTTATTCGCCTCACGAAATAACAATATACTGTACTCATCTACTGTTTTCTTCTTGAATTTTTATGGGAAGTGATTCAATTTTTAATAGTTACTTTGTCAATACAGTCCTGAGCAAGTGAAAGTGAACTGACTGTTTAATTGATTTGATCTGTAACCAAGATTATGTTCAAAGTTAAAAAATTTGTTGTTCACTTTATTTATGATTCTATGTTGATTACTAATAAAATAAGTGAAAATATGTGAAATTTCTTGTATTCTTTTCAAATTTTAACAAATATTTGTGTTTTGTTACAGGTGAGTTTTTGGGTCTTCAATTCTGAACAAAACTTATTGGGTGAGATCTAAGCAATTTTTTATTCATTTATTTATTTGTCACATTTAAGCCGCAATAAGTCAGAAACACATCTAAATTTAAATTTGAGAATCAATGGTAGTCTCTTATCTCTTCAAAATGATCTCTTAATTATTGTTTATTGATTGTCTTTTGTGGTTCATCGTTTTACAAACGTTCGCTTACGTTTTGTTCAAAAGGTGTGCTTTGAAACGACAAGAAACGTTGTATGATTTGTACAAGAAGGTGGTTGTGTTTAGGCTGAGCTAAAAATTATTCATAATATTCTACATACCTAATATTAGTCTTTTTTATCTTGAGGATTCAATTTCTTGTACTATTTTTTGCTATAGTTTCGTTTGTGAACTACAATATTGTAATAACTTTCTGGCGAAGAAAGGGAAATCATGGTTATCCATGGAAGAGTGTCGTTCAGAAAAAACTAATAAAATTATTCTTATTCCACCTCTCCAGCTAAACTACTATTCAATCATTACACCTACCACCACCAAACAATGTGAAAACAGTCACTATAACCCAGTCAATGAATTAATAGCTCTATAATTTCCATTCCAACTTTTATTAACAAATAAATATTCAGTTGCGGTGTCCAGCAGTATTGATCTGATTGAAAAGAGTGATTCAGTGAGAAGTTCTGACAGTACAAAATGAAGTGGATGTTCTTGATATAGTCTGTCCAAGCAAAGAAGACATTCTGGCAAGATGAGAAAATGACTCCAGCACGGTCAATATTGGTCCTAAAATTATAAAATTGGTCGCGAATTGTAGAAAAGAATGTTTCCTACAATCTGAGACGAGATTCATTATTTTTCAATCAACATAGACCGAGCTGGAGTAATTTTTCCATCTTGCCAGTATGTTTTCTTTGCTTGGACAGATTATAGATTGTCATAATTGAGGCGTGAAACAGATAGAAGCAAACAAAACGACACGCTGAGCTCATCCCATCTGTCATTTTCTACTTCTTTTTCTTCTTCTCTCATCTCTCTTTGTCCCTTCTTTCATTTTTTACAGTCTCATACCAACACCATTATCACCCTCATCAAGTTGCGAGATGCTTCGATCCATCTTCTTCTATGTCTAACTTGTTTCTATATTTTCTTATTTCTTGTATGTCCATATTATTTCTATTCTGTTCTTATCTCATCACTATTGTTTTCAAATACCTCTCTATCTTCATTCTGGATCAATTTTTCCTGTTTTTCTTCTTCATCTTGTTCCTATTCCATTCTACATTTTTCCCACTGGCCGGCTCGTACCCATGGAACTGGTGAAGTGCTGTACAGTAAAAGATACGAGCACTTCACCTGTTTGTGGGCACGAGCCGCCAGTGCTTCTTCCTTCTCATATTTTCTGTTTAACTCGATATTCTTTCTCCTAGCCTCATTTTAAGCCAGCTCCATACATGCGCTATTCGGGAAACACCGAACACCTAGTCGCCGAATCACGACTAGTGTGGAGCGGAGTGTTCGCTATTTGGGAAATAGCGAACACGAATGTTTGTGTGTTCCGTCCATTGTCGGTCTTTTGGACACATCAAAGTGGACGAATGTTCGGCAAATAGCGAACTTTTTGCCCATCCACACATTCGCCTTCATGTTCGGCTAATTTTGTTGTTTCTTGTTGCATGTAGATTGAGGTTAAGTCAATTGAGGAAAAGTTTCTTACGTGTTAATTTAATACATAATTTTTTTAGACGAGATAAATATTAAATTACAGTCTGTGGATGATTTTTAAGTGATATAATCAATTGTGATACTATGAAATTGAATTAAATTCAATTCGA
This sequence comes from Sogatella furcifera, assembly GCA_017141385.1. Lineage (NCBI taxonomy): Eukaryota > Metazoa > Arthropoda > Insecta > Hemiptera > Delphacidae > Sogatella > Sogatella furcifera. Next base: position 19,668,019 of record CM029555.1, read on the forward strand.
ATATTATATTGAAAACTAGTGTCCAGTCCATTTCAGGTTACTGAATTATAATCTTGATTCTTTAAATGTTTTAAAATTTCCTATGAACATTAATATTCAATCATTGCCAAGATCAAAGTTGAAATTAGTACCGTAGTGTTAGATTTTTGAAAGTTGAAATTTTCGACAGTATTTTGATATTATTGACCTTGAAAATATCACCTATTCGGTTGACGATTCGCCATTCCCAGTACGAATACGTGCTCGGAAAACCACGCATGTGTGGAGACGTGTGTTCGTTAGTTGGGAAATAGCAAGCAAAACTGTTCGCGAAACACCAAATGTTCGGTATTTCCCAAATACCGCATGTATGGAGGCGCCTTTATGTTCATCTTATCATCTTCATTTTCTGCTTCCTTTTCTACCTTTTCTGTTTATATTGGTTTTCTCCGTTCTAATATTTTCTCAACTTTTCAGATTCTCATTCTCCCTGCATGATTACTATAACCATAGACCAACTATACATAGCTTGGACATATACTATAGCTTAGTATATCTACGCTATAACCAAATCATTCTTGATTTACTTTTCTCCAATCTTTTTTTCCTATCCTCTGCTTTCCATATTATTCTTCCACCATATTGTCAACTATAAATTCTCGGATAAACAATATTAAAAGATGAAAATTGAAAAATATTCAGAATGATAAACAATTTCATGTTGATTTCAATGAATTTACAAAGAATCTAATTTGAAGTTATCTCTTGATTTCAAGTTATTTTTGGCTACTTGATTCTTGAAGATATGGATATAGTTGTATGGAAAAGATGATTGGTTGAGCATGAGAGATTCCAGAAGCAAAAATTGATTACCAATAAATTAATTACACATGTTCAAACGTAACTAAAACTGGAAAAATTGTCTACTAAAAACTAATCCTTCAACTAACTAATAATTCAGTTATCTATTTGTTATCATTAGTTATCATCGTCCTTTGATTATTTCTCACAGCGTCGTCTTCATGTGTCTGGAAAGTGAAAATGTTTCCGTTGAGCATGAAAGATTCGAGATACGAAAATGGATTACCGTGGCAAGGTTGCTTGTTGCTGTGATGAGGATGATGCCACAGAAAAAAGTGTAAGCCTGATGATGGATGCGCCTTGATGCGCTTGAAATCCATAACGAAATTGATCGATTCGTAAGGTAAACAAACTGTCTGCCAGACTAGAGGACCACAACAATAGAGGAGGCATCTGATAATGAAAACTATGATGATGGTGACCAAACGATGATGGTGATGATAATGTGGATCGTGGTGGTATGATGACGATGATGATGATGATTAAAATTTTAAACAGAAGAAGGATGAGGAGAAGAAGAAGAAGAAGAAGAAGAAGAAGAAGGAGGAAGAGGAGGAGGAAGAAGAAGAGCAAGAGGATAAGAGGAGGAAGTAGATGAAGAAGAAGAAGAAGAAGAAGAAGAAGTAGGAGGAGGAGGACGAGAAGGAAGGAGGAGGAGAAGAAGAAGAAGGGGGAGGAGAAGAAGAAGAAGTAGTAGGAGGAAAAGAAGAAGAAGTAGGAGGAGGAGGAGGAGGAGAAGAAGAAGAAGGAGAAAAAGAAGAAGAAGTAGGAGGAGGAAGAAGAAGAGCAAGAGGATAAGAGGAGAAAGAAGATGAGATGAAGAAGAAGAAAAAGAGGAGCAGGAGGAGGAGGAAAAGTAGAAGAAGAAGGAGGATGAGGAGAAGAAGAAGAAGGAGAAAAAGAAGAAGAAGTAGGAGGAGGAAGAAGAAGAGCAAGAGGATAAGAGGAGAAAGAAGATGAGATGAAGAAGAAGAAAAAGAGGAGCAAGAGGAGAAGAAGAAGATGAAGAAGAAGAAGGAGAAGAAGAAGAAGAAGAAGAAGAAGAAGAAATGGTGACCAAAAGATGTTGAGAAGGATGACGATGATGATGATGATGATGATCTTGATGAAAGTGACTGAAAGATGATGTGAAGTGTGCTCGTGCACAGCCAATCACAGTGCGTGTTGGATTGTCGATGATATTATTTTTCTAGCACCATAAAATAGAGCTCTAAGGACAGGAATCTTATGTCATTGTGGATGAGATTGGTACAGTACTTGCTTCTTTATAGTTTGGGGGACAATATGCTGTTGTCTTGTGTTTGGAGACAATGCACAGTTGGGGAGGTTACTGATGGATATTAAGTTATTGTACAGTACTCCATAGTGCTCTATTGTATCTACAACAATAGGCTTGGAGATCATCAGCCACGAGTAAAGAGTGATTTCAGGTTATTCGAGCCAATTAATTGAAAAAAGTTGGTTTATTTGTTGATTAGCTGCTCTCATTGTCAAACGAAAGAATTAATCAATATACACCTTGTAGTAGCTTTTCAATATAGTAGCCGGCTACGGCTAGTAACACATAAATATATTCATTATATATTGATAGCCCTGCAATAAAGAACAATAAAGTCTATTTCTGAGAGTAATTTTAAAGTTTAAAAGGGTATTTGATTTTTTTTTATTTTATCTTTAAATTTTTAAATAGCCCTAATAGTGTAAAATTTAATTTTCAACAAATTTCAAATTTAGCTTTTCAGTATATTGATATACTGAATAAAGAGAAATTTTCCATTGTTGAAAGTTTCAACTTGAAGATTTTCTAATTATATAGGGTTCTTGTTCTTTACAATTGAAATAGTAAAGGTTGTGCATTGGCTACCCACTACCACATTAATGTTGGAATGATTGTTTCGTCGTTTTCTCTTGATTTATCAAAATCGAGCAATCTTGAGATCTCTGGATGTTCCAGATTTATCGTTTGGGCTGATGTTACAAAACAATCGTAATTGAGTTGAAGCCGATGACATTTTTCAAAGTCCAAAAATAATGAGAGAAGGTCAACTGATTTCGTGCAGCCAATGGAGCGAAGTTGAAGTATCAGTGAGAACGTCGCAAGAAAATCAATTTGGGAAAGAAGCGGTTAAAGTCAAGTCGGTAGTCTGTCCAAACAAAGAAGACATTCTGGCAAGATGGGAAAATGTCTCCGCAAGCTCAATATTGGTTCAAAAATTATAAATTTGGTCTGAAATTGTAGATCAGAATTTTTCCTACAATTTGAGACCAAATTTATGGTTTTTGTACCTATATTGATCGAGCTGCCGTCATTTTCTTATCTTGCCAGAATGTCTTCTTTGCTTGGGCAGACTATAGAAATTGGAATAATGAAGCGTGTTGAACAGAGTAAGTGGCTGACAGAAAATTGGAGAGGATAAGAAGTGTTTGAAAAGATTGAGGAGGTGGATGAAGAAGGAACGAAGCTGATGAAAAGAAGATGAAGATTTAAAGAAAGAGATACATAGTTCGAAAGGGGATACTGATTAGGATGAGGCAAGTATAGGTATAGAACGGCGGTACTTTGGTCAAGGAAAAAAGTTGATGAAAAACCAGCTTAGATCGATAACCTTTCTGGTTGTGCGATCTTTCCAAAGATCTTTTGGAGTAGATTGACTGATTTTCTTACTCTTTGGTTAGTCATTGTCCCTTCCTTTCCAATTCGACCTGATAATTTATTTTGATGTGTCTTCTACATTGATTCATAAGATAAAAATATAGACAAAGTGAAATAAATTGATGAAGATTTACAATCGTTTTCTATTTTTTGAAAGCTCATAAACAAAAAATTAATTTATATATTGGGGAGGAACTCTAGAAAACTTTGTTTTATTGGGTTCATGATACAGTGATTTGAAAAGCAATGAATGTAATTATTACATTTTATATCCACAGTATTTATTGATTTCTATCTACATCCTCAATTATCCAGTTTTATTCACGTTATATACTGTACATTGTTTGAATTGAAAATATCCTATATAAATATTCATAAATTATGCTTGTCCCCTCTCTTAAAGAGTTCCTTTTTTGGAAAGATTCCAAAGTTTCTTTGAAACCTTTCTTCAAAACCATAGTAAACAAGGGAGAATAGTATTAATTTTTAATGTATAGAAAAGTCTAGATGAAATTATAAAGAGAATTTATTTCATTGAAAATATAATGTTCTACATGAAATAATAATTTTATTAATATAAAAAGTATCAAAATATAAATGAAGTGATATTTTCCATAAAAATATAATGATTTTTATGATAAAAATCTTGTCACAGTAAATCAGGAACAAGGCCTACACAAGTACACATACTCCCCAGATCGTGAAAACGTGACTACCACCGTTCATTTCTCAGTATAGTCTGTCCAAGCAAATAAGACATTCTGGAGAGATGAGAAAATGACTCCAGCTTAGCCAAAATTGATTCAAAAATTAAAAATTTGGCCTCAAATTGTAGTAAACATTCTGCTCCATACCTTGAGACCAAATTTATAGCTTTTGAACCAATATTGACCGAGCCGGAGTCATTTTCCCATCTTGCCAGAATGTCTTCTTTGATTGGACAGACTATACAACATATATGATTTTCTTGTACATTGCCTTTGTTCTGTCGAGTGCTGCACAAAACATTCCGTTGTCCATTGCTGGTCGAGTAACTCTAGAATTTATTATTTCTGTTGTCTTGTCGAGTTCGGTGCACTTCGTAGTACATTGTCCAGCCATCAATAAAGTCCTCAACAAGATAAACGGGGTTGTATCGTTGTCGGTTATAGATCTTGTCCTTCAGTTGCGTCCTAATCATGTGGTGACCGTAAAGTTCTATGTTGATAGTTTGGATATCATTCTTGAAAATAATGCGAAGAATCGTTAACCAAAGCCTAGATTGACCAGATAATACGAGAAAAAACAAGTTATTATCTCTTGCAACAGTCTCGATAGTTTTGGAAAATCATTTAATGTTTTTTGAACAAATATTTGAGATATTTATGAATTAAAATGATTGTTACATAATAAATAATTTAATTATTATTTTGTTACATTCAACAATTTCCGATCGTGGGTTAGTGCTTCGAGTGATATTTTTGTGTTTGGTTCTATGACATTTGAAGAAATTCACCAAAATTCAAATAACTTTGTTCAATATTAACTACCACAATAATTTCCCAACATGGGAAACTGTGGTTATGTCGGCTGTGGAACTTCTTCGGAACTCCCCACAAAATGAGTCATACGAAATGATGATGATGATTGTTACACGTCTTAACAATTATTGAAACCTTTTTTTAACTTCGTTTATTTGTAGGGAGAACAAATTTGATTTAAATCTCTTTTGATCTAAGTTATCAATCAGAGTTTGAAAATTTTCAACATCAAGACGCTATCAGGTCGCCGGTGAAGTGAAGATCTCCATCAGTTGAAATTGAATAACGTTTTTAAAATTGTCATCTATCGTTTGAACTATAGTGTTGAACTAATAATGTTGAATATAATCTTCAACTAAATAATATTCTCGCGTAAGTTATGTAACAATTGAGATTCAAGTCAGTTAAAGTTATTGTAAACTTCCGCACTAGGATTGTTTCTTTCTTTGCGGATGCTTCCTTTTTTGAATGCTGACCAAAATTTCTAAGACAATATTTTTCAGAAAATTTGTTTTTAGAACTCTTAAGTATTTAAAAAAAATTCAATACATACTTTCATATTTTAAATATTTTACCTCTAATATCTACTACTTCTGTGATTCAATAGTATAGTTCATTTTTTCATGAGCCGATCATCATTTTTATTACTAAAACATTCTTATCATTGCAATCTTGTCAAAGATCAATTTGATCACCATGACCAAATCACTGAATAACGATCACCACACCACTGAACCTGCATCATGACTAAAATATTCAAATCGGAAAGTTATAAAACGGACATTTCTCATACATGATGCGACCAGAATCGCCTCAGATCTTTTATAACAATGTGATTCGCCAAGACCATGAAGCAGAACAAAATAAGAAAAGTTGTAGAATGGTATAGTCTGTCCAAGCAAAAAAGATATGCTGGCAAGATCGGTAAATGACTCCAGCTCGGTCAAAATGTGTTCAAAAATTATAAATTTAATCTCAAATTGTAGGAAACATTTTGATCTACAATTAGAAAGTAAATTCGTAATTTTTCAACCAATATTGATCGAGCTAGATTTTTTTTCGATCTTGCCAAAATGTCTTCTTTGGTTTGACAGACTATAGAACATCAAGAGCTGTATTTTACCGTTCATGTAGTGGAGTATCATTGCCGGAAGCTATACAGCTCTAGTATAGTCTGACAACCAAAGAAGACATTCTGCAAGATGTGAAAACGACCCTAGTTCGGTTAATATTAATTAAAAATTATAGATTTGGTCTTTAATTCTAGATTAGAATGTTTCCTACAATTTGAGACCAAATTTATAATAGTTATACTAATATTGAACGAGCTGTAGTAATCTCTCTATCTTGCCAGAATGTCTTCTTTGCTAGGAAAGACTAACTTATTTTTGCTCTCCTACAGACTGTGACTCCAACTCGGATCGTCCCAGTTGTTCAATTGAAGATTATTCCAATTGCTTCCAATAGACTAGCCCCGGGTCAATGATGATGAACTGATGGCTAGGGCTGCATTGCAAAGATTGCTTTATTTGTAACCATCTATGGGTTCATGAACTTTTTTAAATTCCAATTGTTCATTATAGTAATGCGGATTATCACTACAAATTTGAGTTGCTCGAGTAAAATCATAAAGAAAGCATAAAACTTTTCTAGATAGGAACTATAGATTTCTAATAAGCAGGGCGTATGGTCTATTTCAGCTATCTTATTAGTAATCCATCATAATAATAGTTATCCGTCATGAATAATAGAAAAGGTGTTGTTTAAAGTTGAATGATAAGCATTGAATATTTTCAATAAATATACCTTAGAAAAATATTGTTAATAAAATGCTTTAAACATCCAATTGAGCTGCAAATTTCAAACTTGCGTATTATGTGGGTGAATTGTAGTTATTTTCATGCTTCCAGGGTGTTGAGCTTATTTTAAAAATCCCTTGAAATTGGAATAATGTAATTCAATTGCTCGATTGACAAATACGAGTAAGACTAAGACATTTAAATGAAAAAATAACTTGAAATCCGAACACAATCATTTATGTTTATTGGATCATTTTGCATTATTTGCACTCATCAAGAGCTGTAATAGAGAGCAAGATACAACCTTCTTTCAATAAATAATATTATTTATAGACCATATTAATCTATGTCAAATTGCAAGAAAGTTGAATTATTCAACTAACCAGAATTCTGTATAGTAAATAATGAATAGTTTCTGCACTGTAATACTGCAGTCTGTAATAAAAGTTCTTTTAAGTCTTACAAAAGTTGATAGACCGGAGAATCGTCAAATGTAATTATTGACAATACTTTTTAAATAATCTCAAGTTCCTTGACAAAACATTAAATTTCATGCCAAGTTTTCCCAGCATAGTCAGCCACCAACAGTCCAGCAATTATGCTTTTCCCTACAATATCACAAAAAAATCTATTTCCTTTTCCTATCAGTGCAGCATTCCTACAAAATTACTGTCTATTGAAAACCCAGCAGAAGAACGTGCTTATTACAATAGTAATTCGCATTTAGAGCTTCGGCAAACCTACCTTGTCTCTTTGCTCAACACAGAGTACTCTATTATACACCTGCCGTGCTTTTTGCTACGAAGTTTCCATTCTTTTTGCTTCAAACTTCAAAGTATCCACTCTTTTTGCTTGAATGCACAAACCAGTCGAAGCTACACATTGAAATAATAGCGATCGATCACGGCAACATAAAAAAGAGAAAAACTAAAGGAAGTGAGTGGAGTTTATTAAATGGAGCAACTTCTTTGCGGTATGAGATAATGTGCAGAAAATGCAACAATTTCATCTCGGAAGATTCGAGATTTAAGAAGGTGGAGTCGAACAATAATCTTTGTACGACTACCATGAACGTTCTAATTTTTTCATAAATGTTTTATCGATGAACGTTTATGATAGAGCGCTCAAAGGCTCGCTTCATAGTACTTACTGGCTGGTCGAACCACTTCGCATTAAGATTATAAGTCTGGAAGCAATTGGTTATAGTACGTCTGGAAGCATAGGGGTTATAGTAGCCTTGCAGTTTTGTTACGAACTGGATCTAACAACTGCATTATTGCACGTTACGGGAAAATAAGAGCTGAATTTAAAGTTGTTATAAGCTAGCTTGCTGTACCATAAAATCCATACTTCATTACGAACTTTTGAATAATAATGCTCTCACATTTACTTTGAGACTAATAATTATGAGGAGGAAACATAAATTTTATACCTGAAGAAGTAACTCAGTTAACATTATAGGCATTATAGTATAGACATCATAGGAACTGGTCTAATATTATCCTAGTACATTATTGTAGGAGATTTGTTTGTTCTTATCAAATAGAATTGAAGTTCCTTATTGTTAAAAGGGTAGGGACTACTGAATTCATTTAATATTTTATTTGATTTTAATATTCACATTGAATATAATATAGGCTTGGACTATAGGTTGATCTTTTGGTAATATATTTTTATTTCATTTTAGCAATCATGAATCAACTCATATAGGAATCAACTAATAGGAATATTGAAGTAAATTAAGAGCCTTACATGCATGCATGTCATTTTCAATGTATTTTCGAGTAGAGTGACATTTTATGTTATGATGTTATTCAAATTCAATAATAAAAAACTCAATTAGTTTGGGAAAACTATTCCTTGTCGGCTTATCTCTTGGAAATGATTGCTATTTTCAAAAATGAACTTTTCAATGTCCACATATCAGAATGTTCTTTGACTATGTCATTGGCTACATTAAGTTGTGTGTTTATGGGCACTAAGCCAGCAAATTGTAGACCTTGATGTTGTATTTTTCCGCGCCACTCATTTCAAATGAGCTTGTTCGTTATCGAGTCATAACGTCGGATTTATACTGACTGTCAATGTTGGAGCAAATGATGAAAATAATATAATTTGTTCAAGTTTGTCATTGAATAAACTATTTATACTGTCATCAAGAGTTCAATTCAGTCTCAGAGGTAGTAAATTGCGTGATATGTTTCTAAAAATCAATGTCAACCGGGTATTAAGTTACTTGCTTCGAGTATCCAAAGGTCAATTTGGAAAATCAGAGTTATGAGTTGATTCATGAGAATTAATAGACAATACAAGGAGATTACTGAATAACGCCCTTATATTATTATACTTTACGTGTATAATGATATTATATTAAGGATTTTTCTCGAATATCATATAATTATACTGCAATTATCCCAGTAGTATATAATTTATTATTAGGTTATGCTTCATCTCAACATGAGGTCAGGGATCGTTGGTTATTCTTTTCAAATTTATTCATGCTGCATCTTATTTCTATCATTCTCTATTTCCTCTTTCACTAGGGCTACTATCAGACTGATAGTAGTAGTACAGGTGAAGTTCTGTACAGTGAAAGATACGAGCACTTCACCTCTATCGTGGGTACGAGCCGCCAGTGCTATCAATGTATTTTTTATTTATTACATTTTATCATTCTGTACAATTATATCAACTCAATAATCGAAATTTCTTAAATTACTCACTCCAGGTTGAACTACTTTCCTAGAACTTGGAATAAAACTTTTTACTGATAGATTGGATCATTTTATTTTTGCAGTGTGTATATTCAAATACTCGAATTACTGCAGTAATTGAAACTGGAATGATATTCGAGTACAATGTGGTCACGGAATAGTAATCTTGAATCTGGATCGTGTTTTCGTTTTGCGGTTAGCACCACTCCAGTACTTCAGTATTTAATCTAGAAACGTCTGATGAAAAGCTTCCTCTTGTAGACTACTTCTTCGTCTATTAAATATCTATTTTATTTGCGGTTCTTGAATATTGAATCTAATCTTACTCGAAATAATATCAATGTTTATTCCTTTTATTTTGTTCTAAGATCAAGTGTATGATAAGAGAGGACCTGTGAGTCCTAGCTTCGCCTATATAACAAGTCAATGAATGAATGAATATTCCATATGCTTTGATTCCTACAAAGAACGGCTTCGGTTCTCGAAAATATTCTGCCTCTTTATTGTTTTCAATATCTTGATTGTTTTCATATCTTTTTAATACTATCAGTTTTCGGAAATTGATTTCTCACAGCTTATTTCCATTGATCCAAACCCTTACTATAAATTAAATTTGTTGAGTGAATGTTGATGTTGTGAAATTTTTCCAATATAAATTTCTAAGAACACTTGCAACAATACTGTAGTCGCGAAAACAGAGCGATATTTCTTTATTTCGTTTCGTCATTTGCAAAAAAAATACTTCATTATGTAGGTTCCTATTATTATTATTATTATTCAGTTCAGCTCTTGCTTGATTTTCAATCTCATATTGAATAAATTAATTATGATCAATATACTCTTCCAAAATATACCAATATACTCTTCCAATACACTTTTTTAAACATCATGTCAAACCGTTAATAATACTGTAATTCTTTTCAAATATTGATCCCACCAATTCTTGGTACTCGAAACTCGTTCTACGTTTTAACTTTTATCCTGATACTTGTACTTGATTCCAGTTTATGACATCTAATGAAATTATTAATAAAATAATCTCCTGTTTTGAACTAATTGAGATTCTGAAATTGTTTTTCAATGTTCTGTTTCTGTAACTCGATATGTAGTTGTAGTTTATGATATGTAATGACATTATAATTAATAATCTGAGCTGCTGTTTGAATTAATTAAGAGACTAACATTGTTTTTCAATTTTCTGTTTGGAATAGGTGGTTCTGTCACTTCGATGATGATAACTACGTGAATGTGCCCAGACTGGTGAGGCTGCTAGAGGATTACAGCTCGCAGGAAGAGTGGTATCTTGGCAAGCCGAGTATAAGAGCTCCTCTGGAAATACTGAACCGGGAAACCAAGCCCATGAACAAGGTAAAATTTGAAATAGGCTATCAATTAAATTCTATCGAATAGTTATTTCTTAATTGGATTAAGATAATATTGAATCTTATTAATTACGTTCCAGGAGTATTCAAAAGAATAATTGAATAATCTGATAATTCAAAGAATAATTTAATAATTCTAGGATCAATCAGATAATTTTATGAATAATCTGATTAGAATCATCAAAATCTGCTGGTAATGCAAATTAGTGAGGGATACTCCATTGTATGTGATGATTGTTGATAACTTTCCACAATAATTATAACTTAGTGCTGTGGTACTACAAAGTACAAATTGATTCAAATTATTGGAATATTAGATCTTGTATACTAAGATTTAATGCTAATTAAATTGAAATTTGTGTGATTCCAATATATCATGACATAACTGGAAAGTACATCTCGGATAAACAAGAAGATATTGTTTGTTAAAAAATACATATTGGGAAAAACTCAAATGCTTGAAGATCGGAATACTTCTATATCTTATTAATAAAAGATAGGTCTTTTCTTATTATAAATGAAAAGACAAGATGTTCTATCAAGATGTATAGAAGATCGTTGATTGAAAATTCAGCACACTGTATATAAAGTAATAAAGTACTTATATTCTAGTTGAGGAAAATATTACTGAGTATATATATAAAGAGTATTAAGATATAAGAGTATATATAAGAGTATTTATATTAAAGAGTATTCTAGGATTTATTTGGAGAGTTCTATTATTCTATGCTATTACTTTTCTCCTCTTCTAAAGAATAGGCCTTTTCTCCTGTTTTATTTTTCAAAGTAAACTCTCATTCTTGGGAACCACTACTCACTTGAAAGCCATAAAACCTTCACATTTAAATAGCATAAATAATTTATTTTTCTAACTTGTTGTATCACAAAACTCAATCATTATCAAGAATGAAACATACTACCTTTGAAACGGGTTTGACTGTAAATCAGTGGTTAATTATATTTTATCAGTGCAGCATTAATTACGTATGAGAGTGATCGAATTCTTCTCTCACACTACAACTTTTAATTGGAATTCATGGGAAAGTTGCGCTCAGTTAATGTGTCGGTCTACATTGATGAAGAACTTATCAATACTGGAGATTGATTCTATAAAATTAGTTATAAAAGAACAAGTACGAAGTATCCAATAAATTTCTACTTAAAGGTCCACTACTACGTCAGAAACAGACGGCATGTTCAATCATTATCGAGAGATCTAGTTCACTTTTTCTTTTTCAAAGATTTTCCTCCTGTATGTTCTTGGACTATTAAACTGATTGGATTTTACGATTGGATACTAAGTGGCCACTTTCAGAACTGCATTTATCTCCATCGTTGAAATCATAATTATGTGGATAATGTTATAGGAGGAGAGCTCATGCAGTAGAGGCTTTTTCTGATGAGGAGTAGAAAATAAGAAAACTGAAAAAGGAGAGAAACCGGGTGCACTCAATTTGAGTTATAAAACGTATTGGACAAATCAGCTTGATTTGTAATGCTCTGGTAGCCTATACATATTTTTCTAAACTTAGAAGTTGGTATACAAGGTCAAAATATTATGTCCTTTATATTAATGGAAAAATGTTATAAGTTGTGCAAATGGCAATCTTGGAATTTTATCAATAAAATTGAGAGAGTAAGCTTTGTTCTAAATTGTATTTTGGGAACCTGTGCATTAATAAACCGATGTAACTTTATAGTAGTTAATTTTCAATTTTGGTTTCAATTTAAAATTGACAGGAGTTTGATAGGGAGGAACTTACGAGAAGCTTTCAACCTGTAATCATTCATTTATTTATTCGATAAAATACAATAACTTATTGGATTAAAACATAGAAAATAAATTGCAAAACGTTTTGTTTTTAATTATAATATTATACTATAATATGGCTTACTAGGCCTTTTGTGTATCAGTTTGTGAATATATTTTCCTATGCAATAACTATAATGAGGGTTTTAAAATCATTCCACTTTTATTCATGAATGAATAGAGACGTTTCCATATAGACTGTCAGTAATGGTATCTATTGGATAAACAACATCTTCTAGTCAATTTTCTTGGGAAAAAGATTCAAAAGAAGAGTTTGTTCCTTTTAGGAAAGAATAAAATGAAATACACATATCAAACCCATTTTCTTATCAATTTCATTGCATACAGTAACGGATTTCCAAGGCTTTTAGCCCATTCCCTAAAATTGTCTTGGGGTAACTGTTAGATTCCTAGAGCTATTAGGATAAGTCCTTTTAAACTAAATAATTTTGAAATTAACCCTAACAACCTTGTGGGTAGCAATATTTATGATAGTCTTGACGAAGCTTAGATAAAAAGTCAATAAAAGGACCACAAAGAGGTAATAACAATAAGGATGAAGAGTTTCAACCCACTAAAGTTTGAATATCAGACCTATGAATAACTTCTATTGGCCATTATCATCAACTCTCTCAACTTTCAACACTTTTCAATATTTTTTATTTCTCAACATTCATAACATTCTACGATTGTTCATAGATGATTATTTAAAACGTTTTTCTATTGGCAAATGTGTTAGCTTTGCTTTTTCACCATGCTTAATGATTTTCGCTCAGCATTCCTCAATAAAACATTATCAACCTCTAGTTGAGGGAAATTTCCGAAACACTTAGGCTGCCCATTATTAAAACGTGTCCATATTTTCAAAATGTCTGTTCGAAAATTATTGTTGAAAAACATTATAAGCATAGTTGTTGAGAGAAATTTCCGAAACTCATATCCATTTTTCAAAACGTCTTCATATTTCATGTCTTATCTGTTGAAAAATGCAGGTCTCATGCTTCCTCATCCATGCTTGAAAAATTCTTTGCTTAACACTTACTTTTGATTGAAAAAAATCAGTTGAAATCTTCTCTTCGAGATAAACTTCCTTGACGAAGCTGCTTTGTAGGCTACTTGTTTACCACCCAGGTACAGGACATAGCTTTTTGCAGGCCCTATATACTACTGTAAAGCCTTTATGGCCTTTAAGCCTTGTAGTTATAACCTGGGCTGGAGACTAGCTTCAGTCTGTCCAAGCAAAGAAGACATTCTGGCAAGATGGTAAAATGACTCTAGCTCGGTCAATATTGGTTCAATATTTATGCATTTGGTCTTATAGTCTAGGAGAACTTCTGAGCCACACTTTAAAACCAAATTTATAATTTTTGAACAAATATTGACCGAGCTGGAGTCATTCTCCCACTTACCAGAATGTCTTCTTCACTTGGACAGACTAGAGTCACCCTACTGAGTAAGGCTATAAAATGTTGCTGATAAGAACTTGAAATATTGAGTCCTGATTCTACCATAGCCAAGCTGAGTTCATGTCTTGCCTCAGTTGAACTAGTTTAACTCTAGTTTAATACTGAAGTTTGTGGTAGCAAAAGTGTATGTAATGTTGATTCAGTCTATGTGGAAATGTGTTGCTATGTTCCTTGTAGAGTGATAATGGGTTTATGGTATCGAGGGTTATCTCTTGCGATTTCTGGTTGTGTAGTCCTTGTTGATTAGAATTTATTGCATCTTGAAACGTTCCTTAATATAATGTGATGTTTATTACATTATAAACCCCATTCTTTTACTTTGATGATCAGGTTGCTCTAATTAGTATACGTACTTTTATTAATATTCCTTTCTAGAATATTTGAACCGGAATAACTACGACAATGAGATTCCAGGAGTATGATCTGAATGTATGAATTGACGCATTACTTTCAAATTTTCAGTTTTCATTTTAAAAAGGTGAATTTCACGTTACATTTTATGAGAAATCATATAAATAAAATTCAAGGATATCAATTTATATTTGAGAATCAGTCACAGTTTCAGTTGATAATCGAATTACACTCAAGAATCAATAAGAGTTAATCATCGAATAACTACAGCTTGATTATTGTAATTGAAACTGTATGATCACATCGTTTTGTTAAAAAACGCACAGTGAGAGACACTAGCCTACAATAAGTCTTTACATAATTTATTTATAAAATTTTTTACAAAGTGTATTTATTAAGTTTTTCCAGTCATAAATTGACTCGAAGTTGTACCGACTCTTCTGGACAGATTTTGAATCTGTATACACTAAACTGATCCTTTCTGAACAGATAATCTTGTTTGCGGTTGTTAAGATACTGAACCCTGGACCACACTAAGGATCCACTGAGAAAAGAAAGCAGAAAAATGTAACTATTTTAGATTGGAAATTTTTATGCTAAAAAATGCTAAAATTGATAAAGCACAAAATGCTATGTTGAAATTAATGCTAAAATTAATAAAGCTAATATTTGATCACTTCTTGAAGTCTAATTACTATTATTGTACATTGAATTCTAAATATAAGATGAGGCTAATAGGAATTGGATTGATAAGCTGGAGTTTTAATTTGAATGGGGCTTATTATATTGGCATCCAATGCGCATCATTTAAATTTTACAATCTGATATAGTTACATTTTTCTGCTTTCTTTTCTCAGTTGATCCTTAGTGTGGTCCAGGGTTCAGTATCTTAACAACCGCAAACAAGATTATCTGTTCAGAAATTGACAATAAAACATGATCGCGTGTTTGAGTGGTTGCAGAAGTTGTTCTGTATTTGTTTTGGTTTTTTCCAACAACATACCAAGAAGATACATGTAGGGTTCAAATTGATATAGCCCGTCCAGCAAAGAAGACATTCTGGCACGATGGGGGATTTACTCCAGCTTGGTTAATATTGATTCAAAAATTATAAATTTGGTCTCAAATTGTAGAAAACATTCTGTTCTACAATTTGAGACTAAATTTATAGCTTTTAAATCAATATTGACCGAGTGGGAGACATTTACCCATCTTGCCAGAATGTCTTCTTTGCTTGGACAGGCTATAAGAATGAGAGGATTGCATGTGGCTGATTGCAATCTGCTTGCTGTTATTATTAATATCTGTCTGGAGATTGGCTAATAACGAAGGCGTTATCCCGACCTTTATAGTAGTGCACAGTGCTACAGAATCATGATTGAACTTTTTTGTCGTAGCACATGTGCTTCATTTTCTTCTCCTACCTTAATCGTACCTTCACTGAACTTAGTCAACTTACACTAGATCTTTCCCTTTTCCTACTTTTTCTCTCTTCGTCTAATTTTCTTCTCTATCTTCCACATACCATCCTCACCTCTTTGTTTCTTTCTTCTTCTCTCTGTTTCTCAACCTAACGCCTTCCTGAAACTTTCTTCCACATGTCTCATATCTCCTCCAATCCTAATCTTTCTTATGCTTTGTTTATTTCCAACCTTCCGAATTTAATTTCACCTTTAAACTTACACCTAACTTTTCTATTATTCCTCATTCTCTTTCCATTAAAATATATTGATTCCCATTATTTTTCTTTCACTTCCACTCTCTTTAACAATCTTTTTTCCTCCATCTCCTTCACCTCTCCTCTTACCTATTCCTCCCTCTCCTCTTCCTCCATCTACTCTTCTCTTCCTACATCTCTACGTCGTCCTCCTCCTCTTCCTCCTTGTTCTTCGTCCCTTCCTCCTCTCCTCCTGATTTCACCTTAATACTATCATTCTCCCGTACTTGAGCTACTTCTGATTATTCTTCTCTCTTAATTCCATTTTTCACTTGATCCACTTCCACACTCTTATTCTTGCAATTCCTTTTCATTTTTCTCATCTACTTTTAATCCACCATCTTTCAATTCCTCGGAGATATTCTCTTTCATTCCAATTGTAGTTTCTCATTCCCTTTTCCTCCATAACCATTTCCATACTTCTCTTTCTTTTTTATTATTCCGATTCCTCTTCACTTCTCACTCTCTTTCTCTTCTCTCTTCTCCAAATCTCCTTATTCTTCGACCCTCTCTTCTTCACTTCCTTTTTCAAATATACTTCGCCTCTCATTCCTCTCACTCTCTGTCTTTCTCTATCATTCTTTCACTCTTTCTCTCTGTCTTTATTTTTCTTTTCCTCTCTCTCTCTGTCTCTCTCTCTCTCTATCATTCTTTTCCTCTCTCTTTCTATTCAGGGCTGTGTGGTAGAGAGGACCCAGAGTCCCAACTCCGCCCTTTTAAAGGCAATTATTATTATTATTCTTTATAATTATTCCACTCCCTCTCTCTTTATTATTCTTCATCTCTCTCACTCTATCTTTCTCTTCTTCTAGTTCTGATTGCGTGTGCAATCTGGTGGCCGAACGTCTCGTAGTAGTCAACATATCTCTCTAGTATAGGGATGGGGGGTATGAGTACAGGGGGTAGTTTGTAAAGTGGACCCCCCGTCGTCTAGCAATCTTTGCGTTTTAATTACATTCTTGCAGCATGCTGGTTGCATTCATCTTGTCCGAGATCAAAACACAGGCTACGGCTTTCTATCAGCACACACAGAAGGCATTCTAGCAAGATGGAAAAATGACTCCAGCTCAGTCAAAATTGATTCAAATATTTTAAATTTAGTCTGAAATTGTAGGAAATATCCTCCTATACAATTTGAGACCAAATTTATAATTTTTCAACCATTATTGGCCGAGCTGGAGTCATTTTCCCATCTTGCCAGAATGTCTTCTTTGCTTTGACAGACTATATCAGCACACACAGAAGGCAACACGCTTATTATTATTTGATGTGTACTGTGTACATGAAATGTTATGAGACAAGCTAAGTTCGCTTATTATTTGAGAGTGTACTTTGCACATGAAATATTATAAGACTACTCTGAGTTCTCTACTTGATAGGTTTGTGGCAATAAAATATCCTGCCATTATGTGGAGTACAATATAAAGTCAACTTGATATCTTGTTAGTAGCAGGATCTACGATTTCTGATCAAGAGCTTGTTTCCGTACGTCAGTCTATTTTCTCGAATATTCTTTTCTCATAATCAATTAATCATTCTATTTCGAAAAAATTTCAATAAATTATCGTAGGCTAATAGTATTCTATCAGTTGGGTGGCTCGTTGAAGTGATAAAGCGCCGGTCAGATAACCAGGTGGACCCTGGTTCAAGTCCCAAGCGGGAAACAGTTTTTTGACCACAGCACAATCACATAAATACGGCCACCCCGTCTTTCGGAGGAGACGATAAGCCGTCGGTCCCGACTATCTAAAAAGTAGTCGTTATCTATCATCCATTTCATTACCCACGCACAAGCCTATGAGCTCATGTGGGCTTCACCCTCATCACAATAACAATAACAGTAGTTCTAAGAAAGCCAAAAACCAATAAAATTCGTTTTCAATAGAATATTCCATGAATGTCCCATTAGTTCTACGAAAGCCTAAGAAATGCAATCTCGATAATCATGTATTTTAGAATGATTAAATAGTGTGATTTTTCAATTTATTTTATCAAATGACTTTTCTATAGAGCAGCTAGATTCATGTGGCTGTTTTGCAAACGGTTTCAATGTTTTTAAAATTACCTCTGTATATTCTTTAAATTTTTCTCAGGTACGGTTATTTCCAAAATTATGTATAGACTTGATCGTTTTGAGTGAAAATTCTGTTAGCCATTTTCTTGCAAGATATCATGATATCTGATTAAAAATATTTCAACATCCCTATAGTTTTGAAATTTCTGCTCCTAAGGTAGCAAAACACAGGCGTTTCCACATGTAACCAGTCCCATTCAGATATATAGCATTCCGACGGCCTCAAATGTAATTAAAGTCCGCATACCACAGCATAGCTAATTTTTTTCGGCTATTATTCATCAGAAGCCGATAAGATTACGGCTCCCAAAGCCGGGGAACCCTCGGTTACATCTGTAAGGTCAAACGGTGAGCAACGTTAAAACTGAGATAAAATTACATTGGCACTTGTTGGTCACCCCACCCTTGCCGTGTAATCTGACCTTCCGATCGGTCTGTTTATTGGCTAGCCCCTAAGCAATTAAATCTAACAATTAAAAATTCGAACGCGGACTCCACCTATCTGGCCTAGTATGGCCTTATACTTAGCTGTAGGCTGGGTCACTTGTTACTTATTGATGTGAAGTCATGTTCGTATAATGCCGTGTAAACAACACATAGTAAACCACTGATATCCTACAACTCTCCATCCTGGTTTCTTTTATTCTCTTTCTATCCTAATTTAAACCTTTTATTTTGTTCTCTCTCTCCCTCTCTGATCTACTTTCAGTCCTTCTACCCCACCCTGTCTCTGTCTTTCTCTCACCATCCTCTTAATCCTCGTGATTCTCATCCTCACTATGTCTCTCTCTACCTGTTTCTCGTTCTCACACACTCTCTAACTCTCAGTCTCTCTCTCTCTCTCTCTCTCTCCATCTCTCTCTCTTTTTTTCTCTCATCCTTGATACCCTTTCCCAAGAATGGACATATATATGTCCAAACTTCGCCTTTTCACTTAGATAACCTACACTCCTAATCTATTTCGCAGACCACGAATTAATAATTGTATAAATTTTGCAGTACGTTTATTTTTTTCATTGAATTTTTACTAAAAGTTTCTATTTTGTAAAATTTATTTTTGAATTGGTTTTCATCGTTTATATCGCAATATAGAATCTAAGCTGTATTGTGTTATCTATTTGAATGAAGTAATCTAATCTAATCCTTTCCCAAGAATGGACATATATATGTCTAAACTTCGCCTTTTCACCTAGATAACTCACACTTCTCATCCATTTTGCAGAACCTCGAATTGAGATTTGTATAAATTTTGTATTCATTACATCACCGTTTTTCGTATTTTTTACTAGAAGTTTCTATTTTGTGAGATTTATAGAATAATTTGTTTCTACTCATTTATATTGTGATGTAAAATCTAAGCTGAATTTTGTTATCTATTTGAATAAAGTAATCTAATCTCTCTCTCTTTCTGTATCTCTCTGTTTTTCTCCTCCTCCTCCTCCTCCTCCTCCTCCTCCTCCTCCTCCTTCTCCTCTACTTTCAATAGCATCATCTCTCATCCGCTCTCCTTCGGGCTGTGTAATGTGAATTATAATTGTTTAACATGTCTAGTGAGTTTTCGCTCCATATATACATGTATGGACCATAGGTTCTCTTTTTTCATGGACAACCGGCCCCCTCCATGTGATTTGGGACCTATGATCCCATACCTAATTTATCTGATCATCAGTTTCTTTTTTCGGCCGTATCATTACACCGCACCAGGTTCACGGGCCCAAATCCAGTAATTATATATCGAGGTACTTGATAGTTGATGATATACTTTTTGTATTGCGTGGCATATTTGTAGGAAGCTCCGCTGATAGCCAAATTGTAAATCTCGATGAAATACACTTCAGGGTAATCCTTGGGTGGCCTTGAGTGACACGTTGCCATAGAAGGGCTTACCCTTAGGACTCTCCCGTGAAACTAATCTTCATAACACTTAGATAGCTAATCTTCGATTCAACTCTTGCTTTAAAGAAAATTGTACATTAGGTATTTATTTATTTATTATTTGTATTTTGCACAATTAACTCAAGAGGAGAAATAAAAGTACTCATAGCGATCTGCTTCAAATTCTGCAAATGTTTAATCCACTTGAAATACTGTAATGAATTTTTAATTTTTTTTCATAGTTGTGAAAGTGATATTTGGATGGTTCATGAACGATATTGGTAGAAATGGTATAAAACAAGCTAGAACAAGAACCGAGTTCAGGAAGATAATACATCTTAATTTTTTATTTGTTGGTGACCGTATTATCCAGTATGAAGGATATTTGACTGCATCAATTGAATTCCGGTAGAAAACACATTTTTCCTTCTTATGAAGTAATGACTGATTTACTCTCATATGTTTTATTTTTCCAATTACCAACTTGTTATCGAGGTATTTAGATTTACCTTATAATTATAACTGATATTTAATTATAGTAAGGTCCATTGTAACTGAAAATCTAGGAGACAGATTCTCCACAACCAAACTGATACAACAACACAATGTAATAACTCGACAGTGTATTCCACCGTCTTATGACATTGGAATTGATCAATTTCACGATTGAACCACGCGCGATGGGAATATAATTAGGCTGCCAGCAGAAAATATTCGTCTTTATCTTTTTCTTTCATTAATTCGTCGGCACGGCTCATTGGTGGCGGCGAAGTTTTGAAAGGGAGTAAAAAGCGATTCCTTAAAAGGAGTCTGATGATTGTGGGTAAGAGAAGAAGGGGTGGAATGCGACTATGAGGATAGCGATGATTGGGGGTAAGAGAAGGGAGTAGAAAGAGACCGATGATTGAGGGTAGGAGAAAGAAGAATGCGATTAAATTCGCGAGATTGTTGTTGGCGGGTGTGGAACGCGCTAATGAAGCGGCCAGGAATGTTTGACATTTTAACAAGCGTTTTCGCGACACGAGTTTATAGCAAAAAGCGCGCGTTTCTTAGATGGTAAAGCATGGTTACCAAGCGTTGATTACTGGACTTGAATGTATACTGGGTCGGAACGGTGCCATTCCGTTTAAACTTGAAGAAATAACTAGGGTTTGAAGAGAGATTCCGTAGTGACCCTTTGGGTTGTATAGTCTGTCCAAGCAAAGAAGATATTCTGGCAAGATGGGAAAATTATTCCAGCTCGGTCGATATTGGTTCATAAATTATAAGTTTGGTCTCAAATTGTAGATCAGAATGTTTTTTACTATTTGAAACTAAATTTATAATTTTTGAACGAGTATTGACCGAGCTGGAGTCATTTTCTCATTTGCCAGACTGTCTTCTTTGCTTGGACAGACTATAGTATGGTGAGAGGTCTGGACGTGAAGTCGGTCAGTTCATAGTTATGGTGTACATATTGCATTATTGATGCTTATACTCTGATATTGCCACTATTACTGTATAGGAATGATGCTAATGTGTTGAAATATTGAGATTCAAGTGTTGGGAAAAGATTCAGTCAGAATCAAATAGAAGTTCAAATAGAGAAGATTCAGTCAGAAAAATGACATTAAGTTGATCATTTGATTTTGATAAAAACAATACTGTTCTAATTTCAAGGAAAATTCCATATAAATAAATACTACTATATCATATTGAAAAGGTATTCAAACTCAAAACAATTACATTCAACTACATTACTGGTACCTAATTATTGAGAGTCCTCACTTAAATCCTGTACGAACTCGAAATATCAAGGATTTACTCAATTCTGATACACTTTCCTTCATCCTCATCAGTTACATTTGAATTATTCAATTATGTTTCAAGGCCTATAAAAGTATTAAAAATATACCCACAACTTTGAACGCATATATTTTTGTACCGATTCACACCAAGCTTGTTAGTATCACATTTTTCTTGTCTTTCGTTTTGTAGCATGCAAAAGCTATCTGATGGTCATCTCCCCACGTACATTACTGACCAGCTTACCTCTCGCTGCCATTATTTAGAGGCGGTAGCGGTATTGTTCGATAAACAAGCACGATACCCTACACTTTAACCCGTTGTGACCATTGTCATACGCTCGTTTAAAGAGCAAAATCTGATCGTTGTCACAAATGAGTGGCTAAAGTGATCACGACTTGGCCAGGCCAAACCCTGGAGATCACCTGTTCTAGTACTGCTTAAGTGGGAAGGAAATACTGCTTGGGAGATCCCTTTGACCTAATACTCTGTTATCATGCCACAGAGTAACTAGCTATTCAATACTAATCTAATATTCTAATGATTCTCTTTGATAGTACGTAGTCCAGGGGATATAAATACGCTAGTAAGTTAAATTTAGTTGACTATAAATAAATTTCTGAATATCATGCTAGTATTCTGTACTTTTCTTACTCGTATTATTCGTATTCATTCATTTTAGTGAATAATAATACTCTTTTTTTGGTGATCGGTTGAAATGAAACAGGTAATCACTCAAAACTTCTTAAATTCCTCAATTTAGGTGAATTAAAATAAAGTTAAAAATTTTCAGGTTGTGTCAAAATGTCAGTTTAGGTTTCAAATCTAATAAACAAAATCGGGGAGTAATCATTAATCAAATTTCAATTTAGAAAGGTTGATATAAAACCCTGGGTCTATCACCTACTCTTGGTACCAATACTCTAAGGGTAAGAATGTGTCAAAAAGGTAAGTCTCAAGGTGAGGATTAGGCTTGGGATTTTAATACTTATTCCCTAGTAGGGGTACTATATTCGTTTTAAAACTTTAAAAAATTACAATTAAGAATCCTTTTCAAAATAATATTTTTATTTACACTTGCAAATGGCTATATCGCAGAAACATTGTTGTGTGTAAATATTTTTTTAAAGGGTACTTGATTGTTATTTTTGTTTTGGGATTTTTTCTATACTATGATATACATATCATATGATATGATATACGATATAGATGTGGAACAATGTATTGTAGCACTCGCAGCCTAACCTTAAGCCTCACCTTTTTGACATATTCTTACCCTAAGTCTGCTATGATACTTGGTGGTTCTTGTGATCCTTTTCTCCTAATACTTAACTATCAATACGTAACTTCAAACCAGGGTTTGTAAGTACTCCAGTTAGTTGTATTTCGAGTGGTCCATAGTTTTCTCAATACTATGCTAATATACTGAATATATTACACACATTTTACTCACAATTCTATTATCACAGAATATAAGTATGTAAGCAAATTTTAAGATTTTGTTGGTGGTCTAAATAGCCTGATTGTATGTTTGTTACTTTTTTATTCAAGTAGTACTCTATGTAGGCAACGATTCTGAGCTCTATTCCTATTGTATTTGTATATACGTACTGCGTATTTGTAATATGCTAGCATATGTACAAAATACATGGACAAAGCTTTCCTACAGTTGGAAACCTGGTAGCTATTGTCATGGGGTTAAATCGGTAGCAAAGTTTGAATCAATAAATTCTTTCCGCTTGGGTGACCAATCTGATAATCGCTTGGAAACTCTGTACTAGGACGATCATATCCCTGGAATATTGAATCCAGTATCATTAGTTATCAGAATTATTGAGCATTGTCCTGTGAACTCTGTAAGATAACCCTTCTGTTGTTTGTTGAACCGTGATATTGAGATTTTCCATTGTTATTGTTTCCTATTGTATTGAGTTATTGTAGGGCATGTTGGGGGATTAAAAAGCTCTTGGAGTAGGCTATTTGAATTGTGTATAATTTTTGTAAATTATTCTATTATGTCATTTTTAGTATTGGCTATAAAAAATTAATTATATTGACAAAGTGGGACAACCCTCGGGTCTCCCCTGTATTAAAAGACAAACTATAAATAAAAATTCGTTATTTGAACTAGAACAATAATTTAGAGAAATATATTATCTTGATTCATAATCTACTACGCGTATCATGCTCTATTCGGAAATTTTGTACTATACATGAAATATTTAATTGCTATTTATCCCTATATTAGCACTGCAAGCAGTCATAACTGTCTTGACCGGTATTAATGAAGGATTATGTCTTATCACGCTATGGGCTGTATGGTTCACCTCTCATATTCTTCATCTCAACTTGGGTTAAATCGTTAAATGAGTAATAGTTGTGTTTTACTTATAGTATAGAGTATATGGAATAGTTACATAAAACCAGAAGTAGTAGGCTACTACTGCAGCAGTAGTTGAATTCTTCTCATTACTCACACACAAACATTACCCTTGAAAACAAAATGTTCTGTGTTTAATTTTATTTTATTCTCTAGTCTGATTGTTGGTTTATGGAGGTTTTGGAACTGTTCTATTCTATTATTCATAATTTATTATTGTATACTTATTCAACCCTTATGAGAATGAAGTTGCGCAACTCTTATCAATTTCAATTTATGAAATCTATAATTAATTTCTTCTTATTTTTTTTAGGGTAACGTTTCGTTCTGGTTCGCAACTGGTGGAGCTGGATTCTGCCTAAGTCGTGCCTTAGCTCTTAAGATGGTGCCAATCGCAAGGTGAGTTTATAAGGCTATAATTTCGGAAATTTAAATCAATTTCATTGTAAAGAATAAAAACTAAACCAATAATTGAAGGAAATTTCAATAGATTTCATTGTAAAGAATAAAAACTATCAAAGAAATAACAAAGTAGCATATCAAAGTTTGTGGTGTACTAAAACGTAGAAATATGTTCATATTTTGTAATAAAATCATACAAATGGGTTGAGATTCAAACCCTATTATTTTTCATTTAATATATCAATATCAATACATCTATCATCCCTGACAGCAGGATCTTATCTTCACAGTCAACAGATCTAGATTATATTAAAGTTCATGGAAAACTAAAATAATAGCATGAACGCATATAATTAGTTATAACCATTGACATAACTTAGCGCTTTTATCGAATATTTAAAAAGATTCGATATAATAATTTCAAATAAGTCCTAAAACTCATTATAAGTTATTAATGAAGGAGACAAAAATCTCTCATTGTTCAGACACCAAAACAACTTTCACGTACCCAATAAATCAAACTGTTTCTCAAGTCTTGACTTCAAACAATTATCTCACCATTTTTAGCATCCTGTATACGCGTTAATAATCGACCAACCTTTGCTTTCACGGTGAATCAATTCATTTCTCCGAGACGCTATGCTATGATTGTCCATGCAACTTCCATTATTGCCATGCTGCGACTACACCGATAAATCCTTAATTAATAACAGAGTCACTTAATAATAACATAGTTGGAGAGTCCAGTTTTGCATAGTTAAGCCTTGTTCGGGAGTGGAAACCCTCTCAGAGACAAACGAATTATATTCCAGATGTACACACCTTTTATAATCTGTTCAAGCAATGAAGACATTCTGGCAAGATAGAAAATGAGTTCTGCTCGATCAATATTCGTTCGAAGATTATAAATTTGGTATTAAATTGTAGAAAACATTCTGTTCTACAATTTGAGACCGAATTTATTAATTTTGAACCAATTTTGACCGAGCTGGAGTCATTCTCCCATCTTGCCATAATGTCTTCTTTGCTTGGACAGACTGCCTCCCCGATAATCCGGATCTTAATCGACTCACGTACTGTTTGGGGTTGGGAGGGGAGGGGGGCTTGTTTCTCGAATAGTTTTAAATTACACAGCGTTTAATCCGAACAATAAATTATGTTGTTTAATTGCCTATCGAACGCCACTTCTGTGTAGTAGTAGTAATTAGATTTTATAACCCGTGTAGACATCGACTGTATTCAGTCAGGCCGGTTGTGATTTTTTCGTATTGGGGAGCTCGGCTCTTTCACAAACCTCTCTGTCTATTGGGATTTGCTACGGAATGAGACTAGGCGAATGGTGACTAGGATTTTTTCCGGTTGCTTTCTTTGTGATAAACACAAACATTGATTTATTTGTAACAGGATAGCGAGGAATCTTCAAATAAATTGATTGAGAATACCTAATATAGGCTACTAAATATCATTATATGGAATCGGTACTGAACATGATTTTTCCAATCCCTCACCGAAGTTGAGCGGAAATTCAACGACCAGTACATGGAAATTGAATTTCAACTATCGGAAAATGACTCTATTGTACTGATAACAGATATTTTTTGTTGATTCTCGTTGCATTGTAAGATGTGTTGAATTTACTCCGGTTAAACTCAACTTTAGTCTGTGGAAGAGGGGGCTCTTGTGCTTCAACTTCGCCCACATCATTTATTGGATGTACTAAAAAGAGAAGGACATATATCTGTGCTATTTTTGTGCATCTGACAATTTTGGTACCAAAATCAGGAGGTTCAGGAAGAGGAACGATGTAATTTTTTTATTGTTCATACAAATCACTTGAAAGTTTCGGTTTCTGAATTCTTTATATGTTTTCAGTCCAAAAACTTTGGAAAATTATACACGTTGAACGTTTTTTAACATCATAGCTCCTTAAACTATGATTTTCTATGTTTCTTTAACTCCATCTATGAATAATAACAGTTGACAAACATTGTATTATACAAGTATTCTAAAATCAGGGCGTCAAAAAGTTTGGCAGGGTACCTTCAATCAAGCTCTCATGTTCGAGGCAGGATTAAGTATATGTATAGGAGAAACCGATAAACACTGGCACAGAGAAAATAATAGCTTAACTGGTAAAACGTATCGATCAGAAATTATTAACATTACAGTTTTGTTGTTCCTCGAGGCTACTTGACCAACCTCTGCAGCAGATGAAGAAGATGAAGAAGTTCAGAAGTGCAGTTGAAAATGTGGAGTGTGGAGTGAATCATTCAGGGTTGGAAAAGTAGAAGTAGAAGAGGAAGACGAAGAGAAAAGCGACGAAAACGAAATGAAGGAGAAAATGAGAAAGAAAGAATGATAAGAAAAAGACGGTGGATGAGAAAGAAAAAACAGGGGAAAGGATAAGATGAAGAAGGAAAATGATAAGGGAAAGATGAAAGGAGAGAGAGAGAAAAAAGGAGAACGATAAAGTGAAGAAGGAGGAGGAGAAGGAAGGGGAAGGATAAAAAAAGATGGTGGAAAAGAATAGGAATAAGAATAAGGATAAATACGGTGAAGACGGAGGAGGAGAAAGGGTAAGAAATAGACGGTAAAGGAATAGGCGGAAGAAAGATGAAAATAATTATGAATTAGGAGAAAATGATGAACATAATAGGAAGAACGTCGAGAATGCGTGATAGAAGAAGGTGAAATAGTAGAAGATAGAAGGACAAAAAGAAGAATGAGAAGGTAGAAGAAGGAGAAAAAGGAAAATAAGAAGGAAAATAGGTAGGAATAGACTAGGAATAGGAATAGATAGAAGAAAGTGAAATAGTAGAAGGTAGAAGAAGGAGAAAAATTAAAATAAGAAGGATAAGAAAGAATATATGAAGGAGAAGTGGAAGAAACAGCCAATGAGAAAAAATACATGAAAAAACTTCAAGTTGATGAAAGACTGAAAACGAATGGGAGTTTACAAGTAAGCAATTTCGAAATTATTACTGGTGGTTTTTATGTTGAAAAGTAGGTGTATTGAAGGGAGACAGAGATGACCATGCAAGCGAGATGATGATAACAAAGTAGAAGCCAAGCGTACCCCGAGGATTAGCCAGGAAAAGTAAGACCGGATCAACCCACTAATTTTTGAGAACTTATATTTGCCGTTTTAAAGTCGTCGTTAAACGTTTTACGATACTTTGGAAAATTAATAAGTAGTGACATTATTATTGGGGCGTTACAATTATAGGGGTACATGGGTGCAGCAGGCCACTACTGATGATTGCTGAGTGCATTAAAAAAGCAGACTGGTCCACCCAACGCTATTACCTACGTTTATCAAGTACTCTGCCTCTCGGCCAATCAGGTCGACACTGTACTGCTGTCGATAATAATAATTAGATCTCCACTAATCGCTGTTGTGTTGGAGTCTCAAATCATTTTTTCATATCAGATCTTTACGGTTGAAGCTGGTTGCATCGTGACTGCAGGGGGGCAAAAACATGGAGGTTCAATTGAATTTTCAGGAGGATCTTAAATACGATATCGTGTACTGAACACTTCATCATCTAAGTACTCAATTTGTGAAGATTACTTAGTATACTTTACTTCATCATGTAAGTACTCCATTTGTGGGGAATGTTGAGTATTTTTTACTTCACAAAACTGACAGATGTTATCTCACAGAAGTAATTCTTTCCATTTTTTCTTATTATATTTCATGATCCCCTTTCTATGTCAATATGCATGCAACTGCATCACAGAACTAATAAATTGTTCGAAAATAAAAATAGATGCCATTCTATTGATTTACAATAAATTATTGACTAAGCCTACGTGCATCATAAAATTATTTTATTAGACTAGATAAGACAAAAATTTCAACCAGGATTATTTAAATACACCTATCAAAAAAAATTTGCAAAGTTATGCATTACCTCTGTCACTTATTGAATAGACGGAATCATTGGAGAAGTAATTCTTCTGAGTGATGTATTAATACTTTATGAATCTGGTGTTGATGCCATGTCAACTTCTCAATACGTACGTTAGTCACATCCAAGTCATTATTGTTTTAAGCTGTAATGATTGCATTTCTAAACAAAATCCCATAAATTCAGATACTTCAGTGTTGGTTTGCTACTTGAAAACTTTAACATCTTTAATAAAATTCAAGAACTTTCAAGTAACTTCTAAAGAATAACTTCTAATAAAATTAAAGTTACATTATTGAGAACGGTAACATCCTTAATAAAAAAATTCAAGTACTTCACAAATCCCAGCAAGCTCTTAAACTATTTTCAAACAGCTGTTCCAACGTCTGAGCGGAAATAATGTCTGAAACTGGAAAAAATGGCAATAATTGAATCGGAGCATCGACTGCAAAATGCGGAATTTTCTTGATTTGCCATAACAGTAGCCTGGGAACTGATGAATGATTGCTGGGAAGAAATCAAAGTTGATGTGACCCAGTTGAAAGTGCCCATCAAGTTCTTCTTGGTTTCTTTATTGGCTTTGTTTGTCTTGTCAGTAGTATATTTTAAGAACGATCATTGAATCACAATGATGTTGTCATATACGGTTTGGTAGAAATGAGTGCAGTTCTCATAAAAGAAATGATGAGAAAACAGACCACCAGTGAACTGCATGAGAAACTTTGAAAAAAGTGATCTGAGATTCTACTGGAATTATAGCCAAAGAGAATAGAATATAGAAATTTTCATATTCTATTCTCGCTGATTTTAGCATCAGTTGGCATAGATTGATTCAAACAGTATTTATAGTACATCATTACATCATAACAATACATCAATTCTATGTTTTCAGCTGCGATTCTCAATTGTTGTCAAATATTGAGTCTAAAACTAAAAGTTGGCTTCGGGAGTCAAGTACAGTAGTAGAATAACTTCTCATGTTCAAGTGAATCCTTGATGCTCCATCAAATAATTATTTTCAATGGTAAAACCTGGAGAAACGAATAAATAATTGTTACTCCTTTTTCCTAATCCTGCCTAATCTTTTCTTCCTTTCTACTTCTATATCGACTTCTCAGCTCGACTGAAATAATTTTATTCATCTTATCTCTCGTGAAACTGGAAGAATTCAATAAAATAGCTACTCGACGTTGAATTATTACTAGATATTGAAACTTGGAATAATAGACTTTCAATATTTCAAGTAAATATTCTATTTGAGTAACAATTTCCTCCAAATATTATCCTTTTATCTCCTCACTATCCTCCACTACCTATTTTATCTATATTTTATTGGTCCGTCTCCTTCTAATCCTCTCCTTTACCTACTCCTCATCTTTTCTTTCCATACTCCCATTCTCCATCTTTATCATAACCCTCCTTCACTTCCTTATTTTTCTCATAACCACCTTTTTTTCTTCATTCGTCAACATCCTTCTCGCCATCCTATTTAGCATATTCTAGCTACTTTTCATCTTTTTTCTAATTTTCTCCCATCTATCTATCTCTTCCCTCTTTATTCCTCTTTCTTATTGTCCTCTTTCCCTAATCAACATCCTCTTCATCTTTCTATTCTTATCCTCTTCTTCCCCTCACCATCATCCTTTTCATCTTCCTATAATACATCTCATTTCTCAAATAACGAGCACCGCATAAAAACCGTGGAAAATAGCAAAATGAGTAGCGCTTAAAACTACTGTGAAAAACCCCTTTTCTGATTCTGAGATATTCGTTGCCAACTGACCAAGCCTTCCAAGACCATTATCAGCTCTGCACTAATGAACCTCATAAGTCTGCATTACTATTGTCTGTCCAAGCAAAGAAGTCATTCTGTCAAAATGGGAGAATGACTCCAGCTTGGTCAATATTGGTTCAAAAATTAGAAATTTGGTCTCGAATTGTAGAGAACATTCTGATCTACAACTTGATACAAAATTTATAATTTTTGAACCAATTCTGACCAAGCTGGAGTAATTTTCCCATCTTGCCAGAATGTCTTCTTTGCTTGGACAGCATACATCCAGACGTCATAGTCCGGTTGCTGTTGTTATTACGGACGTTTTATATGTTGGAAGAGGACAATTTTTAATTGAAAACGGCATAGCAGGACCGACCAGCTGTAATTGGAAGTCCAGTCCAACTATGATGACTGGTATGATACGTGCTCGCGGTGAATCACTTATTAGAAGAAACACAAGATAAATAAATATACATAAAAAACAGAACTGGCTCGCTCTGCACTCATGAAATCAACTGTTATTATAGTTAGCGCAAGCTGAGAAGACCCTCTGTTACTATGAAAAGTGTATTGTAGCAAGTGTCTTCTCAGAACCATAGTTAAGCGTCCAGGAACTGGTTTCTGGCGTCTCCAGTATTGATACGGATTAGATGGGTA
The DNA here is from genome assembly GCA_017141385.1 of Sogatella furcifera. Classification (NCBI taxonomy): domain Eukaryota; kingdom Metazoa; phylum Arthropoda; class Insecta; order Hemiptera; family Delphacidae; genus Sogatella; species Sogatella furcifera. The sequence continues at coordinate 19,699,132 of CM029555.1, forward strand.
TTTTGGATTAATCGTTATTTTCGGTGAAACCACTGGCAGGAATGTGGAAAACTCATTAGTTGTGTTATTGGTACTGTAATGGGAGGAAACTTGGGCAAGAGAAGAGTTGGATCAATTATGTGTAAAACGCTTTCAAAAAACGAATTGACTACAATATTATTAAAGATCAAACAATTATTACAATTATTGAAGATCAAACTAGTTATAGACAAGTTATAGAGTTGATGAATAGTAATAGCGTAGGGTAGAGTGATGGTGAAGCAAGGTTTTCGTTGAAAACAATGAAGCTGTAGAGTGATTAAAATTATAGAAAACTAGTAGAGATACAAATACTATAAATTGAAGACTATGCCATCAGGTACACATGAACTCTACTCTCTCAAGTCAGTATATTTTCATTTGAGATACATATTTACGCACATTTTCATTGAGGGAGTTACCAAAATTTACATGCCCAGTAAACTACCACCAATTCTACCAATAGAAACCCGACATGAGTAGAATAGAGTTGAAAATTGTTGAGTATTAAAACAGATGAGTTGTTATAACTTGAAACAGAGTTTAAAAAAAACTGAAGGTAGTTATTAAAAAACATTATAGTAAAATAAATTATTATTAAAATTTGTTTTATTCTCCAAAATAATATTACAGTAGAACGTCAATAATCCTTATTAATTGTGACCGGACCCCATCCTGATAACCAAATTATCCGGATTATCGAAATTACCTTACAAAAACGGCCAGCAGGCACTATTTGAGAAAAAAAACTGTTTCAAAATTGTATATTTTCTATTAGGAAATAATAATAGAATTAATAGAAAATTATTTCCTTCGCTTCGCTAAACACTTCGATATGTATTCTCTCATCGCCCACTCTCTAGTAGAGAACTTAGTAATTGGGCAGACAGTACAAATATTTTTATTTCTTGCTGGAGACAAATCCGGATTATTGACGGACCGCATTTTGATGTCCGAATTATCGACGTTCTACTGTAATAGCAATCGAATTATGGTGAATTTTGATAATGTTTCTAGTTATTTTCTTGAAAAATAACTATTTGCACTATAATTTGTGAAATCTACTTAATTTTTTGGAATTCAAAACAACAGTCTCTACGTTCTATTTTTTCATCTAGAGACTACCGTAATCCATAATCATGCTTGTACATTTCTCAGTATCTTTCATCATAGAAGAATGGATAACAGGATAACGTTACTACATTCTCATGCTGTACGAAATACTAGCTTAGCAATTTTCTTTCCTCTCTCATTTTCTCTGTTACACACGTTGATTCCACAATTTTCCATCCTTTTCTGATACGAAACGGGATGCTAGTAGAAAGATGATAAAGCTATCCATTACTGCGTGGTTGGGTATGATTGTTCAGCTAAGCTGAACAAAATGATATTTCATTGTATAGTCTGTCTAATCAAAGAAAACATTCTGGCAGGATGAGAGAATGACTCCAGCTCGGTCAATATTGGTTCAAAAATTATGAATTTAACCTTAAATTGTAGTTAAAAATGTTTTTTACAATTTGAGACCAAATTTTTAATTTTTGAACCAATATTGACCGAGCTGGAGTCATTTCCTCATCTTAACAGAATGTCTTCATTGCTTGGACAGACTATATCATCGGTTTGTCGTCACAATTCTGGTCGCTCACTCTATTCTTGTCCCTCAATTGATCTCTTTGTCATTTAATTTCCTCTTTGTCACTCAATTTTCCTCTTTGTCACCAGATTTTCCTCTTTGTCTCTCCGTGTCTGCGATTATAGGCGCTTTTCACTCTCAGTTTTCCCACGATGAAAATGGTACCGATGTGGCACGTAGTTCAACGGAAATGAACCATGCTGGAATTTTCCGGACTGATAGCTGTGAAGCCCAGTCATGAGTAGTCGCAAATTGTTGCGGAAAATGGGTGGAAATTTGTCGCTACTGATAAGTGGCTAAGAAAATTGTGGCAAAACTTTAAACAATTATTGTCGACTTTTATTCCAAAATTCGGGAAGGAATTTTTTTATACACGTAGCTTAGATAGAGTAGATAAAGATGTATTGTTAGTCTATGCCGATAGTTTTAAAATAAAATGAGGTAACATCATTCCTATAATGCTTTTTTCTATTTTCTAGCTTATTCTATTCTGAAATAGTTTTATTAATGTTGTTTTTCTATTTGTTTCAGTGGTGGCAAATTTATGAGCATTGGAGAGAAAATAAGACTGCCTGATGACGTTACAATGGGGTATATAATTGGTAAGTTGGGTATCCCATTCAATCCTATTATATTAAGCGAGTAATTTCTGTATGTATGTATGTATGTTTATATGTATGTTTGTGGAACCATGGATCTAGAAAATGGCTCTAACGATTTCCTAGAAATTTTAAATGACTAATGACTGTATCGCATTCTGCTGGAAGGTTTATTGAATATACAGCAGTTATGGAAGAGGAATGACTCACAACGTGAATAATTGAAAACATGAATGTTGTTGATTCCACAAAAAGTATCAGTTTATTTAAAACTTTAATCGAGTTTCAATCCATCATCTTCAGTGAAAACTGAAACTACTTATGCCAACATCTTTAGTGGAAAATGAAGCTAATACTGATGCCAATATGATGCATTAAAACTCGAGTACCGTATCGTTTAAAATATACTAATTAAATATGTGGAATTGATAACAATTGTGTTTCCCGTTTTCACCTTACTATGAAGAAGTTACACAAAAATCTGAAGGAAGTGTATAATTTGTCATAGAATTCCTTTGCATTTTCTGATTAAGTATTATAAAGCTTTCAGCTTGTTTATCCTAACCTGCTAGGCTATAATAATTGCATTTCTGTGCCTTGTATTGTGTTATTTATTTTTCTCAACCTTTCAGTCAATGATTATTCTAACCCGCTAGGTTCTTATTGCACTTCTGAACATTGTAAATTATGGCGTTATTTATTTTTTATAAAAAATATTTTGCTTTCTGAATTTGAATGAATGATTTAATCATTGTACATTACAATATACATTCATCTACGTGTACAATATTGATCTTGATTTTCTGATGAGTGATTGATAATTTTCTGATAAATGGTTGATTTTTTTCTGTTGATGTGTTGCAGAACACCTGCTGAAGAAGCCATTGACAGTCATCGATCAATTTCATTCTCACCTGGAGCCGATGAAGTTTCTGCGACAGGACTCTTTCCACGATCAGATCACGTTCAGCTATTCCACCTACAGCAAGGATGAAGTGAACGTAGTCAAACTAGATGGCTTCAACATGCGAGTTGACCCTACTAGGTACATGTGAAACTATATTAATTTCTATGAATAATTCAGAGGGTGGATCGGTGGATGGTAGTGGACGACAAACTGCCGAAAGTCAGAATTATGTCCCATAAGAACAATGTAATTTTTATCAATCTCGTGGAGCAGATAGCGCCTTCATTCAGCTTATAAACAGAATTACACGTTTTTTATGTCATTGGAAAGAGAATTCAATTTCCCAGGGGCTGGACTTTTTAAGTTTATTAAAATAATATTAGAGCTCAATACTTCTATTGTTAATTAATAAAACAATAATAATTGAAATAGACAAAAAATAAAATAAGTAAAACGTCCAGCCCCTGGAAAATTGAATACTCTTTCCAATGACATAAAGAACGTGAAATTCTGTCCATAAATAACGATGCTATCTGCTCCAAGAAATTGATAAAAATTACATTGTTTTTATCTTATAGGGCATGATTTTGCTGTTCGGAAAATGTCTGACTACTACTACCCACTCTTAAATTTTGAACTTCAGATATTATGTGTGTTGTGTTGATACTTACACATTTAGAACAACAGTACCTACAGTTCATCAGTACAACAGTACCTCCAATACATCAGGCGAACAGTACTTACAGTTATGAGAGACAGATAAGAGTTTGAAATTGGAATTCAGTAAGTGAGTTCAGTAATGTCATAGTGAGCCTCATTTCTTCAATAATTCTGTTGGGGTTTTCGCAACTTTTAAAACTACATCAAGTTTTCTTTTCTGTGAAAATACATCATGAAGATTATTATTCAAATTCATATTCAATTATTCATATTCTCTACCGGTATGTATTTTCATGGTTCATGTCTGAAATTAGAAGAGGATATTTTAATTGAAGCTTCTGTTTTAAAACGTACCAATCAATTGCATTCAATGAACGCAAACAATTATTAATGAATTGAAGTTTTAAGAAGGGAGCTATATTCATATTGAAGTCTTCAGAATCATCAATTTTCGTCATTGAGGTCTTCATTTTATCAGAGTCTTTAAATGTACGATTTTGTAATCACTATTCATCCGCCTTCGACGGTTTTTAAACATTCTCTGATCATTACTTTTCCTTGAGTATTATTATTGTTCACATTATGATAAAAGCTTCTTTGGATTTTCAACATTCTCTGAAAAATTCAATATACTTCTTAATTTTAGAATGATTTCTTTATTATCCTGTCATTTGGATGTTTTGATAAGAATGTCTCTCTTCTACTCAACCAAGAAGGGAGAAAAATTCAGAAGTTTTCATTTTTCTAAACAATATAATCGATCAGCATCATAATATTTATATTGTATCCTCTGTTTAGGCCATATTCTGATTGATGTGTATCAACTTACAGGTCCTAAGTGAACGATGTTGTCAATACCACTCATCTTCCACAATTTTTGGAACATTCTGTTCTGTTCTTCTTTGTTCTAATATTATTTCATTCTCCTTTGTTGCAGGTTTCTCTCTCTCCACTGCTTCCTGTTCCCCTACTTTCCGTTCTGTCCCAGATGACAAGAAGCAGACAAGACAGAGCAGAATTCAGTCTCATTTGTTACTGCAATGAACAATGTGATAATAGACGATTCAGTACAATCTATCGGGCTCATTCAAGGGGGAAACGGTGTCAGTGAAGTCGTGTGACAACAGATCATGGAATTGTGGACTTCATTTGATTGTGATTTATGAAGTGGCCGGAAATTCAAAATAGGTCATTTAATAAGTAGATATCGATTTTCATTTATATCGACATTAATAATATCGATTAGTTATGATAGTTTGTAAAAATGGTGCTCAATTTGTAGGGTTTGTTGATTTTTTTGAAGAAATCGTTTTCTTTGACCTTGAATGGTTCCAGACAGTGTTTAGAGAAGTATGCTAATAATGGAGTCGAACCTTAGTTAGTCGTTTCCTTGAATTGACAAGGAATGATTTATAATCATCTTGATAAAATTAAAAATATAATTATGATTAGTTTATCTCTTTATATGTGAGGAGTATAATTAGGCCAGGTAGGAAGTTCTTGCCTTGGCCTAAAAAGTCTTAGTTTTTCAATTGAGTTCAATCATTAAATTATCGAATGACCTTCATTTATTCAATTATATCAAATTCAAATTTTAACTAATACAGTTGCTCTTCTAGTGTTTCTTCTAGTTAGAACTGTAGTAAAGAAAAGTTTTATTCAAAATAACTTATTACCTACAGATCGGTTTTTACTTATTTCAATAACTGTAACAGGCAGATCTATTTTTCAATATTTGGCTTGAAAAAAATCAATGTAGTTTTTTCAATTGGTATCACTACAATTCTTTAGTTTAATTTTAATATTGTCAATACAGTAGGTACTGTAATAATTCCCTAAAGTGCAATATCATGAGAATATTGAGGACATGAGCAATAATTATTTTTTCGATCTCTATGAAATATGAATATACTACCTATTTTAGATAACAGAGAAGTATGTATTATTGAATTTCTAGAGAGTTCTAATGACGTTTTTTAACAATAATGTTTTCATGGTAACAGAATTGATGGAAGAGAAGTTCATTATTTTAGATTTTGAAGAGATATTGTAAAATTCTATAATATTGTCTTGTGGAATGATACTAGTTATGAAGATTTATGTTGGTCATCAACAAACTTAAAAAGTATATTGTCAGTGCCTTTCAATTGTTATTAATATTGGTTGTAAATTCTGAATCGATCTAGTATAAAATCTACAATATTTGCGAGAATTCAAGTTGAATATTCCATGGAAAATAGACGATAATTCCAATCTTGAAATATTTCCTCCTTCTGTAAAAATTGAACTCCTATTCTTACCCCAAAAAATGCCATAATATGGCAATCCTGAAAACAGGGGAAAAATCGTTTAATTTGTTGATCCTAATGCTTGAAATCACTATAAAAATTTATGGTGACAAATTTCGTTTTTCTTATTTTGTGGTGGAAAAGTCTCATCCTAAATATCTGCTGCTAAACAATTTCAACTATATAAGGTTTTTTTGTAAAATTACATCATTTTTTCAATACGAGAAAAAAAGTATTAAAAAAAGTATATTGGAATTCAATGAAATTAATTTATTCCGCCTTTGATTGAATACTATTTCCCGTTTTTAATTATTAGATTCTAAGACAGAATGCATTTTTCAATAGGGTTAAGACTTATTCGGCTGTGATGGAATAAATAAATATAATTACTGTATTAATAAATTGTAAAATATTTTCTACTCTAATTATACATTTGACGGAGTGATGCCTTTGCCTTTTCATAGAAGATAAAATATTTTGATCTAAACACTATTTCTTTTATACTGAATTATTTACTTACAAGAATGCAGGAAAATAGAATAAATATACTCAACATCCTTTTTTCTTGATTGTAATATGCACTAATATCTATCACATGATATTATAATTATTACATCATGTGCTCATTTCACATCTAAATTTTATTGTTCACTTTGTTATTACGGCTACTAATGTATTATTATAAATCACAGTACCCTTTGAAATTAGTTAATATTTCCCACAACTAGTTCAGAACTATTAAAAGTCATTTTCAAGTGAAACTAAACAGATTGTTAAAGAAAACTAATCTCATTTTAAAGGATTCTCTGATTTATTACTTAATTATATTGTATTCTCTAGTATGTAAATAATGAAAAATATTGTATTATATCGTTGTAAATATTGATTTGTATAATATGTTGATTGTTGTTAATTTTATAATTCATAATTATTATATCACGTTAGATGAATATTGTTGTGGATTTATAATATTCGGATTTTTTGCAGAGATTATCGTTTTCCTAAATTTTCTAGCCCTATAGTGGTTAAATCAAGAATTTGTTACCAATCCATGGAATGAGATTTTATAGAAGTTTTGTATTGAATTATTTCATAAATAAATTATCAATTTTTAATGATCTTCTTTTATTTGCATGTCATTCCTCTTTGTACTCTTACTTTGTATATTACAGTTTTCTTATCAACTTGATGAACTAAATCCATTCGATTTCAATCGATAGATAATATCACCAAATTATGGTGAATTTCCACGAGTAACATATTATATCTATCGGAATCATTTCCGAAAATCAACCCCTATCGCGTTATAGCATAGCTTCCTTTAATAGAAGGCCATGGCCTAAAAATTGGCAACTATGTAGAGTAGGAAATTGGGTTCATTTAAAAGCATTGAAATCATTTTCCAATCAGCTGTTCTAATGTATGCGTTTCTTGTGTGCGTTCTCACATTTGACTTGCTACAAATCATAAGCTATTTTAATAAATAACTGTCTATTCTTAATCTTTCTTGCTAATCTCTATCACAACCTATCACAAAAAACACAAAAGGAATTCTATACGAAGAGTTTCATGAACATTTTTCATGGAAATTATGCTCAAATAGAGAAAAACCAAGTCAACATGCATGATTTGTATCTGATGAAAAGACTGTGTCTACGGTGCGACGTTGCCATATTATTAGGGCAGGGCCTTCTATATATGTGAAAAATATCATATAACCTATCTTTAATATGTTTGTATAAATTGTAAGAGGAACAGTTTTTACCATTTTTTCAAACTCTTTTATGTATTATTACTCTTATGTATTATATCCGGTGAAAACGTGGCTTAAGAGTTGTGGAAATAGATTCAGGCTTCAAATGAATTCGGTATGATGTAAAACAGCCTGAGGAATCGTTTGAGGCATGATCCAAAATGCAATTTCAAGTATCTATTATAGATAAATCGTAACGTAAGTCGTAAAAACTACAGTGACTAGGCCAATATATAAGTCTTATATAGTCACTGTAGTAAAAACCTCTCAGTTTCAAGATATTTTTGTTTATGCAAAAAATAAAGTGATCGTGATTCTAAAATTTTTTCATTAGATTTAGTCCAGTCAATGAGTGTTTTTTAGAGAAAAACAAACAAATGAGGCTAATTTTCCCCCATCAATTACTCTCATATAGACAAGTGTTCTGTCAAAAGTCCCCACCCCTACCCCTCTTGCTTCCCCCCCAGCACCCCCTCAAAGTTTCCATTTTTAGGGATTTTTCAATTGAATTTATCTCAGCAACCATCGAAGATATAAAACCAATTTTTTTCTCATTATCTAGAGAATGAAATTCTCTTCATTTCATGTCATTACCATTCCAATCTAGCTCCTGTGGTTCAAGAGTTATAAATGAAAAAATGAGAGAAACTCCTAAATTTATGCCTGAAAAAACCATTATTTTCAAAATAAAAGTTTACAGGTTCGTTCTACTGAAAAATGTCTCATATGAAACTTGTAGAACTTGTACGCTTCCGAGATCGTGCTTATCGTATTTCAACGGACATTTATGCAAGTTGAATTTTAACAATATATATGTTAATTATACTCAAAATGTAGGTCTTGAAAAGTTCCACAAATTCTGTGATTTTTTATTAAGAGAAGACTGAAATTTTGAGGCATAAATCTGGGGGCTTCCTCCATTCTGTCATGTATAACTCAGCTAGTTATCGATGTGGAAAAAATCAGCTTTATATGTTTTTTTCCAAATGTATTATTATTTTCCGTATGAATTTTCCTAAATTCGTGTTATTTGGCACGCCAGGGGGTATTTATCGCATATTAACGGACTTTTTCCCCCCTTACATTTGGGCGAAATATATGTTCCTAGTATAAAAAATGTGGGTCTTGGAAAGTTCTACAAGTTTCATATGAGACATTTTTCAGTAGAACAAACCTGTAAACTTTTATTTTGAAAATAATGGAGTTTTCAGGCATAAATTTAGGAGTTTCTCTCATTTTTTCATTTATAACTCTTGAACCACAGGAGCTAGATTGGAATGGTAATGACATGAAATGAAGAGAATTTCATTCTCTAAATAATGAGGAAAAAATTGGTTTTATATCTTCGATGGCTGCTGAGATAAATTTAATTGAAAAATCCCTAAAAATGGAAATTTTGAGGGGGTGCTTTCGGCAGAACACTGTCTTGTCTATATGATAGTAATTGATGGGGGAAAAGTTAGCCTCATATGTTTTATTTCCCCTAACCGTTATATTTTTGCACTCATTGACTGGACTAATTTCCTCCGTTTATTTGATATTTTACTGACTTCAAACGCTTCTGAAATACATTGAAATTCAATAAACAAATTGTGTTAAAAAAGTGAGAATCAGCTTTCGACTTTACCATTTAGACAGCCATTTCAAGAGTTATAAATGAAAAAATGAGAGAAACTCCTAAATTTATGCCTGAAAAAACCATTATTTTCAAAATAAAAGTTTACAGGTTCGTTCTACTGAAAAATGTCTCATATGAAACTTGTAGAACTTGTACGCTTCCGAGATCGTGCTTATCGTATTTCAACGGACATTTATGCAAGTTGAATTTTAACAATATATATGTTAATTATACTCAAAATGTAGGTCTTGAAAAGTTCCACAAATTCTGTGATTTTTTATTAAGAGAAGACTGAAATTTTGAGGCATAAATCTGGGGGCTTCCTCCATTCTGTCATGTATAACTCAGCTAGTTATCGATGTGGAAAAAATCAGCTTTATATGTTTTTTTCCAAATGTATTATTATTTTCCGTATGAATTTTCCTAAATTCGTGTTATTTGGCACGCCAGGGGGTATTTATCGCATATTAACGGACTTTTTCCCCCCTTACATTTGGGCGAAATATATGTTCCTAGTATAAAAAATGTGGGTCTTGGAAAGTTCTACAAGTTTCATATGAGACATTTTTCAGTAGAACAAACCTGTAAACTTTTATTTTGAAAATAATGGAGTTTTCAGGCATAAATTTAGGAGTTTCTCTCATTTTTTCATTTATAACTCTTGAACCACAGGAGCTAGATTGGAATGGTAATGACATGAAATGAAGAGAATTTCATTCTCTAAATAATGAGGAAAAAATTGGTTTTATATCTTCGATGGCTGCTGAGATAAATTTAATTGAAAAATCCCTAAAAATGGAAATTTTGAGGGGGTGCTTTCGGCAGAACACTGTCTTGTCTATATGATAGTAATTGATGGGGGAAAAGTTAGCCTCATATGTTTTATTTCCCCTAACCGTTATATTTTTGCACTCATTGACTGGACTAATTTCCTCCGTTTATTTGATATTTTACTGACTTCAAACGCTTCTGAAATACATTGAAATTCAATAAACAAATTGTGTTAAAAAAGTGAGAATCAGCTTTCGACTTTACCATTTAGACAGCCTCTGCCATCTAGCAGCAAAACTAAGTAGGCAAATAATGTCCAAAAAGCCTGTGAATATCAGCCACGGAAGACAGTGGCTCTAGGCTTTACGTTGTAGGACATGTATCTTGAAAATCTAGCCCAAGAAGGTTCTAGGCCTACCAGCTGTTTGCCAGTTTGATATTTAATCCACAGTCCGTCCAAGCAGAGAAGACACCTCGGTAAGACGGGAAAACGACCCCAGTCCGGCCAATACCGGCCCAGAAACCATAAATTCTGTAAACTTATGTATATCTCTATAATAAATTCATAATAGGCTAGAGAAGGGTAGGCCTACTCTATGCTGCTACTGGGTTCATGCATTCATTGAAATTTTTACTCAGGCTGTGACTATACTGCTGAAAGGGAAGAAATTTTCTAGGAATATCGTACACTACTGAGGAGCTGCGGCAACGAGACTAGCTCGCCCGGTGTACAAAAAGTTACTTGGCAGCTCGCCCCTGAGCGTGGTTTATTCAAATGCATGTAGCTACATTTGTATGTTTTTGGATACCTACAAATAGAAAACCTACTTACTTTCAAAGAAAAGATGCCGAATTGCAAGAGAAAATTTTGTGTAGATTTCAATAACAATAATTATTCCAATCCTGAAGGAAAAGGTTTCCTTTGTCTGCCATTTTGATTTTCTCTTCTTCCCAACCGTGGGATCTTCCAGGAGAAGAATAAATAGAAAACCTTTTCCCTCAGAAATGGAATCCACTGCACAACATTTTCTCTTGCATTCGGCATTTTTCTTTGAAAGGAAGTAGTTTTTCTATCATGTGCAGGTATTAGTACGGTGCAACTAGTTCGAAAAAAGACCGAACCTCAACATCCAAAGAGAAAGGACGATTCCTACGCCAACTTGTTCTATACAACCCCTTTATTGTTTGGTAAAAAGTTACACCCTTACACTATGGCGCTCCTTACACTATGAATGATACATTGAAACGCTTCGCTGAGCTAAAGAAGACGACGATTGGTTTTGAAAATATATGTAGCTCATTAAAAAATTGTTCAAAAAATATGAATTTGGTCTCAAATTGTCGAAAAAAATGTGATCTTACCTAATTAAAATTTAAAATTTAAAATTTGTATTGTTCTATAAATTTTTAAATTTATGTTCTTTAACATAAGATATGTTTAAAATTTAAAATTTAAAATTTAAAATTTAAAATTTAAAATTTAAAATTTAAAATTTAAAATTTAAAATTTAAAATTTAAAATTTAAAATTTAAAATTTAAAGTGTTAAATTTTAAAATTAAATTTTAAATCTTAAAAATTGTAGATGTATTGCAAGTTGCATATCTTCCACCTTGATATGACAAATACTAATTGTAAGTTCAATGGTTCAGCAAGATTATAGATGAACTAATTTGGAAGATATTGAATTAAGTTTTAAACTACCTATGTCCAATATACTTTCCAAAGGTTACACTTCATATTAGCGTTTTACTATTTTTCAGATTTTTCGGAGTTTTTCTTAAATTTTTTGAGAACAAATTGGCAGAAAATGTTGAAATTAAGTAAACAGGTCCAAATTAGGTCCAGAAATGCTGTGTTCAATAAATTTCTAATCCCTTCTGTACGGAATTTGCAGGCGAGCAAAGCGAGCCTGTTTGTCTCAACTGATACTGACAGAGGTTTTGCAGGCGAGCGAAGCGAGCCTGTTTGTCTCACTTACACTGCCTATACTGTCGGGGGTCCAGGGGGCGGAGCCCCCTGGCTAGGCGGAGAAGGCGAGCGAAGCGAGCCTACCGGCTAGTTCTGAATAAAATGGTGCCTGATTTGTCAGGATTCAATGATAAATAACTGAGATATGACTATTTCAATTTTAATTTCAACCTTTCACATTCAATATGGTAGTTTGGAAATACTTAATGTGTAATACGGCCTGCGGCTCGTGCGTAAATGTTTCTCTTGATGCAGCAAAATCACTCTATGCGTACTGATACACAAATAACTATATTGTACTGTTGAAGGAGGCAAAATGGGTTTTTTACCTGATGTCTTTATTAATAAAATCATTTATTTATTTTCATTCATTCAATAATACTCAACATACTAACAAACAATGGAAGCTTGTAGTGGAAATACACAAATATTTTGCCCAAATTTCATCCAATAGGCTTATTTTTTCGCGATTTTTCAAGTTTATATTAACTTTCCTTTATAATTTGCTACTGAATAATTATTTTAAACAATCAGAGCACTTTTGAGACCAAAAATGGTACGTCAAATGCTGTATTTACAAAGTTGAACCACTCATAGAGAAAATGACTCCAGCTCGGTCAATATTGTTTGAAAATTATTGATTTTGTCTCAAACGTAGGAAACATTCTGACCTTCAATTTGAGCCCATCAATATTTTTTTAACCAATATTGATCAAGCTGAGTCATTTTCTCATCTTGCCTTATTCTATCAAAATAAACACTCACTTGAGAAAACATTCACTTAAAAGTTGTTGCTCCTATTTTATATTCTCATTTCATAACATTACATGGTAATAGAATGAGCCACTTTCACCATCAGCTAGGTTTAGCTAGGCTTAAAATACCGGGATCAAATTTTCGAGTCTACGCTTCAAAAACTTTTGGACAAAAAGAAAGCTCGCTCCGCTCAATTTGCGGCTGCCTCCGCATGCGCTTCCCTAGTGATAACATTGTTGGAAAATCAGCATTTTCAATTATTAAAAAATTACACATAATTCATTCTATTGTAACTCGGTAACTATTGGTTAGTTATGCTCTTGGTCTAGAAATGCAGAGTGATTTATCCTCTAAAAGATGGTATATTAAAATTTCTTGTTCAATGTTTATTGTTGGAAAAAATTCAATATAATTAAATTCATGAGCGAATTTATCAGAAAAAGTGTGATAAAAACCGGTTGTGTACTTTCTTATGTCGAAGGTTTCGCTATTCTCATAGTAATCATCTGAAAGAGGAAGATTTTCTCTACATTTCTTGATAGTTTCAGATTTTTCCATTCACAACTTCCCAATTGGGATCATTGATATGTGAAAATTTGGACTTTCCAATGTGCAGGTATTTTCATTCAAGGGTATCATTTAAATCTGAATTTTCTAGTTTTTCACCGAATTTGGATTATAATATATGAATTTATACCGCCGTCATGAGAAGAAAATGATGAGCTATTAGACGATAGAATCTGACGTACCAATCAAAAGTTATAAGGGAATATAAATTATAAAAATAAGGGGATGCTTTTGACCAACCCCCATGAGTCCTATGATAGTCTTGGTAGTGTCAACAATTTTTATGACAGTCTAGGGTCTTAAGAAACAAAATCTAGAAGTATGAGTCAATCCGAATATTTTTAGTACTTTTTTTTGTATGATAAAATGTAATTTTGGGGGATTTTGGGGATGTAAGGGTTTTTTAAAATCGCTGTAGCACATAAACCACTGAACATAGAAGTGTGAATTTGGTCTCAAATTAAAGAGAAATGAATTTCGCCGAGAGGGATTTTGAAATACGGATGCAAGTGTTTCCAATTCAAAGTTACAAACTTTTAAAGTAACGGAATAATTCCTGTGAAAAAAATATGGAGTTTTCAAAAAATTGTAACTTGGAAACGGTTGATGATACAGGGTTGTGATTGGTCTCAATCTCTTCCAAATTTTGTTTTCTAGAAAAAACATGCATGGAATTTTTTTGTCCGACGCTTGGTTCGGCTACAATTCACAAAAAACTGAAATTTTGCACCTTTCACCCCCTCCCCCAAAAACCCGACGCTCATAAGGGTGTAACTTTTTACCAAACAATAAAGGGGTTGTATAGAACAAGTTGGCGTAGGAATCGTCCTTTCTCTTTGGATGTTGAAGTTCGAGTCTAATTGCACCGTACTATATTCTAAAACAAGCGAATGTTGCTATTTGCATTTGAATAAACCGCGGTCAGAGGCGAGCTGCCAAGTACACTTTTTGTACACGTGGCGCGCTGCCCACGAAACGCAGTTTCCCAGTTCTGGAAAGTTTGCAACACTGCAGCATTGTCAAGCAGAAGCAGAGCAGAGTGCCGGCGTCTGTGGCTCTATGCGAGTGTGCGTGGTAGTGGTACTGATATAGTATTTGTTTGGTTATAATTTGTATGAGTTAGTACAGTAATAATTCATAAAATTTTATTTAAGATTAATTTTGTGGAAAGTTAAAGTATGGAAATGGAAGATGAATCGAGCAATTCGGTGGAAGACCACCCATTCATAATAGACAGCCTTGCTGATATTATGGGAGAATTGTCAGAAGAAGAACGAGAAGAGACACCGAAGCCAACTATTTCACAGTGCAATCGCTATGTCTATTTCAATGGAAAACGCATCCCTAAACCATCTAGAGTTATGGAACTTCAACGTAGAGGTCAACTAAGTTCGAACCTGTCGCCGGAATTGTTGGCTTATATGTACTTGGATGACGAGGACCTTGGACTTTTATTCGAGTCTCATGATCCTATGCAAACATTACGTGTGCTCTATAAAGAGGGTTTTGAACAATCTGATGGTGAAACGGCAGACCCTATAACAAAACAAGAACTGATAGAAGATGCCATAAAACTGAAACGTCTTAGAGATGAAGGTGTTATATCAGAACTGCCTCCACTTACCGAGGCTGCAATGAATGAGTTGATTGCTTCTGCTGAGGATCCCAGCAACAAGGGTTCAAGAACCAGCAAGACGGAAGAAGCAGGGACGAAGCACTATAACGAAGGACCACTAGAAAGAAGGAACAGGGAAATCGTCCTTCAACTCATTGAACACTTTCCAGAAGAAGCACGTGTGGCTGGCTTCAAGAAAGATTGTGCTACCTTGCTTAGTAATTTCTATAACTCAAAAGACCACAGTTGGGAAGACTTTAGCAAGGTTTGGAATAGAATGCGTTTTTCTCGAGTGTTCAAGTAAGTCTTCTGCTTTTCAATATTGATATTCTATCATAGTATGTTGAGTTGCTGAGAACTTTGATTTTGGTCTAATTAATTTGAAGAGGCATTTGCGCATTAGTATTGGTTTTTCACTGAATATTTTCTATTTTTAGATGTAAGTAGAAACAAACAATTTGTATGAATTTTGTTTGAGAAAACCTTATTCAACTAATGCTTGAAACCAATAAGTGCCTCTTCAATGTGATTGCCCTGAATATTGTATTCAATTTATAAATACTTATTAGGCCTACTGTATTGGCCACACTAAGTTATGATGGAAATGAGACTTGATACGTCCTTGATACTACATTGAGACTTTATACTACAAATAAGACTTGATACTACTGTAATGTTATTCAATGTTATTTCAACCTAGAAACTAGTAGTCCAGTCAATAAAGCCTGTCCACACAGGTATAGAGTGCATGAAATAAGTTATGCCCCAATTTTTGACCTCGGGTATTTGTTTAGACTAGTTGGGAGGTTAACATACTAAAAGTTTCCGGACCTGGGGGTGTGCATAGGGCGGGCGGGAGGATGGGGGGGTTGTGTGGTATAAGGTACAATTTTCCAGTTTTTCGCATAAAACTCTAAAACGGTTAATCCTAGAAATAAAAAACGGCTCTAAATAGAAATTAAAGAGGACAAAAATATTCTACAACCCCCCTCCCGCCCTATGCTCACCCCTCCAGGTCCGGGGACTTTTAGTATGTTGACCTCCCAACTAGTCTAAACAAATCCCCGAGGTCAAAAATTGGGGCACATTACATGCACTCTATAATGCTTTATTGACTGGACTATAGACCTTGCGTCTGATGTTGATCTTATACGGGCGTGATTGACGCCTTGTGGTCCAAGGAGGTTTCATAGAGATGGCATAATAATCCTATCCAATTAAACCCATTATAATTCTTGTCTCCAGAACTTTCTCGCTGAAATCAGGTAAGTGTAACTTTAAGATCATAAGACCCTGTAAGATCATTTTTGGTATTGGTATAGTATAGTCTTGTCGAGCAAAGAAGACATTCTTTCAAAATGACCGATTGAAGCGAGAGTGTAACTACGCATGCGCAGATCTGTATATTTCAGTGTAAGGTTTCTTTTACTATCATACCGCTGTTGAGATGTGATCGGGACAGATTTTGGTAAGAGTGGGACTAATTTAATTTCGACTGCTGGCAGCATTGAACAGCTCGAGAAGAATATAACATGTTTCAACCACCAATATATTATTTGTGCTCTCATAGTGTTTCTACATTAAAATGGAAAGATTCACAGTGAAAACCAAAAGTGTCGCTTATAAGTAATTACTTTTTTCAGCCTTTTTAACATTTTTTGTGGTTGCGCTAACAGCGCACTAGCTCTTGGCTTGGGCTTAGGTAATGGGAAGGTTGATAATGGAAGTTGAAGGTGGATTACGAACCACTGGAAAGCTTTTTTTATTCTTATGGATGAATGACTATTAGCAAAAAAACCTTAAACTGGGACGTGTTTAACCATGGGGAGTATTGTCAACGCATGCTGAGAAAGGAATTCCAAGAAGAGAGTAGCTCTATGTAGATTATTGTTTCATTTTAACCTAATCCGCTATAGGCTACACAAAAGATGATCGATTGAGCTACTACCATTCTTTTTTAGTGCAAGTGGATTATAGCAGGTGCACGGTTCTTATCCTTCCAGATATCTGTACACGCCAACCATTAATTTACATGCAGATGAACTACCGCTCAATTTTATTTAGAATACTTTTATTTGGCTTCATGCTAAGCCCTTTTTAGACTGTAGGCTATGTAAAAGCATCAACAGTAAAAAAACTCTCAAACTGAAAACTAACTAAACTTTAAATTTTGCACAAAAAATTTAAATTCTACTAAGGATTGTTTCAGCCTATGCCTTTCTCCAATTAATATAATTGAAAATTAGGAAAACATTATGTCTACTGATACAATAAGTTAAATCATAAACTTAATTTAATGGAACTCACCATTAATGATATTCTTTAACTGAGCAAACTCCAATTATTGCTGTCATGATATATTTATGAAAGTGCTCGCCACTTATTTGTATTAAGTATGATTGAAAGTGTGATTTTGAATATGAATCCAGTTTCATTCAAAACTCTGACAAACATTTTTAATTTATGTTTCTCTATTCTTGTGTTAAGAGGGAAATTTACAGGATCATAAATTCACATCCAAGTAGTCGATGATTTTCATGTTGATAAATAAATGAATAGGAGTAGGCTATATTATATTCAATGACATTATTTTCACTGAAAATTGAATTTAGGATTATTATTATGCATTTATTTTTATCACAATCAATTTTTACAATATTCTCATTTTGGAAGGAATATTGTATTAATTTGAATAAGAACTATTTTCCTCCAAAATATAACTAGTTTTGTATTATGAATAACTATTATTGAATGCAGTACCCATACTGCAATATCTAATAATTCTTCCAGTTTTGAATTAGTTTTACAAATATCAAAGGATTATTATTATTATTATACAATCAATCATGATAAAGTATCAATATTATTACTTGCAGTAAATCCATTCCAGAGGCTAATTTCATATACGAGTACATTCTCTTTCAACAAATTTGAAATTGTGTAATTTTTTAAATGCTGAAATTTGCAAATGTTTTCATAGTTATTTTAACAGACTTCTGCTAACTTATAAGTCGGCGGGTTATGAATGACTGTTATAGTCTGTGCAAGCAAAGAAGACCCTCTGGCAAGATGGGAAAATGACGCAAGCTCGGTCAATATTGGTACAAAAATTATGAATTTAATCTCAAATTGTAAGAAACAATTTGATCTACTATTAAGACCACAATTTATAATTCTTGAACAAATATCGACCGAGCTGGAGTCATTTTCCCATCTTGCCAGAGGGTCTTCTTTGCTTGGACAGACTATATCAATGCTCAGTTCAGTTGGTGAGTGGTCTACGTGAGCATATCTATGAGAGACCTCGAATGAAACATTTTTGATATAATTGAATTCAATATAATTAAAAATCTCCATCAATAGAACATATTTAAAATCAAAATCCACAAAAATTGCCTTCTTAACCAATAGATTATAATACATCCAAAAGTATGAAATATGGTTTCCAATTCTGAAGCCCACATGAGCTCTTATAGGCTAAACGTGGCAAATGGTTCGGCGTTTACTAAAACTCAGTTTCTTTTTTAATAGCCATTTTCTGTTTTTACTTGCAATGATGAATCACAATTCATGTGTTGTGAGTGTTTTGGAAGTAGAGACGAATTTAAAACAGCTAATAGTTATAAAATATTAATACACCATAGACTATTATTTATTTTAAGTAATTTTTTCTCTCACAGACATGTTAAATTACTTCTATTTCCAACCCATGGAAAATTATATCTTGCATACAGAATGTCCGATAAATAAATTGCCAAACTCTGGAAAAAGAGTTATTATGGGTCAAAATAAAGAGAAAATCAAAAATAATTTTTTTTCGAAATGAACGCCTCGTTTACCAGATATCCTCCATTTTATATTTTTCACAAAATAATAATTGTTATTTACAAATTTATTCAACCGATCTTGAGAAATCTCGGTAAGTGGGTAAGTGGAAGAGGGGGCTCTTGTGCCTTAACTTCGCCCACATCACTTATGTATTGTACCAGAGACAATGTATTATTATACATTGTAATAATACATTGTCTCTGATTGTACTAAGTGGAAAATAAAGGCATTTATCTATCTATATCTATCTAAGTATTTCCAAATAAAATGAATCAACTGTAGATGAAAAAAATCAACTTTGTCCAATTTGATATTGAAAAATGGCAGCTATTTCAAACTCCTAGTCCAAAACGGAAAACTGTGAAAAAATAAGGAGCTCCGCCAATTTGAAATTTTAAATTTGACTAGGCTAATTTGAATTATTTTATACAGTTGATCATACCTAGTTTTATCACGATCGGTTGAAAAATTTTAACATAACAATTATTTTGTTAAAAGTACAAAATGGCGGATGCCTGATGAACGAGGCCTTTTTGAAGACCCATATAACTTTTTCCAGAGTTTGGTAATTTACATGTGGGACACTCCTGGATTACCAAACACACCACTATAAAGTTTTATCAAGATTCAAGTTCCAGATCATTTTTTTTTTCACTCAATAAATCGAGATTTCATATAACAATAAGATGAAATAGTTATTGATTGTTCTATTCATTTCTAATAATTACAATAAAGTGTTTTGCTTCTACTATCACACTTCAACAATTTATTTTTAAATTATCACCATTACATCATTTGATTGTTTTTTTCACTTTGTCACGGCACGGTCATATAAATTAACAGACCTGAAAACAACAGCCTGTAAATGATTATGTCTGTAGAAAACACCAAAATGAAAATGATTGAGAAAACACCAAAAATAATATGAAATTATAAGATTCGCTTATTTCAATAATACTAAATTGAACTTGATTAGGCTATCTACCTTTTATAAAAATACAATACTGAAGGATGTCCTCATTATGTTCTGTACATACCAGCAATCTTCTGCAAATTGATTATATATTCAAGTTGAACAAGTAGTATTTTACTGAAAAAAATCCACTTCCACAGTGGATTGTTCAAACTAAAGATACGGTATTGTGAATGAAATATTGACTGCATAAAGGATTGATTTTTATTGCAATTTTATCGTATAAGAGCCACCATTGTTTGAATAGACCACCATGGGAGGGACTTGTTCAGGTATTCAATATTCAATTCGATTGATTGAATAATTACTCTGCACAAAACTGCTGGAATGTGCAGAACATAATGAAAGACATACCTTAGTAAGGTATTTATTTAAATGGTAAATTTTGTATTATTAAAATTAACGTGTCTCATGATTAAAAATCACTTTTGGTATTTTGATATTTCTGGTTCTCTGTCGCACTATCCGTCTCTACATTCCAAACAATCTACAATGTAAAAAATAACACATAAAGAATGTAAAAATTGGTTGAAAAATGTATGCATGAATGATATTATAAATTATATTTTTGAGTAGTTTTAAAGGTGATATTGTGGTAATTTAGTCATTTAATAATTCATATTTATGCAAAAATGCTACAAATTATTTGAATGCATAATCATTCAGAAACACACTGCCTGAGTTGAACATGTAGAAATATTCCCATTACTACTACTACTACTACTACTACCACTACTACTACTACTACTACTAATAATAATAATTGATCTTTTTTTTCTAGCTTCCATCAGATTTTTGGCTATAGAGACTTGGAAAAACTCTATGGCGTACACAATGCAGAACGTATTCATGAGGGGGTTATAGATCCTAAAAATGATGATATGCAATATTATATTAATAGACAAATGGTACGTGATGGTGATGAATGTGATGACAGTGTATGGAATTCTGTCGATAATAATCAAGGGGAAAATGCCAGTAGTGATAAGATGGAGAATGATGGTAGTGAAAATGATGAAAATACCGTTAGTGATCAGAAGGAAGGAGAAGGAGGTGGTCAGGAAGAGGATAACGGTATTGATCAGGAGGAAAATGACAGTAGTGATCAGGAGGAAGAAGACAATATCGATGAGGAGGAAAAAGCTAGTAGTGTACAGAGTGAACCTGGTGAAAGCCTAGTGAACAGTGAGAAAGGTAATGCTAGTGGAAGTGTTTTTCAGAAATATAACATTGATAGTGATGTGGATGATGATAATCCTGATAGCAATGATGATGATATCGATGCTGTTGAGGACCGCCTCATAATGCAGCAGGTACTTAGGAACAGGAAAAAGGAGAAGAAGAATGAGAAAAAGGCTAGGGATAATGTAGATAAGAGTAATGATACAAAACCGGTTACTGAAGATGAGAAAAATCGGGCATATGCGAAAATCATTATGAAAATGGAGGATGAAGAGGAATGGAGATTGAATTTTATAAGGGAGACCACTCCAAAAATGTTTTTCATTCCGAAAATTTTCATGCTACCTGAATTTCCTCAGCCTGTTAGGAAAGGTGCAATATTTATGATGTATGCAATGTATTATAAACAACCATTTAATGCTAAATGTAGGCCGCTGACACCAGATGATGACTCAGAGGATGAAGATGATTCAGAAGAGGAAATGCAGGATGAAACAGAAGAGGAAATGCAGGATGAAACAGAAGAGGAAATACAAATTGAAACAGAAGATGAAATACAGGATGAAACCGAAGAGAAAATACACGATGAAACAGAAAAGAAAAAACAAGTTGAAACAGAAGAGAAAATACAGGATGAATCGCATGAAAATATACAGGCTGTAACACATGAGGAAACAACGAACGAAACCCAAGCAACAAGACGCAGAAAATCTAAGGGAAATTTCAGGTTTAAATACAGTAAGAAATTCAGGAAATCACAAAGATTAGCAAAAAAACAGAGTAAAACACAAGAGGAAACCCAGGAGGATGAGGAGAAGATGAAGAAGAGGGAGGAACAGAAGATGAAGAGGATGGAGGAGAGTAGAATGAAGCAGGAGGAGGAGAAGGAAAAAAAGGAGGAGGAGAAGAAGAAGAAGAGGGAGTCGAAGAAGAAGTTCAAGAGGAAGTATAAGAAAAAGAATGAAGAGGAGGAGAGGAAGAAGGAGGAGTTTGAAAAATGGAATAATGTGTAAGTTGCCAACTATTTATATTAAATATGAATATTTTTATAGGTGATGGATGTTTTTTCCAAATTTATTCACATATTATATCTATCACACTATTTTTATTATCTATAGATTTTCTAGAGCATTCAACTTTGTACTGACTTCTATTCTATGATTCTCGTTGGTTTTGTAAATTAAAAATTGAATTCGAGTTTATTGATATGAAAGAGAAGTACTAATTTTACTCTCAATTCAATAAATTATCTTTATTGTGTTTGAAAATGACATTGTTTCGCTGGATTGTATGGAATGATTCCACCAAATACTTTTATAGTTTTCACACTAATACATTCAATGTAGACAAGTGCAAATCATCAACTATTGATACTTGATTTTTTTCTGTACAGATTCCATGATAATAATATTAAGGTTAATAAATAAAGAGCCACTGTATTTGAATAAGTTACTGTTTTTCACTGACGACTTGTGCCCACGATACAGGTGAAGTGCTGTACAGTAAAAGATACGGGCGCTCCACCTTTTTCGTGGGCACGAGCCGCCAGTGCTGTTTTTGTTTTGGAAAATAATTTTATTCAGTTAGTGTGGATCCCCTGTAACTTCAGTAGGCTGTTGAATTTTTCAAAACAGTATAAAATTTCATTTTTTCAGAAAAGCATTCTACTTTGACTTCGATCTTACTGAGTTCAGCCTGTTTAGACAAATTCGCGATGTAGAGTCAGATGAAGCCCAGTTTCAACTAAATCATATCTTCACTAAGATGTTGGAAGACTCTGGAATCATGATGAGTGGAACATTTCATGATGTAAGATTCACATTTTTTCACCATTTATTTCTAATATTTCTGTTTGGCTCTAAAGGGATGTTATTATAGTTCATGCGATTCCTCAATTATGCCCATAATTAAGAAAAAAACTACTGAATAACTTAATTAAAACTTCTTACAATAATAATTACTTGATGCTTTTAAAGCTTGTACCAAAAGAGATACTAATGCCCACTATTTCTATATTTTTTTCATTTTCTGAAGGATAAGATGTCATTGAATAATGAGCGTCAATTGTAATCACATAATCATGTGTAATCATAATAATCTTTTTTTAGTCATTCTACATGAAAGAGTACTTTCAAGCTTTCAAGCTCCTCATCAAATCTATACAGACAAAAAGCTGTTTATGTCAAAATATTACTGAAACAATCACTTTCACAACGAAAGAAGTTGGAGAATTTTGAATTTTCAAATGTGTTCACATTAAAGTTCCAATCAAAAACACCAATTTAAAATTTTCAAAAAAATTTTCATATCACACTTTGTAGTGAGCTTTTATAATGTTAAATATTTATTTACGTGATAACATTATTCGACCCATTTCTCATGTCCTGGTCAGAATATTAGGGGCAATTTAAAATTTTACAGTAAAAGATGTGCTGTACAGTAAAAGATACGGGCACTTCAGCCGCCAGTGTAAAATTGATTGAAAAACATGTCCAAATCTTATTATTTCCCAATAAGAATATTGAAAAAAGGTTATGTACAAATTCACTATTTCAAAAACAAATTTCCCAATTTCCCTCCCGAATAAAAAACTAAGAATTATCAATTTAGAATTTCGAATGGATAATATTGAAGAAAAATAAACACTAAAATAATAAATTAAATGATTTGAGAGTATAAAATTAAATTTGGAAGTATATGAATTCCACTTGAAATTTGTCAGCCGAAAATTCTAAGATAATTTATTTTATAGAAGTAATTATCATTCCACTCACAATTCGGTAGATTATACCAAAATGATATTATCTTATAAATTTATGTTTGTATAAAATTCTTTTACTTTTTTCAGCCTATGCAGATGTCTATTTCTGATTTGGAACGAGCCTATTATGTGAGGCTGTATGAAGAGAGAGAAGGATTGAAGGATCCTCAGCAAAAGATTTGGTGGAACGAAGCAATTGAAAACTACAAACGTTCAACAGATGAAGTTGCGGCTAACTCATCTCTATGGAATACTGTTGTGAAATCTAGCAATAAAGGTTGGTATAGACTGTCCAAGCAAAGAAGACATTCTGTTAAGATGGAAAATGAATCCAGCTCGATCAATATTCGTTCAAAAATCGCTCTACAATTTGAGGTCTGATTTATAATTTTTGAACCAATATTGAACGAGTTGAAGGTTTCCGAGCTTAATCATGGTATCTTGTTTTTTTTGTGAAATTAATTCTTGTAAATTCATATTGAAAAGTATTTTTATTTGGAAAACATCAAAACATTGATGAGAAAAACATAATTTTTTAGGAGAAACTATTGATGTATAAATTGGAATAAGAACAATTTTGGGTTTTGGTAGAAATCCTGTTGTAAATTATTTTTGAATAAATAAATATATTTAAACAATAATGTCAATCCCTAGTTCTAATATGCATTTCAGATAGAATTCATCTCTCATCTGCTTTAGAGTTGAATTTGAGTAGATTTTTGATTGAGTTGGATTTCGAATAAAATTTCTTAATTTAAGCTGAGAAATTGATCAAGTCTATTGATACGATCATCAATGAACTCAATTAATGTTACAAAATATTCAGTGTGAGTGGGGTAATGTTTTCTATGTGTGAATTTTGTATAATATAAACTAATCGACTGGAAAAGAATTTTGGACTTATAACCTAAAATTTTGGACTATATTTGAAAGAAAATTGTGTTGGAAATATCAAGGGCTATGCCTTTTCTTTCTTACCAATGGGTTTTTGCCAAAAGATTAAAAAATAAATAGAGCATTTTACTTTTTTATTATTTTGGTGTAAGGAATTAGCCTAAAAAGATTGTTAGATTTATGCTGAAATATTTTTCAATTATAGAACCTAAAAAATGTGCTGAGTGATTTGTTTTTGTCCAAATGCCACTAGGATTCTTTACAAAAAAACGATAATTTCAATATCCCTTCATCTCTCCTGTACTTTATTCAGTGGAAATGCATTTAAAAGCATATTATAGGAGTAACTTACTTATACACATATTTTTTCTCCAAACCTCTTCCTGTTACAGACTATAGTATCAATAGTGGCTCGGTGTTAGTGGTTGCTAGGTGCTTGTGATGTTATGTTACGAATAATGTGAAATTCATTTGGATGGATGACCAAAATGAAGCCAAGGCAAGTGGGACCAATCCTCATGGTAGCTCCCCACCAAGAAAGCCATATGTATAGAGTTTTTGCATTATAAATGAGATTTTTAAGCCTAAGGTACATGGGGTAAATAGTGACGGCTGGTAAAACCTCACCATGAAGCCTAGTTTGCACGGTATGCTAATTTGAATATTTATCAATTTTTTCGTCAAATAGCTGATTAAATAGTTCATTCTTGCAGCTAATTCTTGAATAAATAAATTTGATTCACTACAAATATTGACCAATGACAATAACAATATCTTTGAAATAAAGCTATAATCTTGAGAAACATAATTGGTCTGTCAGTCTCTGTCTCAGTAGCTGAACATCCCATGAAGGACCTAGGCCTACCAGCCGGTTCCCAGTTTCATATTCACTCCACTATACAGCCCATCCAAGCAAAGAAGACACCCTGGCAAGACGAGAAAACGGCCCTAGCCCGGCCAATACCAGTCCAGAAGCCATAAATTCTCAATCAGAACTCACAGTCCCCGAACAAACACTGACCGAGCCGAAGTTAGAGAGTTATGCAACAATTACTATTCCTCCAGAGATGGGAAACAACTGATTGTCTTCACTAACAACAGCCAATCTCCCAATCATAATTGGTAGTCTAGTTTAATTTTATGCTGCTAGATGGTGCAGCGCCAACTTCCAATAGCTTCTGGCTGCCACTCCAAGGCCAGTACTACACAATAATAGTTCTATGATCATATCTGATCCTATGGAAGGAGATGAAAATAGGATTTTGTATTTTCATCTCTTCACATATTATGATGAACTATTATAACAACTATTATCGTGTAATACCGGCCTAAAAACAAACTAGAGTAGTTTGTTTTTTCATTGTTGGCCAGCAGATAGTGGATATTGAAGTGGCCAGTGGCCAGTTGCGTATGCTTCCACCAACACCATCCTGCAGCCAAAAATGTAAATAGGCTTCCTATCATGATTTTCAAGATTACCTATATATTTATTTTGAAGGTATAGTAGTTATTGATCAATATTTCAAGTAAGATATAGCCATTTGAAGAAAAGATAATTCTCAAATTACTAGTAACATACCATGCAAACATCAGTACCGCAGGCTCAATGGCTAGGTCTAACTGGCCATCACTAGTTACCCCATGCACAGCAGGCTGATGGTGGTATCTGCTTACATTCAATTGGATTCCAAATTGATTTCAGGTGATCCCTCTGAAATAGAGCACTTACTTATACCAGAACGTCCCCAACATGTAGTTGGAAAACTAGAGCCTTCAGTCACTAAAAATGTTTCCAAATCAATTAAAGACTACTTGGCTGAATATACTGAAGAAATTACTGACACACCAGACTCGCCTTATGAGCTCATTTTGCTGGATGACTCAGATAACTTACCACCACTAAGGGATGCAGCAGCCATTATAGAGGTAGAGATGACACCATCAGAGGTAGATTTGACAACCATTCCTTCTACTGAGCCATCCACATCAAAGGCTCCAACTGTTCGAGGTCCTGTAATCAAGATGGATCGTAGCACTCCATCCACATCAAAGGGACCAGCTGTTGCAACCTCCATAGTGGATCATAGCACTCCATCCACATCAAAGGGACCAGCTGTTGCAACCTCCATAGTGGATCGTAGCACTCCATCCACATCAAAGAAACCAGCTGTTGCAACCTCCATAGTGGATCGTAGCACTCCATCCACATCAAAGAAACCAGCTGTTGCAACCTCCATAGTGGATCGTAGCACTCCATCCACATCAAAGGGACCACCATAATGGAGGTGGATCTTACCACTCCATCCCCTGAGGCATTCACGTCAGAGCAAGGTATTTATCCTATTCTGCTGTTGAAAATTTAATAGTACAAATTAAAAATGTTTTAAAAAGTATACAACTCATTAGTTAGGAACTACTCTATTGGGCAGCAGAAGTTAGTTTAAAACTCAACACTAGCGCTCTCTAACCTGTCCAATATGAACTAATCCTAGACCTTCATTCCATGTTTACATGACATGAGTTGTCAAAAATTGTTATAATTATACCAAAAATTACAATTTTCATTTGTGGTTGAAAAAAATTAGCAAATAAAAATACACCAGAAGAAAATAATAGAAAGAAATTGTTGGACTAGTACACTTTTTGTACTCCCATTGTTGCTTTTTGTTACGCCCGCGTTGCTTCAGCTGCTCAATATAGCAAGCAATACTAGTGGAACACTGTATTTCCTTTCAACGGCCAATTATGCATTGTGGGCCTGTCTTGGTGCAACAACTACAATGAACAGTTGTTGCTGACTTCTTTGAACCAAAATACACTGATATAGTCTGACCAAGCAAAGAATACATTCCTTCAAAATGGACACTTGAAGAAAGAATGTAACTGCACATGTATAGATACAGAAGTTTTAGTAAAAAATCACTCCTGTTAACCTACCGCTAGTTAGATGTGATGAGAGTGGGACTATTTTCATTTCGACTGCTGGTAGCATTGATCAGCTGCTATTTAGTGTGTTTTTGTTTGAAGAGGTCAGCCACAACTGCAAATTGTAATTCTTGCTCCAACATAGGCCAACAATGCATGATTGGCATACATTTTTCTAGTAATAGATGAAGGGTGCTAAATAGAATGTAAGAAGTCATCAGGCAACGCTAGATGAAATTTGGTAAAAATTTATTGAACCAATGGAAGCTACGTAGAATATCTATAGTTCAAGGTACAAAACTTGATAAGTCACTGACGATTTTCTAGAAAATTATGAAATAAAACAAATAGATTATGTCAATTCTACAGTTTACAAAATTTAAAATTGACATCAGTGTTTCTACTTGAAAATTTGATGTGTTTTTCTTCAAAACAGAACTAATAAAACCAGTTCTGTATCTATTTCAAGATTTGAAATAGCTTTTAAAGCTATTTAAAGCTTTTAAAGTTTTGAAACATTTTTATAAACTCCTTTTATTTTCAATTGAAATTCACTTTTGAATAGAAGTAAATAGATATTTCAACTTCAGGTAATGTACCTACTTTGCTGAATATTTCATATTATTGGTAAAATATTCAATATCAGATTACTTTTTGCTTGAAATATAGTATAGTGATAATGTGAAAATAATCTTTTAAAAACTCAGTGAGTACAAAAGGATTTTTAATCCATCTTGTGCAAGTGATTTATTCAGTTAGTTTCTAATATCTTCCCAGAGACTCTTAGCAGAGTACAGAAATTGTCAAAATATGCAAGATCACATAATACCCAAGAAAAATTAACAGAGAAAGGATACTTCACACATACATACACACAACTTACAACCTCCTTACACACATACTTCTGTGTTGTATAAAAGACTCCTCTTATCAAAAACCTTTTAAATTTCATTGAAAAAAAAACAAGTTCTTCAATAATGTTCCCTAAACATCTATCATTTCTAGAAGGATAGAAGGTTATGATTGTTCATATAAGTGGGAAGCTTTCTAGAAATTTAAGGCCTGTGTGTTTTTTTTTTAAATGGGTTGGGCTTTTGTAACCCTTAGCCACCTTGACCGCTATTTGATCTTTTGTGGCATTCCCTCTTATTTGGCTTATGCCATGTTCCATAATCCAAGGCCAGAGCAGAATTTACTCAGGGCATTGAAGTCCAGTTCTCTTGCCTCCTCCGGTAGGAGAGTTGCCTTTCCAAGAAGTCTCCTCCTCATTTGCAAGAGAGCTGGAAATTCCAGCAGCAAATGTGCTGCTGATTCTGTCTCTTCTATGCAGAATCTGCATTCATCATCCTGACATAGTCCCTTCTTCTGTAACATATACCTGAATGGGCCGTGTCCTGTCAGGAGGCTTACTATTTGCCTCAGCTCCCTATTTTCCAGGCTTATTACATTGTGGGAAGCCTTTGTTGAGGGATTAATCAACATTTTTGATTGTTGTAGTCCTTCTGTCCTATTCCAAATCAAAATCTTCTTCTTTTCCTCCCATTCTTGGACTTGAGCTTTATAATAGCTAAAAGGAACCCCACAACCTGGTTCCGGTCCTACAAATGGAGAATCTGCACCTTTTTTTGCAAGGTGATCAGCTAGTTCATTTCCATAGATACCCTTGTGCCCCGGTACCCACATCAGGCTAACCTGATTCCTGACAGCCAGTTCCCTTAGAGACTTTTGACACTGTGTCACCAGCTTTAAGCTGCTGGAACAGGCCTGCAGGGGCTGCCTTTAGGGCTGCCTGGCTGTCACTCAAAATAGAGATCTTTGCCCTTCTCAGTCCTCTTTCAATGAGTTGATTAGCACACATCTCTATGGCCATTACCTCGGCCTGAAAGACAGTTGCCATTTTTCCCAGGGCCTTATAGAATTTAGTTCCTGGCCCATATATTCCAACTCCTGTCCTTCCTTCCCTGCGTGATCCATCAGTGTACCACTTCAGGGTGTTTGACTCAAAGGATACTCTTTTCCACCCCTGTCACTCTCCAGGATTGTGACTTTGTAGGGGCAATCCATTAAGTATTCCCTGTTTTTAAAGTCCGGAACAGCTAAAGCCATAGCTAAATCAGGAAACTCCTTTAATATTGTCATATGACCTTTCTCCATGGAGTTGTTAATATTTCTGTTACCAGTCATTTCGAGGGCACTTAGTGCTGCCCTTTTCTTAACCTCCTGGAAAAAAGTTTCCACTCAAAGGTTTGCTCACACAGCTTTGTTTCTAGCCTTCATGTTTTCCAAATTCTGGCAGGATCCATCATAACCTTCTATCATTCTAGAAATGATAGGTGGTTATTTATCATAGCCTCCTTTAACATAATTATTAAAGGAAGCTTATGTTCATGGATCCATCCCATATGACAATAACAGCATAGTGTATATGAGACATTATTAGCGAGTGGATATCCATTCAGAGCTCACTGGCGGCTGACATCAGACCTGAGCCAGCCAGGTTACACGAATATTATTATTATAATAATGGCGGCTCGTGCCCACGAAACAGGTGAAGTGCCCGTATATTTTGGTGTACAACACTTCACCTGTTTCGTGGGTATGAGCCGCCAGTAACTTGTAATTGGCAAGTGGTGTGTGGAAGCAGCTCCGCATTCATAAATCTCTATCTCTTTTGTAACTCACTGTCAAATAAGTACAGCAATTCTGTTAAGTACAGTGAAATTCTGCTGTATGAATAGATTTTAAAACTTAATTAGTAGCTTTCCTATTCAAACTTGTTAGTTTTGTCCTCTTTCACTGAACAAAAATCCTTTTTTGTTTCAGGATAATGATGAACATGAAGAAATCAGTTGATTGAATCGTTCTCTCAGTTTATTGGAATAAAATTAATCATTTATTCTATGAAATGATTTATATTGTATTTTTAGCGCTACTACTTCTTACGCTCACCATATTATGTTGAGCATTTTTCTATTTTTTTTTAATTCAATAAAGTTGAAATTTTCTTTAACATAATACTGGGTCATCTTCTTTATATTTATTCTATCATCTTTTTATCCTTTTTGAAAAACTTTCAGCACGTGCCCCCCCCCCTCCCCCCAGACGGATGAAACATACACTATATAGATAGAATGGACTAAATTGAATTATACTGTAAATATAAACTCAAATTAAACATTTTAAGGGGGTTCAATTGAAAGTTTTAAAACTCCTATGAATATACTTTTTAGAGTAAAAAAACAAAAAATGTTTGGGGCAAGCCCCTGACCCGATTTTCAGCGTTTATCAAGTAGCCTAATAGCTGACGCCAAAACGTTAGTCGGTTTTGTCTGCATGTACGTTCCAACAACTGATGCTGTCGATTAGAGTTTTCATTCAGCTATGGTGTATTTGAAATTAAAAGAGACAATAGATGCTTTAGTAGTAGGCTACATCAACGAGGAAAGTGTCTTAAATTTTGGCAACAGCTATAGTAGCAATTAGACTGAAACCTCAACATCCAAAATAGGAGTTTGTCTTCAACTCTGGACTGGTTTATTCAAAATTATTTTGTAAAAAGTAACACAGTTTTCACGTTTGGGGGGGGGGGGGCACCAAAATATCTCAGGAACTATGTGTCAACATTACAACAATTTTAAAATAGTGGTCCTATATTCAAAATTTTGCTAAATTGAACGGTTCTCAAGTTACAAAAGGGAAGGGATGAACGTAACTTATTCATTTTTAGGTCAATCTTCCAGATATTTTAAGAAACTAGAATAACACATCTTAGCCCCCCCCCCTCAAAAACATAAGTTCAAAAAAATGTAGCATTTCACGAAATTTTTATTTGAACAATTTATAGTTTAGGGGTTGTATACGACATTTTGGTATTGGGGAGAAACTTCAACTCTAGAAAATAAGGCTAGGGCCTGGGCCTTTTGTAGACTAATTGCACCATACTAAAGGTAGTATTCCCAAGCTGCAGCTTGAGATGCGCGGCTCGAGCTGCCTGGCTCTTCAAGGTACGATTCCCAAGCAGCAGCTCGAGCCGCGCGGCTCGAGCTGCCTGGCTCTAAATTCGCTTCTGGAGCTGCCCAGCTCTAGCTGCGCTGCTCTAGCCATAACAACTATATTATAGATGTTTACACTGCTATTAGGGCTACTAATGTATACTAAATCAATAAATAGTGAAACTTACTTGAAAATGGCTCAAAAAGGGAGAATTTCACTATTTATTGATTTATTATACATTAGTAGCTCTAATAACAAAGAGAACATTTATAATATAGTTATGTGAATAGAGTTGTGATGGCTAGAGCAGCGCTGCTAGAGCCGGGCAGCTCGAATTATGATATAATTTGTTGGTGATAATTTCTGAATACTATAATTAATTGTATTTGTAGAATATCTTTTAAAGTGAATACAGTGTAATATGGGGCACTGACAATTGACCAGTGACCATCATACCCAATACCCATATAAGTCAGATACCCTTAAGTCAATACCCTTATAGTCAGAATCAAGGAAAATGGTTGGGAATGATTGCTCTCCTGTAAGATTGAAAATACCTATTGGATGGCTTTCTTGCTGTTCTAAATGCATTTGAGACTACCTTTTTCAACAAAAATCTCCGGGGGGAAAACCCCCGATCCCTTTTTGCCATAGCGTAAGAAGTAAAAATATCAAGTAGGCTACCAAAAACACATGAGTTATGTAAGCCACTTACTTTCAGCATTTTTTCATATTTAACCAGCCTATTAATGAATAATTCTTATTTCTTGATCTTTTGTAAAAATTGAATTGAAGTGTTAAAAACTGTTCATAATTTAGGGGGAAATTTAATCTGCTTGATGAATCATGTAATAAGCCTATGATAATTTTGTAAACTTGCGTTGTGCCCCCCCCCCCCCAGAAGTAAATCAGTAAATCCTGGATCCGCCCCTGCCGGTAAGTCTATATATACTTAGTCGAATAACGTTTTGCTAATTGGGTGTCGAGGAAATAAGAAATTGATCTATCGAAAAAGGTAATTGAGAAAGCTCTGAAAAATCGTTTAAGATCAGTTCAAAGCACTGGCGGCTCGTGCCCACCAAACAGGTGAAGTGCTGCATAGTAAAAGAGACGGGCACTTCACCTGTTTCGTGGGTACGAGCCACCAGTGGTTCAAAGCTAGTAACAGCAGTAGTTTTTGAGTTATTGACAAGAAACAGCAAAAATATCATGATTTGTTACATTTACCGTATACAGGGTGTTTCAGGAGGAATGTGCAATACTTCTCAGGCTGATTCCTCACACCAAGTAGACAAAAAAGTTCCATTGGACCATTCCCCAAAAACGCTTTGTTACCGAGACAACAATGGCGGAAAATTAAGATTTTTCAAAATATATTAATTTTTCTAATTTTTTAGAGGCTTTAGTGAGGTTCTAAAATAATTAATTCCTATGTAAAATTAGCTGAGGAATTCAATGAAACCAGTTCCAAGTTTGTAACTTCAACGATTATTGAGATAATTGAGAAAAATATGCTGGAAAACGCAATTTTTCAACAATAAGGGTTATAACTGGATAAGGAATCATAAAATTGTATTTTTTATTAATGGAATTTGAAGAGAGTCGGATTCTAAAGAAAAAGTTAAATGGTGGCAATTGTGTAAATCTTACCCAAATCTCAGAAATGGCGATCAAAAATCGCAAAATTGACAAAATGTAGCACAAGTGATAAATTTGTGTTTAGTAGCGATTTTGCGATTTTTGATCGCCATTTCTGAGATTTGGGTGAGATTTACACAATCGCCGCCATTCAACCTTTTCTTCAGAATTTGACTCTCTTCAAATTCCATTAATAAAAAATACAATTTTATGATTCCTTATCCAGTTATAACCCTTATTGTTGAAAAATTGCATTTCCAGCATATTTTTCTCAATTATCTCAATAACCGTTGAAGTTACAAACTTGGAACTGGTTTCATTGAATTCCTCAGCTAATTTTACATAGGAATTAATTATTTTAGAACCTCACTAAAGCCTCTAAAAAATTAGAAAAATTAATATATTTTGAAAAATCTCAATTTCCGCCATTGTTATCTCGGTAACAAAGCGTTTTTGGGGAATGGTCCAATGGAACTTTTTTGTCTACTTGGTGTGAGGAATCAGCCTGAGAAGTATTGCACATTCCTCCTGTAACACCCTGTATATTTCTCATTATAAGAATAAGCAAAAAAGCACTGTAATTCAGTTAGCAAAAGAGTTTGAAAAGCATGAAAAATTGAAGTAAATATAAAAATCATCGAATTAAAATCAAATATTAATTTATTTGATAAAAAATACATCTTCAAAACAAGGAATAGAGTGAAAAACATATAACTTCATAATAGATATAAAAATAATGAATTGCTACAAGTGAAACGGGATAATAATTTAAAAATATATAGGCTGTACTACTACATAAATTATAAGTTGAACTTACTTATTTTTAGAAATAACTTTTGTCTACTTGGTGTGAGGAATCAGCCTGAGAAGTATTGCACATTCCTCCTGTAACACTCTGTATATTTCTCATTATAAGAATAAGCAAAAAAGCACTGTAATTCAGTTAGCAATAGAGTTTGAAAAGCATGAAAAATTGAAGTAAATATAAAAATCATCGAATTAAAATCAAATATTTATTTGATAAAAAATACATCTTCAAAACAAGGAATAGAGTGAAAAACATATAACTTCATAATAGATATAAAAATAATGAATTGCTACAAGTGAAACGGGATAATAATTTAAAAATATATAGGCTGTACTACTACATAAATTATAAGTTGAACTTACTTATTTTTAGAAATAACTTGGCGTCACCAGCGAAAAGATAAACCTTTGATCGCTGATGAGAGTTGCTTTCAGTTAAAGTTCATCAATTAAATAAAAAACTTACAATATTAGTTGTTTCCTAGGTGAATTTCACAAGAAAGTGAAAAATATGTGCTTTAAAATATATTTGAAGAATATCGGACGCTATTCACACAGTCAGGAATGCGAAAATCGTTTTAAATTTCATAAGATCATTGGCAAAATGTCTCTGAACTCTAGATATTTTCAATCATTAGCGGTTTAGCGGATGACATTGACATAATCAAGGCATAGCTTGATAACAACTGACAATATCAATAGCAATTGAAGCGAACAATATGGAGCAGATGAAACTACAAAATTTTTTGGCCTCAGCTATATGATAAAACAATCAAATTAGGTTGATAAATAAAATGAAAAAATCAAATACCTTTTTTTCAAAAACAATGTCTTGACATTGAACATGGGCTCAGTCCCGAAACATGTCTGTAAAAATAATACTTCTAAAGTTTTTTAAAAGAAGGGTAAGTTATTTGATTTTTTATTTTATTTATCAATTATTTTGGGCAGCCCTGAATTTAAAGTTTAATTTTCAATCAAATTAGGATATAATATGTAATGTCTTGAATCTCTATCAATAGGAAACAACTCACATTTTATATGGAATTTTGTATATTATTGAAAGGAAACTAAACTGCGGACACACAGCTTAACCGATGGTTTTTTGGGATTCTCCTTTTTTCTCTTATTATTCTAATTCAAACAGATTTCAACTCAAATGAAGTAGAAGTACCATTTATTTCAGATAATTGATGAATCTAATTTACCTCATTGCTAGCAAAAAATAAGTAATACATTACAAAAGTCGAGTAAAAAATGTTGAGATTACAGATGAGCTTCTTTAGTTTTTTATAAAACATCTTTTTCAAGATAAGTATGGAATCCATTAATACAATATTTATTATAAGGCCGATTATATATTTATTATTAATTAAATAACAATCCGAAATGATTGGTTGGATT
Organism: Sogatella furcifera; assembly: GCA_017141385.1. NCBI lineage: Eukaryota > Metazoa > Arthropoda > Insecta > Hemiptera > Delphacidae > Sogatella > Sogatella furcifera. Next base: position 19,734,695 of record CM029555.1, read on the forward strand.
TTATGGTTAAGGTATTACGAACTATCAGAATAATAATTCCCAAGTACAAAAATGAACTGGTTTATTCTTTCATTCTAATAGCCTCAATTTAGCTTTCTTCCGATATACATCAGTCATGAACTCATGGCACAAATTGATTTTGAGGATGAAATATTAAAAGGATACCTTGGAGTCATTTTCATGATGTTAGCAGTAGAATTAAAAATATCAGAATATAACTTCTCAGGTTCAAAAATGTATCTGGCTTGTTCTGAATTCGTTCTAAATAATAAATTTAGCTTGCTCTAGTTATAGACCAGTGATGATTTTGATCAATTTTGGAAAATAAATATTTCAAGTGCCGGTATACTTGTCACTTGTAACCGATAGAATTTTCTCTTGGAAGGTCAAGAACTTCATGCAGTGGCTTTGAAAATGCAGAGCTTCTGTAAAATACACCATTGGGCTCGTTTGGTGAAGTGCTGGTTCTTCCACACAGATTTTTCTTTTTCTCCATCCATACACTTTGAGCCACACTTTCATACAGGGGATACTGTTTCTCCATCTGGAAAGTGAAAAGTTTATTCGATAAAAAATTGAAACAAAATCTATCCATTTTGATGAATTTATACTTTCAATGTGGAAATCCTTATCCCCTGTTCTCATCTATTTGCCCTGGTTTAAGTCTGTTAAAAAAAAAGATTAGACAATTTATAGGTAACAGCTATCACACCATAAATTAATATAGTCTGTCCAAGCAAAGAAGACCCTATGGCAAGATGGGAAAATGACTCAGGCTTGGTCAATTTTGGTTCAAAAATTATCAATTTGATCTCAAATTATAGGAGACAATTTGATCTCAAATTGTAGGAGACAATTTGATCTACTATTGAGACCACATTTGTAATTCTTTAACAAAAATATTGACCAAGCTGGAGTCATTTTCCCATCTTGCCAGAGGGTCTTCTTTGCTTGGACAGACTATAGAAATAAGAATGAGGGTTCTAATAGATGATGAAGAAGGTGATTTCTTGATCCATGACGAGCTGCTGTGTGTAAATATTCACTGGGATTTATTACCGACAACGCAGTCAAATTTTTCCACAGTAAGGCAACTTCAAATCACCTTACTTGAGTGGATGCCTTTCGAGCTGCTGTAAAAAAGTTTTCACTGCATTGTCGGTAATAAATCCCAGTGAATATTTACACACAGCAGCTCGTCATGTATCAAAAAATCACCTTCTTCATCTATTAAAACTCAGTGCATCTTATTAAACTAAGTACACAGTGAATATCCCGTGGGGGATTTGCCAGTTACCTCTATCGGGCGCGTCCCCGTTGGAATCGGGGGAAGCTCGCCGGCCCTGCAGCCAGCAGCGTCGGGGGGTAGTGGTAAAATTAAATAGCCACCGTGAAAGAAAAACTGGACTGGTCCTCCAGGTTGGGGGTTGGGCGTGAGGTCAGCAGCCTCACCCCGGAAAAATCACTCACGCTGAGAATACAAGTAATCAGCCTCGGATTGGGACAGGAATAACGGAAAATGAAAATGGAATTCGAACTAATAAGAGAAATCGGAAACGGAAATTTTTTGTAAATATAGCATCCTGGAACGTGCAAACATTGTTGAAAGCAGGAAAGATGATGGAAGTGTATGAAGCGATGAGAAAATACAATGTGGATATCCTAGCCCTACAAGAAGTTAGATGGAAAGGGTCTGGAAGAGTTGACAAAAAAGATTTTAGCTTGTACTATAGTGGAAATACAGAAAGGTCTGGTATGTATGGAACAGCATTCATGGTAAACGCTAAGATAAGGAAAAGCTTGCTAGGTTTTGAGCCCATATCCGATAGAGTGTGTAAAATAAGGATTAAAGGTAGATTCTGGAACACAACAATGATTTCGGCTTATGCTCCAACTGAGGAGGCATCAGAAGAGGATAAAGGAACCTTCTATGATGACTTAACAAACGTATGCTGCAGGATACCAAAGCATGACATGATAGTGTTACTAGGAGACTTTAATGCAAAAATAGGGAAAGACGTCTTCCTGGCTGGTGTCGCTGGAAAAAATACCCACCATGAGGAATGCAATGAGAATGGGAGAATGCTCGCTGAACTGGCTGAAGAACAGGCACTTGTTATTGCTAGCACACAATTTAAACATAAGCGGATCCATTTAGGCACATGGAAAATGCCAGGAACAAATATTGTGAACCAGATAGACCATGTTCTTGTGTCAAAACGACACGCAAGCTGCATAGAAGATGTTAGAGCATTGAGGGGTCCAAATTGTGACTCCGACCACTTCATGGTGAGAGCAAAAATATTGCAGAGGTTGTCAATGGCAGATAAAGGACCTAGGAAACATAGATTTAAATGGGATCTAGAGAAACTAGCAAATACAGAAACGAGACAACAATTTCAGAATACCATGAAAAGGGAGCTTGATAAAGCATTAAGTGAGATAGAACGTGAGGGAGATGGAAACGATATTGAGAAATTGTGGAATGGAACAAGGCAAGCAGTGATACAAGCAGCGAATCAGTCTATAGGAGGAAAGAGAGGAGGAAGAAGTGTCGAGTGGTATGATAAGAGATGTAGGGAAGCAGTGATAAGTAAGAATGAGGCCAGAGCATCAATGTTACAGAGGGAAACCCGTCAAAATGTAGAAAAATATAGAGAGACAAGAAGAATTGCTAATAAAATCATAAGAAAAGCAAAACGAGAGCACATGAAAGGTAAGCTCAAGCATTTGGAAGAGCTAAACACACTGAATGAAACAAGAAAGTTTTACAAAGCACAAAAAGTGGTGAGCTTGGGATTTCAACCTAAAGTTAGAGCATGCAAGGATAAAGATGGGAATGTAATCATAGAGGAAAAAGAAATAATGCAGAGATGGGCTGAGCACTTTGAAAAAATATGCCCAAGTGCAGAAGAATCAAGCAACATTGAACAATGGGAACCAAATTACCATACTGCTGATATGGAAGTAACGGAACCGAGTCTTGAGGACATCAAAGAGGCTGTAAATAGATTGAAAAATGGGAAGGCAGCTGGAGAGGATAATGTTACTGCTGAGATGTGGAAATATGGAGGAGAAGCATTGGTGAGGTGTTTGCACAGGATAATCGTTCTGATATGGAGGACGGAAAAGATGCCAAGCGCATGGAAGAAAGGCCTGATATGCCCTATATTTAAAAAAGGCGACAAATTGCTGTGCAATAACTATCGAGGCATCACTCTGCTAGATATAGCTTACAAAATATTCTCACGCATTCTTACATTAAAAATTAGCACACTTGCCGAAGCCATAGTAGATGAGTATCAGTGTGGATTTCGACCTGGTAGGGGTACCACTGACCAAATATTCACACTGAGACAATTAATGGAGAGGTTCTATGAGCATAACATCAACTTGCATATGCTATTTATCGACTACAAGCAGGCCTTTGACAGAGTGAAGAGAATTGAAGTGCTTGAAGCTCTAGTGAGATTTGGATTCCCTAAGAAACTGATAAATCTGGTAAAAGTTACCATGACTGAAACGAAAGGTATGGTTCTGAGTGAAGGACAATTGAGTAGAGAATTCATTATCACTGACGGCGTAAGACAGGGAGATGTGCTATCGGCCTTGCTCTTTAATATAGTGCTCCAGAAAGCAATGGAAAATATTGACAGGAGAAGCAACATTATGAGAAGAATGACGCAAATCCTAGCATATGCAGACGATGTTGTTATTATCTCAAGGAATATGCGATCTCTGGAGGAAGTGTTCTTGCAGATCAGAGATGAAGCAAAGCTAGTAGGTCTGGAAGTCAATGAAGAAAAAACAAAGTACATGGAGATGGGCGCAAGAGGATTGAGAGAGCAAGGAGCTGTCAGAATTGGAGAAAGCATGTTCGAAAAGGTTGAAAGCTTCACGTACCTGGGAACAGAGGTTAATAGCAGTAACAAGGTATCAGCAGAAATAAAACGAAGAATAATGCTTGGCAATCGTGCATATTATGCAAATAACAAGCTGCTGAAGTCAAAACTCCTTACCAGGAACACCAAAATGAATATCTACAGAACGCTCATAAGGCCAGTTGTCACATATGGATGTGAAACTTGGACAATTCTACAAGAAGATAAAAAGGCTCTGATGGTGTTTGAGAGAAAGCTAGTAAGGAGGATATATGGTCCAGTTCATGAAAACGGTTCGTGGAGAATACGGAAGAATGCTGAAATAGATGCTATCTTGCAACACAAGAATATTATCCGATTTGTCAAAGCAAGAAGAATAAGTTGGCTTGGGCATGTGGAAAGAATGAATGAGTCAAGAATGCAGAAAGTCATGCTAAACGAAAAATTAGAGGCAGTGAGGAGAAGAGGAAGACCGAGGGCAAGATGGATGCAGGATGTGGAGAAGGACCTGAGAGCGATGGGAGTGAGAGGTTGGAGACGGAAGGCAGCAGATAGAGATGCTTGGAGGCAGATTACGGAGGAGGCCAAAGCCCACATCGGGCTGTAGCGCCAGGATAAGTAAGTAAGTACACAGTGAATATTATTGTTTCACAGGATGATAAATCCAGTGACATCTACATCACAGAATAAGACTTATTAGTCTCTGTGATAGTCCTTTCATGAGACAATACATCACGTCATCTATTGACTATTCTTTCTACTTTTGTTGTAGATTTAACGTCTAGTGGGATCGGAGTCACTGTAACTATAGTAAAGTTACATAAAATACTCAGTAATAAATATAGCGAGATTGAAACCTACTACATACGATCAATATTGTACAAGCACTAGTCATGAAATGTAAAAATCAATTGGATCTGTGAAGATGTTGCCTTGAATTTGAAAATAGCATTACAATAAATTTAGTTTATGCAATTTCCATAGACACAATTTCCAATATGGATCCATCACAACGAAGGTTTGATTTTAAAAATAGTTTTTAAGCGAAAAAATATCCATCGTTTATTGTTTTAGAAAGAAGAAATAAGTTTTTTTTTGTGATTTGTAGCTTATCCAGGGGGATAATTTGTACAACTATTAGATAATTAAAACTATAGATAGTAGAGTGAATTTGAAACTGGCAACCAGCTGGTAGGCCTAGGCCCTTCATGGGCTGTTGAGCCAGACATACATACTTTCATTAGATAATTTATGTTGATATGAAAAATATGTTCATTCTGTGGAAGATTCTCAGCTACAATTCATAACAATAAAACTGGCAACTGGCGGATGATGGGTTTTCAATGAACAGCTAATACTACACTGAAAGAGTAGATTGATAGTGTTGAAGAAAGAGACAGATGGAGAAAATGAAAGTGTTAGTTTGGTCAGTTGATTCAGTCGGAGATGAAATCTGGGTTCAATTAATATTTTCTTGGAATATCCATTTGAAAGATTTTTTGCTGTTGATACGTAGATTTTCAAATTTATTTTTATGAGTACGCTTATATGTAGGCTATAAAACTCAGCCTGTATGTTGTAATATTTCAATAAATTGACGTTATTAACTTCCACTTTAACATTAGTACTCACGATTTTGTTTTGTAGCTTGGTACTCCTGTATCTAGTTACTTCTTTAATGTTTCCTTTTCAGTAGAGCTACTTATCAGTGTATATTATTAAATAAAAATAGAAAATGGTACTGCATTTCCAATTATTATTAACTAGGTAGGCCTACTCCTTGTATGGCTGCCCTGCAATGCGTACGCAACAAAATTAAGAGAACTCTTGCTTAGTGAAAGTCAATAATGCAAATTTATTATATCAACTTATCAACAGTTCAAGAAGAATGGATACAAAAAAGGAAATTATAATATTTTGTTATGGCAATGAATAAATTGAGCTGGGAACTACAGTTTCAACTGAATTCAGATACTGTACTGAATTTAAATAAAATTATGATATTCTGTTTTTGGCAATAAATGAATTCAACTGGAAACTGCTGTTTCAAATTATATTTTGTTTCTGGCAATCAATAAATTGAACTAGAAATCACTGTTTCAACTAAATTGAAATTCTGTAATGTACTACATCTGTCCAAACAAAGAAGACATTCTGGATAGCTAAGAAAACGACTCCATCTCGGTCAATATTGGTTCAAAAATTATACATTTGGTCTCAAATTGTAGGAAACATTCTGATCTACAATTTAAAGCCCTATTTATAACTTTTGGATCAACATTGACGAGCTGGAGTTAGGCCAGGCGTATGCTGGGACGCACGTGTGCACACGCACGCAAGCCAGCCAATCACAGCTCTTGTTTTGTCCTCAACAAGAGCTGTGATTGGCTGGCTTGCGTGCGTGTGCATGAATGCGTCCCAGCATACGCCTGGCCTCATTTTCCCATCTTGCCAGAATGTCTTCTTTGCTTTGACAGACTATATGAACTATTTTGGAAATAAATGAATTGAACTAGAAACAACTGTTTCAACTGAACTCAAATACAGTACCTGCAACAAATCATCTGCCCTATCGTCCGGGGTGAAGTCATCTACAACGTACTGCTCTTTATACTCGGATTTCTCGAGTCCCTTATCTTCTCTGCACCTCTCCAGTTCATCCCTTATTTTCTCCGCCACCTCATGCCACAGCTGATCTTCAATCAGCTGCCTGCGGCGACCCACGTGCCTCTTCCGTGGCATGCCATCGGGGCACTTGTGTGTGAACACCACTCGGTTGGTGGTAGTAAGCATCTCATTTCCGCACACGGAGTTGTTGGAAGCAGGCGCGATTATCCACGGTCGGCTGTCGTTGCGATATTTTGGACTCCAACAGTCTCTGGTGTCGGTATCGAGTTTATCGCTACTGTAAAATATGGAAGTAAGGAAACTATGATTGTTTGATTTATTATATTATTATTATTATCATCATCATCATCAAATTAGATACCCCAAGGTGTTTCATCTCGCAATCATAAACTTATTTGTCATATCCATAATCCATAAGCAGAAGGTTCTTGATTATGTTCAAAGTAATTTAATAATAGTCGTTCACAAATCATTGAATTAACCTAGAACGACCAATTCTTTCGACACCACTTCCCGGTTCACCCTGAGTGTTGCCGCTTCGTACTCAAGGGTAGCTAAAGTAAGCTACCCTTTTAGTAAGTGTGTGTGTGTGTGTGTGTGTGAGAGAGAGAGAGAGAGAGAGAAGAGTGTTTTATGTTTGAGTGAGGAGAATGAGGGTGGAAAACAGTGGCAACGGTGCTCGGCAGTCCCAGTGTCTTTTTTTAACTTAATGATCTGTGGACGACTATTATAGGGAAACTTCTTTCCAATTTAGAAAGTCTTAAACACATGTCAAAAACTCTAATCCAAGACTAAACAATTTTCAATTCGAATAAAATTTGAAGCACGGTATTGATAAAAATATTCCAATGAATTTTATTGGTGGGACACACGTGTATTTGATTTATGTGATCTTGCCAATAAATTATGTGTATTATAATGCCAATATAATGTATAATATCTGGTACCAAGCTTCGCTCTCTGAAGCTGTGGCCGAACTGATGAATTACATAAATATGTTATTGTGAAAAATTAAGGAACCTCCTTGTAAAAAATAAATTAAAAATTGATATGATCACCTCTCACAATTTTTTGACAGTCATGAACATGTGTTATAGACTTGAATGTAACTCTATTTACTCCAGCTGGATTGCGTTTGTCAGCTAACGATAACAGCCATTATACGCAGTACTTGGGATTATGCCTGAATAAGGAATATTTTATTCTTTTATTAATCCTGCCAGAGAGTTTTCCCAGACATGAGACCTGGTGCAATCTTATTTTTCCATGACGGTTATATTACATTTCAAATTTCAAGAAAATCGTTAGAGCCGTTTTCTAGATCCGTGGTTCCACATACAAACATACAAACATACATACATACATACATACATACATACATACATACAGAAATTACTCGCTTAATATAATAGGATTTGGTTATATTGGTCACTCATCCAAGAGTAGTCTTCTATTGGCATGAATCGTAATCAACATCATCAATCGTTATACAACAATGAAATAGTTACGGTACATCAAAAAACTCCAAAGCTAAATCTATTTGGAGATATGGATCACAAATTAGATAAAACAAAGGAAAGTCGGCAAAGAAGGTATAACTCACTTTATCTTTATTCTTCATTAGCAAAGAGGTGAAACAATACTTTATTTTAATATTTTCTCATCAAAGACACTTCACTATAAAAATTTTTATTTAATAAACTATTAATTGAATTATTTAAAAGATAACTTCAAGGTATTTTTTTATTTATTTTTTATTTTTACTGGATATAACTTTATTTGCAATGTATTGATAATTTTTAAAATAATAATAATAATAATAAAAATAATATTATTATTATCTTATCATTAGCAGGGTTTTCTTCGTTTTGTTGATAATGTTAGTTACATAGTTCCTTATTTATATACAAGACTGGTCTAATCTTCAGAAATCAATTGATTTTACTTCACATTCTCAGAAAATCATTCAGAGCAGCTAGTAGGTAACGTATTCCCCAGTGAAATGGTAAAAGAGAGGTAAAGTTCTGAAAACTACCACTTTTTGAGCTTTGATGTGAAACATATTTACAAATTAAGTTAATGAAAACAATTTAAAATTTGAACTAGGCTACTTACATCATAATAAAATTTTCTTTTGGAGATAGCAAAAATATAAACTTTGAATTCAGTAGAAAAAGTAGTTACTATAGTAACAGAGTAAACACAAATAGATTGAAAGTAGTGGGGAACGAATTTTCTCCTCCAATGGGCACAACTATAAACAGAGGGAGCACACATTCATGCGTGACTTGAGGGAGGAATTTATTTTGATAAATCTCTCTTCTATCATTGGAGATAGACTGAACTGAGCAAGAACTATAAGTTTAATACAACAATATAGTTGACAGAATTTGAGTAATGAAATCTTAATTTAGTCTTTTTGATCTAATCAATTTATTTTATATCTTTCAACAGCGTTTGTAAAGTGAAAACAATCTTTTTTCCCATATAATTCAAGTGTTGAAAAAGCTTTAGACCCAACTTAATTTTCTTTTTACAATTTTTGAAGCACTCAATAGGCTTTATAAGTGAATTGGAAATTCACTCAAATGTTTTTTTCATTTTCTAGCCTATGTCACATTATAAAAACTAAGTTACAGTCAATTAATTCAAATATTTGAAGAAAATTAACCATGAGATGGCTCATTACCAAGTTGGCAATACCAAGTTTTGACAAGATCTTTAGAAATCATACAAGATTAATTAGATGATAGGAAACAACTACACCAAGACTATGAGATTAAAATAATTTATAGGTGAATCTTTTTACCTTATTAGCAAATCAACTAGAAGCACAAATCTTGCAGAATTTTGGCTATCACCCAGATTCTCCAACTCAAGCGCAGTGAGTTATCAAGCTCCTAGACTTGCGGTATCCGTCCTATCCCATGGTAATCTAGGAAAAAAAACTGTTGGAATTCTATGAGAAAAAAACACTCCACACTACAATAGATAGGCTAATGATTTTTGATAATGGACAATGGAAAATGTTTCAGATATAAAGAGTTATATAGCCTACTTAATAATTAAATTATTTTCAAGCTGAATACATATCAAAAGATGTTACAAAGGTAAAATATTCGGCAACTGGTGCGAAGGAGGGTAAAAAATGTAGATTACAAAAAATAATGAGAAGAAGAAATTTAGAGGGGACTCCAGTATACTGTAAAACGTAGATCACAAACCAATATCTTACACCTTTTCCTAGTGTATTTTTTATTATTTCAAATGTTCCAACAGAAATTGAATTTTGCCAAATACATTATCATTCAAAGAGTCATAGAATTATTTATTTTTATAATAGAGTTGAAAGAGTTGAAGCAAGTTCATAATTTGTATGAAAAATTACAAGAGATAGAATAATGTAATGATAAAAAATAGGCTTACCTTATGATAATTGATTTGAATTTATTTTCAAAGTTACTGGACTTTCTTCATGTTATTTCTGTTTTCTATAATAGCTTATTATAGAACATTTTCAAGATATTATACAAAAATAACGTATTCTTAATGATACTGTAACCCTATAAATCTATAATAATTCTACTCTGATAATTGGTTTTTATTTTCTAATCAAGCTTAAATCACCCTTCATATCAAAGTAACTTCCTACTTTTCTGTTAGTTATCAAAACCCACGAATTATTAAGTTGGATAAAACTTTCTTGATAAGACACTCATTCAGAGTAAATGTAACTATACAAAATTAGCGCATTTATTACCGGTACAGTATTAAAGGATATTTTTTTACAAAAAGCAATTGGTAGATAACCTTTTACAATACTAAGTAAGCGTGAACTTCAAAAAGGGTTGAAAAAGCCAAAAAGGTGATTTTCAATTAAATTTAATCTTCCAAAAATTCTCATATAGGCTATTACAAAAAAATTGAATAAGTTATCAAAAACTTCTTTCAAGTTAGCTTTTTATCAAATCACTATCACAATGGTAACATAAGCTTTATATATATTCGAGCAGTATTGTGTAAGGAACATAAAAATCACGAGCATATTCGAAAAAGAAATTTAGTCTTAGCATAATGCTATAAATGTGGATTATTCTCTTCAATCTATGGTAATAATTTAGATCTACTTCGAGTAGAATTCATCCATTTCTTCAAGTAGGGTACTAATAGACCACCTAATATTATTTGAGTGGGATGGTAGATGAGGAATGGCAGAGTAATCTGCGAAAAGTGTGAATATCCTGAAAATAGAATGCGCAGAATTGGAATGCCGAGAGTGAGTGATTTATGTGTGGAACAGAATGTGATTGCGACAACATCAGCCGGTGAGAAAATGTTTGTAAAATAGTTAGATGATTCAAAACTGATGTATAAAAGGATCATTTGAATAAGCACAACTAGGAACACAGTAATCAGAATGTCTGAAGCGTTCATGGGAATGTCGTGAGTTCGAAATGCATCACAGAATGTTGTAAAAATTATGAATATTAATGCCATCTGTCCGATTGTGGACAGCGGTAACTGATGAACACCATATTTAAGAAGTCCAGTAGAACGTAATGTCTGTCCTACAAGAAGTGGTAACAATACAGTTTGACACAGAATATAAATAGAGTTCAATGTTGTTACAACCGCAGTTTTTCCTAGCAACAGTAGCAGAACTAATGGAGTAAAAAATAATCCAATCAAGCTTCCAATAACAGAATTGAAGACTGCCACTGCTTCATTGCCCCCTACTGCTCTGGTTAGAATCACAGCTGAAGAAACTGGTGGAGGCATACAACTAACAGTTGCCAATCCTTTCAAAATCCACTCATTGATAGAAATAATGTTTCTAAGGAGAATGTTCAAAGTCGTAATTAGTAGAGGAATAAAAACAAATGTAAATGATTGAACAAAACAGTGAACCTTGACTCGGCTGGTTGTTGCTTTCATCTCAGAAAAACTCAAAGACATTCCACTAAGAAGGAATATTAGGCTGACTGCAACATATTTTACTGTCCATTCCGGTTTCAATGGTCCACCTGTGGCTCCCAAAGAAGGAACAAGTTCAGCCAAAAAGATCGCACCCAAAATTCCCAACAGAAACCAATATTTTCTAAGTAGTAACTTGAATCGTGACTTTTCCATCTTTCTATAGAATTAAAACAAAAAGGCACTTATAATATCAATATTAGAATAAGCTAATATTCGATTTCGTAAAGTTTATCAACTAATGTTCTCAACATTACAAGCTGAAGCTTGTAAGAAATCCTTTCATTCAAGAGGTAGAAAAAGTTCCACAGGTATTATAAGTTCCATACGCGTATTACACATTGTATAAAATGAATACACTTAGAATATATTAATATTCTACTCAATGTTGATTGAAGCAAATTAGTTTGCAAGTAGATATCATAACCTCAAAAAAGAATAACATTTCTAAGCCCTTTAGTCAAATTTCTTCACAACACTTCTGCACCGGTTCACATCTTGCTTATAAAATTTGTTTTAAAATTGATGTTTTTTCAGAGTTTAAATTCAATTAAAAAGAAAATTTACAGAAAATGACACACAAACTACAATTAACTACTGTACCACAAAAAATTGTTTACATGAATGATGCGATGCAAGTTGCAGACGACAGACGACCAGCTGGATCTGCAATAAAAAGGCACAGAATGTAGACAAAATTAGCAATAGTTCAAAACGATAAAAATAATTAATTTGATAAAATTCACAATTTAATAATAATTTAAGGTATTATAGTACAATCGTCAAACTAGATCCACCAAGATGTTGTTATCTAATAAAACCTAACCTAGTTTGGTACAAAGGTCTTCAACGCGGTTCAATATGAATGGCAGAAAGTGTGATGGAGAAAAATTGTGATAGCTAACAATAGAAGCCACATTCTGATTAAGTTTATAGAAGTTTTGTTTAAGCACAATTCAAATCAATTTACTTGCATTGGATAATTAACAATCTATCGCGTCTGCAGAAACAGGAAAATCGTAGTATTAAAATAAGTTTTTATTCTTCTTGTTTTTCGATCGTCTGATGCCGATAGGTGCCGTATAAAAATTTCAAATACCCAATTGCAATTGCAGCTGATTTTAACTTGTTCTTTAACACTGTGCAGAGGTGAATTTTCATCGATGGATGGAAACGTGAGAAATTGAGCAGAAAGTTATATAAATACCTTTTGCTAAACGTTTATTAAGTTACCTAATTTAAGTTCAGCTAGGTACCGGTACCGGGTTATTTAAGAAGCTTGGATTGACTGAAAATAAAATCTGGTCAAGCCATCAAGCACGGCGCTCCATCTACAACAATTGCATACATACAAGAGGATCTATCGGGCAACAAATTTTTACGAATTCATCGCCGAAACGCATTACGAATAGAATCTGATATGCCATACAGTTTTGCAAAATTAGGAAGAGCCGACAACGATTCAGGTAAAATTTGTTTTTCTACTATAGAATAGGGTTCAATTCAAAAAACGCTTTACTTTATAAGTTAATATAGGGCTATTAGCCTACAATTTTTAAGAATATTGTTTATTAATTGGCTATATCAGGTAAATAATATTAAGAATAGGCTTCATTGCATCAGTTGAGAAGGTAAAATTGTAGCATAACTTTATAAGAAAATTTCAGTTCTATGTGGTAAAAATTTTGAAATGAATAAATCAAAGTTGCATACGGTAAGTTATACAAATAATTTTACAATCTACAGCTAAAAGCCTTTTTCTATCAATGGCTAGTTTTTATTGAAAGTTATAATAAATTTGAAAACGTAACTCTTAATTTTTCTGCATGTAAATTACCTATTTTATTTATAACTATGTAAGTCAATTCAAAACTTGATAAGTAATGTTATCATAATAAAAATACTGTAATTATAAAAGTTTCATTTCTTTAAATTCAATTTTGTAATTGGCCTACCGGTAAAACTACTATAATAATAATAATAATAATCTATTTCGCTAAGGTACAAAAAATTAGCTGATGATGTTTATTTACATTTTAATTGATTTCAATAGATTTCTAACTTTTACTCAAATATAAATACGGTAATGATTTATGTTATAAACAAATATTTATGATAGAAAAAGTAAAAATCGTCGAATGAAATTCTAATTCTATGTCTTATAAAGTAGGTCTTAAGTTATTATTTTTATTTTATTACTTCTCATACTAGCGAACAAATTTATCTCATACCAGAATTTGACTTTACCTGTAGTAACTTATATTAATCTAAATGCATAGGCCAACATAATTAACTTTTTTTGTATCTTGTGTGTGAGAAATGAACTTGGATTCAAGAATTTCTCAATTATTATTTTTCAACATAGGGGTAATAATAGCCTATTTATCACATTTCTTGGAATTTCTCTATTAATTTTCAGTTGTAATGGGTAGTAGCGATCTAATCAACAAAGAAACGAAAACAAATTCAAAAGAAGAGATAAAATCAGCAAACAAGGCAGAGCCACCAAAGAAGAAGCCAATTGTAAAACGAAAATGGCCAGTTACAGGCGATGATTGGAGTGAGGTACATGGTCTTCCATTTACAACAAGATACCAGCTTGGTCTGCTTCCTGAATCTAAGCCTAAATTCATTGGGTGAGTTTAATTTTTATTTTTTCATCTGTTTCTTATAAATTTGATATTTCAAATTTGTACTCTACCATAATTTTGATTTTTAACAAGTTTAGCGCACACGTAAATTTTTGCTATAACCTACGTACAAATTATAAGCTTTTTTCATGGTAAACTGGACGAGGTTACATGCCTGGTAGGCTTCATGAAGTCTTGATCTAATAAGTAATAAGATGACAGCAAATTGAAATTTCCTCCAGACGGTTAGATGAAACTCACAACAAATAAAACATATTCTACATAATAATTTTATGAACACACCGAAACTCGCAACAAATCGCATTAAAAATGAAGTACGGTACTCGACAACGAGCAATACTGGAATAATTATAAGTTTAATATAAAAATAATTGTTTTTTATTTTTCTTCTTTGCTACATTGCTGTACCGGTATTGAATATTCACCAGCAGTCTTGTTTTTTGTCAAAATAAATGATGAGTTTCAATAAGACAGGTTGTTAATCTTGGTTGTAATTACAGAGTGGTGTGAAAAAGGCTACAGCTGACTGAAAATTAAAGTATGAAAATCCATTTGTTGAAATCTATTATTATTTATTTAGAAGATGGAAGTTCTCCACTGTAAAAATTCATTCCTGAAATTATTTATAAAATTGCATAATTGTTATTATTATTACTTATCGATAATATAATATAGTATATATTTTCCAATTGTTGGTTCTGGAGGTCTACTTGTGTTCTCTAGTTTGATTTAATGAACTAAATTCATGCTTATGAAATGTTCAAGCTAATTCACTTTCCAAAACATAATAAAATAAAGTGTGCAGGAAAAATACTTAGGCTATAGTGGAAAGTCTAGTTCAATTTTCACTTATAGCAATGAAATATTCTTTCTCACTTCGACTGTAGGCTTAAATTCAATATTCATTTTTCAACTACGGTACATGATTATTAAGAATATTTTCAACCGTTGATAATTTAAACGTAGTCTTTTGCTGCGGATGATGCCCATATAAGTATTCAATTCTACTTGTGCATGGGTAATGAAGTGTGCGAGGGTGATTTATGAGGTGCAAAAACGACCAAGAATATTTCTTAATAATTCTTTATCAAGAATATTTTCAATTGTTGATAATTTAAAGGCACTTGGACTTTACATTTATAATTTCTTATCATGAAAAAGTAATAAAATTCAAAAGAGGAAGTGTATTTTTCGAAGGAAATACTCAAGTAATGAGGCAGAGTTCAGAGGTCCATCAGGTTTAATTTTGAGTAGACTACATAGACTACAGTAGTAGACAACTTAAATTATTATCATCAACTCTGCATAGAAATTTCATTTAAAATTAGAGTATTTATTTCCTTAGACAAAAATCCAAAATATGCGATTTTACGAATAAGCATGTGTGAAAAAAACTTAGAAATTTTCAGTTATACTTTAGGTGGAATTGCTCACCATTCATTTTGCTCGCCTATTCTTCTGTATTCTTTCTTTCTCCCATTTTCCTTTGTTTTTCATTCCTCTCCATTTCTTTCTTCTCTCACCCTCTACCTGCCTATTACATGGGAAACCAGAATTGTTTGTTAGATATTTTTCCTCATCTCTTTTCTTTCTAGCAAACCCAACTATAAAGCCTATGCTATCTTTTGAAATTATGTGTATAATGTCATTCTTTTGAAAATGTTCGTTATCTATTATTGTCTTTTTGAGTGTTTGAATCAATTGAAATTGAAATCAATGATTGAATTTCGAAGAATTTCATGTTTCCAGCTATGCAGATTGCGAGTCCCCTCCGATGAGCAGTGACTCGGAACCAGAGAAACCAGAGCCTGAAAAACGAAAAAGAGTTCGGCCGCGAATAAGTGCTGCTCCAGTGGTTCTTTCCGAGTACAGTCTTCGCGCCAGAAAACCTGTCATCAATGCACCTAAACGAAGAATTCGAAGACCGTGAGTACACTTTAATTTAAAAAACTTACGGTATTGAAAAAAAATTATGAATAAATATTTCATTATTGTAGTCAATATTGTATTGACAATATCTCAATATTGTATTGCGTCCAACTGAAGAGCTTATTTATTATTCCAAGCATTGACATTGGTTACTAATAGAAATTTGATTGATTAATTAAAACATCATTTTGACAAACTGATAATATGTACTTGATGAAATATTTTTTGAGAATTTTCATTATTTTAGTTATTCTTCCGCGTTCAACTGCAGAGTTTATTTTTTCTTCCAAGCAATGACATATTAATAGAACTTTAATTAATTTATTTATCATGTTGACAATCTAGTAATAGGCTACTTGTTGAAATGATTTTCAATTTGTAATCCAGTCATTATTGATATAAAAACCATACTATTTTGTAATCTATATGCTTTGACCTATCCCATAATCCCTTACCGTATCTCTTCATATTTTCTGACAATTCCTGACTTTCCGTTTCAAGGATTGAAGGCTTTCGCCTAGTACATGCCTAACCATAGTTGAGAAAGTTAACATTCCTCCCCAATTTTTTCACAACTACTCCTGAATTAGTACATTATTATATTTTATAATCATAATGATTAATAATTTATATCTTCGCTTGTATTTATGAGTAAAATGAATAAATAAATTGAGAATTGAAAATCATTCCAACTTTCATAATAAAAATATATTATCCAATATCAAAGGTTTCAGTCAATACAATGAATAATTGAATACGGTACCAATCAATACAATTTGGGTAATTGCCTGTTTTCAATTTCTAATTGTTGTATTTGTACTAACTAGAATAAATGAATAATATTAAAGAATAAGATGATATACAAGTACGGTAATCAATATTTTTCATCCACTAAACTAGTCGACTATTGATAAACTGAACTTAAACTGAATCCTTGGTTCAACTTCGTTGAGCTCTTTGATGTAATACCATGAATCTCAACTATAATATTGTTTCTTTAAAAGTTGATAATATATTTATCAGCAGGTTACATAATATCTTATTTTACAGGTCAAAGCAAGCTGTTGATAATAATAAAAAAGTTGTAACCGATCTGGAAACCGTGAAAATTCCAAAGTCGCAAAATGAAAATGAGAACCAAAATTTCTCACTCCCACGTCAAAATAATCAAAGGAAGAATGAATTAACACAGTTGAAACCTATAACAAATCCTACGAGTCCTAGAACACAACTTAAACCCATCACAAATCCTACGAATCCTATAACACAGCTGAAGAATGCAACAATCGTTACACCGTACATTGATCTGACTAAAAATAATAAAAAGTATGAAGTTGAATTCAAGAAAGTACTGCCGGTTTATAAAAATATAATTCCAAATAATTTGAATAGTACGCGACCTGGCGTAATGCAGAGAAGGCCTGCTACAACTGAGTTCAGTGAATGCACAACTCCTGGATGTTATTCGTATTGTATGTTTGGAAAATGTTTTTCCAAAGATGGCCAATCGTACACAAATAGCCCACTGAATTTGGGGAATTACAATTTGTGCGGGGGTGGTACTTCTGGGAACAATATTAGTTCAACAAATGCGGGGAACTATAGTTTGTGTGATAGTAATTATTCTGGTAATAGTACTAGTTCAATGAATTTGGGTAACTACAATTTGTGTAAGAGTAATACGTCTGAGAGTGTCATCAGTAATGAGAATTGTTGTAATTGTAGCAGTTGTACGAATGTTCCACAAGATTACACAATACAAAGGAACGTGGGAAAAATGAGCCACAATAATCTACCACAGACCGTAACCTCAGCAACGGTTACTTATAGAAATGATTCACATAGGTACACAAGTGCCAAACGGTATGACTACAACTTATACGGATCCAATAATGTGTATAATGGAAGTACGCCACAAACAATGGAAACTTCGCCGAAAACTTATTTTAATTTGTCAGATGTAACCGTGAGTTACCCTATTCAAAGTGCGAACAACTTTTCGAATAATACAGAGTACGTCTTCAAAAAACCAACACCATTCAATGTGACAAGAATTAATCAACAACCAACGAATGTCAATAAAAACAAACAAATGAATAACGGTTCAACTTCATGGAATTTTCCAAAGTCAAAAGTTTCAGGCTCTTCTACCCCCACCAAATTTTTCATGATGTCTGGAAGCAAGCCTGGACGTCTCCAACAAGTTGATCCGCCTCTTATCGACTTATGCACTGAAAGAAAAGAAGTATGCAAGCTGCCTCTACGTTATCAAGAAATCGACATGGAGAAGAAGGAAGACAAAGAGAATAATGAAGGTGAATTACTGAAATTTATATAAAAATAATGAAGATGAATAACTGAAATGTACATAAAATAATGAATACTTTAAAAGACTTGATTGCAAAAATGTAAACAAATGAAGCTCGCTATTCTCTTAATTCCATTGTAAACTGCATTAACTTATTACATTTCAATTACTTGGTTTTGATAAAATATAAGCTGTTTAATGATTTGTTTGATAAGTTTTATTTTTAAACAGTCATCAGTCATGAAAGATTAAAGGAATTATTGAATTTTTACTTCCTATTTAAATAGAAGTGTCTCAAAAATAATTGACTGCATTTTTTGTAAAGGATATCAATAAAATTGTATAAAACATCACCAAATTATTACTATAATCCTATTCTCTACAATCTTTTTCTAATGGCATAAAAAATTGAATCATATACTGAAATAGGAAGTCAGTAAAATATTCAACAACAAGGAAACTAAATAAATGGCAACTTAACAAGAATACATTTGAACAGAAAAAGTTAAACTAACAGATCTAATCCTTTATCAATGCATTTACAGTATTAATATCTTTGACCTATTTCAAGAAGTCATTCTAGAAGTCATTGGATCATCATCATAGTTATTTGATCATTTTTCGAATCATGAAAGAATGATTTGGTTGTTGTCACAATTCAACTTTCAAAGCCTCTTTCATTATGGAAAAGTTCCACAACATCAATATTCACTCAACAAGTTTAATTTTTCAAATCAGTCTTCAGAATTATGTGATCAATGGAAAATAGAAAACATTATCAACATATTTTTAAAATTAAATCAACAGTTTGAGCATTTAGTGATGCATGATAAGGCAGTAAAACTGTTCTTCATATTTTTCAGATGAGATCCAGAGCTAAATTATTGTTTGGTGGGTTACAGATGGAGGCGAGCGTGAGCAAGCAGGGAAAGAGTTCACGTGTCCATACTGCAATAAAAGTTTCGACCGGCTGTGGGTGCTGAAGGGACATAAGCGACTTCACACTGGTGAGCGGCCATTTCAATGTCCAGTGTGTAGTAAGGCGTTTTCGGATAGGTAAGGTACTTGACGCTTTTAAATTTAAAAATTTCAATTTATTAAGTTTTAGAAATCAATAAAGAATGTCCACAAAGATGCTTTTTCAACAAATTTTGATAGATCACTAGAAGAAACATACAAATGAATATTTTCGAGAATAGAATAAATAGAATATTCATTTTTATTATATTTTGAATATAATATATATATATTTATTATATTTTGAAAATTTATTTTGAATCTTATTTTTAAAATTCCTATCTAATCAATTAATTTCACCTAATATATAATCAAGACCTATTCACCGATTAATTAGAACAAACTCTCTAGAATAATTGTTTTTTTGTATCCCGCTTTAATTGCGATTTTCAAAAAAACTTTCAAGAAATACTGGATCGCAGTTTACAATAGGTAAATAAACTTATAACACCGAAATTATTCAATTTGCTCCAATAAATCAGTAAAGAAAGTGAAATAAGTAATGATATTTAGTTCAAGTATAATGTATCAATAACATCATGCAACCAAAATATTGGATTTTATCACTTCTTCTAAGAAATTTTGTTAACAAGATTATTGTATACAGAAACAGAGTGATCATTAATTCAGTGGAATTTACGATGGAAAATAATTTTCGAGTAAAATTATTTTACTCGAAAGATACTCTATGTGAATATGAATGAAAAGTACTATGTGTAATGAAATTCTCAAAAGCTCGGTAATATTCTAACTACATCTGTGACTCACAATCTATTCCAAGTATATGATAGGCCTACTATATAGTTGAAAAGATGTACGAGTAGAGATGAATAGCAGTCGACTGTGAAACGGGTTCCTAACTATAATATGCCTTTTAACTATAGTTGACGCCAAAAAGTTGAGCGGTTTCGACTATTTTCAAACTCAAACTGAATTGATCGCCAATTTCTAAAACTAGATCAAAATTAGAAATTTGAAATCAATATGCTTTACATTAAATGTTAGTAGGTTGAGTCACGTACAAAAGACATACGAAACCGCCTATATTTTTTTGGGTCAGCTATTCTATACAACGGGGAGACTTCATGATCACTCGGTATATGTATCTATCAAAAATGTAGTTTAAAAAATCTCCATACAAATTATAGGTAGTATACATGTACAAATTATTGGCGACTCACCAATATCTTTTGAAAAACTTTGTTACTGGTAATGCTGAATAAATTTGGAAAGATAATGGAGTTTTGTAACAAATTTGTTGCAGATCGAACCTGAGAGCCCACCAACGCACGCGCAACCACCACACCTGGGAGTGGAAGTGTTCAGAGTGCGGAAAAGCGTTTTCCCAGCGGCGCTACATGGAACGACATAGGGCTGATGCTTGCGCCAAGTATAAGCTGAACGTTCGTCCGCAACTTATGCCAGTTAACATGAGTTTGTTTCGGAAGTGATCAGAATCATCATTCATAAAGTTATCCATTTGTTTCTACGATATAGGTTCTATTATTTTGGACATAGCTCTAGTACTCTTGAAAGTTTTATGATAAGATTCTATTTGGGAATAGCTCTAGTAATTTTGAAAGTTGTGAGTGATCTGAGTTTCCATTGTCTGAATTTCTTATATTCATATTAAGCTATTTAAAGTTACTGTTCTACTGTTAGTTAGTTCAGCTACTAAGTTATTCGAAATTCTGATTTTTAATATTCTTATCTTATTTTTTATTTATCTATTAGAAGATACTAAGCTACTGTTATTTAGTTTAGCCAAAGTGATCCAAAACCAAAGTCTGCGAGATATTACTATCGACACGGTTCTCTCTAAGAGGCCAGATGCTCTGCCATTTACTAATCTCTCCCACTACCCGTGCGAACTAGGTAGTGCGCACTTCACTCGTCATTCCATTACTCCGTTGATGCTACGCACTGTGGAAGGGGAAACCGGTGCATGTCGATAGTAATTTCTCGCGGACTTGAGTTATTGAATCGAGAAACGATATTTTATTGTTTAAATATTATACTGAACAGCTCTTGTTTCAGTTCAAATTAATTGATTTTCAAGTACAGAACTACTTTCTACGTTCAGCTATTAGTTGAAGAAAAAAAAATTATCACCCCATCATATTGAGAAAAAAATTGAGAACCAGACTGATTAATTAGATTTTTAGGGAATTGTAAAGCTCATGAAAAGCTGTTTGGTTCAAAGATACTAATGCTGGGGTTTTCCAAGCACACTCAAAGTTAACGGACCCTCAAATTTTGATGAACAGCTGACATTTTCTATGATAACTATAGGAAATGTAGTAAAGTGTAGTAAACTTGAGGGTCCCTCAAATTTGAGTGTGCTTGGAAAAACCGGCCATAAAACTTTTTAAATGTTCAGATTTTGAATTCAGAGTGCTAGATTTCCAAATACCACTTGATATTATTTTGTGTTACCTATGTAAAAGATTTTAGATTTCGACACATATTCTAATGGAGCTGAACTCATTTCCTGTCTAAAAGATATTTGTCTAATATAATAACTGTTTCAATATAAAACAGATCTCATGAAGCTGGACATTTTAAAACACTCACAGTAATAATTTTTAGTACCTACGAGCTTAGAATACTGTGATAATTAGTTCTTCGGTCTAAGTTCTAAGCGACAAAAACAGGAATTAGCAAAGTTGGAACTACATAATAATTATTAGCCTATACTATAGGCTACTGGATGATTTTTAGTCAAGTATAGATCTGGTGAAATTAGAAATTGAAATGTTCATGTAAGACAATTAATCATGTTCGATTAATGATTAATCTTATTTAACGCTGGAGAATTTAGTGCTCTAAACAAGCGACAAATTGGGCTCACTGAACGTAAGTGTATTAATTTTTCAATGATTTTGTGCCATAGTTACGGTACTATGAAAGTTAATGGACAATTATTTAGAGATATAGTTTCTATCTGGTTAAAGCTGTTATGCGTAGTTGAAAGAAATCTTAAGCTGAGTACCATAGGGGTTGAAGAATGAGAAACAATGGTAACTTAAGTTGAACAATTGACAATGAATGGAGTAAGAAGTTCTAGTTAGTTACAATCAAGTTGATGTTTTATTGCAAATATAATACAAATGAGATAACAATTCTATCATGTATAAAAATAATGTACAATATCACTCATTCAACCTATTCAATCAATAAATATTTTACTAGAATTTCAAATAATAAAATAAAATAAAAAAAAACTAAATACACGATTTGCATTGAGTGGTTATAATTCAAATGCAAATAGTGAATTACAAACATGTAAGATTAAAATTCTGTGATAATTGGTGATCTAAAATATCACTATTAGTTTTAGTAATTTGAAAAACATTGTGAAGCCTATTCAAGATTTAAGAATACGATTATAGGCTAAGGCACGTGTGGAGGATTTCCATTCCAATTATTATTACCTTCATGATACTTCTCTTAAAAGTGGTTGATGCTGTTGATAATTAATAACTATTGACTTTTTCTAATAATAAATAACTCTTGATATTTCTCTATGAAGTGGATGATGCTCTTGATAATCAATAGATATTTGCATTTCCAATTAGTATAACAATATAGCCTAACAACGATTGTATAACAATAACAACATGAATTATTGTTTTTACCTGCAAATAAAGATTGTATTTTCAGCACAATTCTTCTCTGCTAATTGTGAATCTAGAAAGTTGTGGATCCTTCACGGTCCATGTCCCCATATGTGTTTTTACCTCTGACCAAAGTTCCGAATATTGCTTTGACGATTCTTTAGCTTCAGAATAAGTTGATTGCAGGAAACGTTCTCCAGTAATTTGTAAGAACTGCTTGAAGAGATTTCGCCTGCAGACGTTAGTAGCCTTCTCCAGAGCTCCTGCGGTTTTGGTAGCACCCAAACGGTAGCCTTTAGTAGATACTTCACATGGTCTAAAAAACAAGATATAGTTTAATATATGATATTTTTGTTGTAAGATATTGATGAGTTTAAAACACTTGTATGAATTAGTTCACTTGTATGATGAGTTCAAAACATACTATAAATTGTATCAATTTATTCTGTTCGATTGTTGATTTCCTTATAGTTAATAAGTTGATACATTTGAAAGGTATTTGATGAACTTTTAGGCCTAATTTATTTAAGAAATCATGTTTCAAATTATAATTTCATATAAATCTGATTTCATTCTTCTAAAATGTTTCAGCTTATTTCTTGACTTGAGAATTTAAGGACATTAGAAAAGTTCATGTTACCCTGTGCAATAATAACCAAATTTGCTTTATCTTATCTTTGACCTGATTTGTAAAAATATTTTGTTCATTATAAACAATAAAACATATGATTATGTAATTTGTACATACAGTACTCAAATTCTGAGTGGTACCGGTATGAAATAAATTGAGTTTGAAATGATTATTTGCGTTGTTCTATTTATTGTTGAGATATAAAAGGAAAAGCAAAATCAAGAATTAATTAAAACGCTTGAGAAAAGAACAAGCACATAGATATTTTGAAAATTAGATCTGAAAGTAGTAGATCGCAGATGAATCTTTGTTGAATTAAATTTTGAATTTATAGAGAACAAATTTCAATATTCCATTCAAGCGCAAAGCGCCTTTCAAATCAATCTTTATTGTTGTCATCAAGCAATACAAATAATGTTAAAAACAAACGTCATATATTGTAAAGCTAAAATACAAATATTAAACAGCTAATTTTACATATAGTACGGTGCAATTAGTTCAAAAAAGGCCGAACCTCAACATCCAAAGAGAAAGGACGATTCCTACACCAACTTGTTCTATACAACCCCTTTATTGTTTGGTAAAAAGTTACACCCCTATGAGCGTCGGGTTTTTGGGGAGGGGGTGAAAGGTGCAAAATCTCAGTTTTTTGTGAATTGTAGCCGAACCAAGCGTCGGACAAAAAAATGTCATGCATGTTTTTTCTAGAGAACAAAATTTGGAAGAGATTGAGACCAATCACAACTCTGTATCATCAACCGTTTCCAAGTTACAATTTTTTGAAAACTCCATATTTTTTCACAGGAATTATTCCGTTACTTTAAAAGTTTGTAACTTTGAATTGGAAACTCTTGCATCCGTATTTTAAAATCCCTCTCGGCGAAATTCATTTCTCTTCAATTTGAGACCAAATTCACCCTTCTATGTTTAGTGGTTCATATGCTACAGCGATTTTAAAAACCTTACATCCCCAAAATCCCCTAAAATTACATTTTATTGTAAAAAAAAATATTAAAAATTTCCGGATTGGCTTATAATTCCATAATCATTATAGAGGGCAAAATTCTCTACATTTTCAGACCAAGAATACCACTCTACCTTCATTAGTTACAAAGTTACAGATCAATAAATTATCAAAAATGAGAAAAAATTGGAATAGCTGATTTTACAACAATGTTCTCATCAAAGTTTTATTCAAGAAATATTGTGAATCATATATAGTATCAAAGAGTACATTTTTCTTTACAATTTGAGACCAAATTCACATTTTTTGAACAATTACAGAATTAGCTGGATCCATTTTTCAAACCAACTGTCGAGTTCAGAGCTCACTCTGAGAGGCGCTCCACACACTATGAATGATACATTGAAACGCTTCGTTGAGCTTAAGAAGACGACGATTTTTTTAAAAATATACGTAGCTCATTTAATTATTGTTCTAAAAATATGAATTTGGTCTCAAATTGCAGAAAAAATGTGATCTTTAATATCATATAAGATTCATCATGATTCTTCAATTAATTCCTCATGATAACATTGTTGGAAAATCAGCGTTTTTCAATTGTTGAAAAATTACACATAATTCATTCTATTGTAACTCAGTAACTATTGGCGATAGAGTTATGTTCTTGGTCTAGAAATGTAGAGTGATTTATCCTCTAAAAAATGGTATATGAAAATTTCTTGTTCAATGCTCATTGTTAGAGAAATTTCAATAGAATTAAAAAAATGAGCGAGTTTATCAGAAAAAGTGTGATAAAAACCGGTTGTGTACCTTCTTATGTCAAAGATCTCGCAATTCTCATAGTAACCATTTGAAAGAGGAAGATTTTCTCTACATTTCTTGGTAGTTTCAGATTTTTCGGTTCACAACTTTCCGATTGGGAGCATTGAAATGTGAAAAATTGGAATTTCCAATGTGCAGGTATTATTATTCAAGAGTATAATTTAAATCTGAATTCTGGAGTTTTTCACCGAATTTGGATTATAATATATGAATTTATACCGTCGTGATGAGTAGAAAATGATGAGCTATTGAACAATAAAATCCGATGTACCAATCAAAAGTTATGGGAGAATATAAATGATTAAAAATAAAAGGATGCTTTTGACCAACCCCCATGAATCCTATGATAGTCTTGGTCGTGTAAACGATATTCATGAGAGTCTAGGGTCTCAAGAAACAAAATCTAGAAGTATGAGCCAATCCGAAAATTTTTAATATTTTTTTTGTACGATAAAATTTAATTTTAGGGGATTTTGGGGATGTAAGGGTTTTTTTAAATCGCTGTAGCACATGAACCACTAAACATAGAAGGGTAAATTTGGTCTCAAATTAAAGAGAAATGAATTTCGCCGAGAGGATTTTGAAATATGGAAGCAAGAGTTTCCAATTCAAGGTTACAAACTTTTAAAGTAATGGAATAATTCCTGTGAAAAAAATATGGAGTTTTCAAAAAATTGTAACTTGGAAACGGTTGATGATACAGAGTTGTGATTGGTCTCAATCTCTTCCAAATTTTGTTCTCTAGAAAAAACATGCATGACATTTTTTTGTCCGACGCTTGGTTCGGCTACAATTCACAAAAAACTGAGATTTTGCACCTTTCACCCCCCCTCCCCCAAAAACCCGACGCTCATAGGGGTGTAACTTTTTACCAAACAATAAAGGGGTTGTATGGAACAAGTTGGCGTAGGAATCGTCTTTTCTCTTTGGATGTTGAGGTTCGAGTCTAAATGCACCGTACCAATAGGAATTGATCACTTTAGAACCTCACTAAAGTCTCTAAAAAATTAGAAAATTAATATTTGATGAAAAATCGCAATTTTCCGCCATTGTTATTTCGGTAACAAAGCGTTTTTGGGGGTTGGTCCCATGGAACTTTTTTGTCTACTTGGTGTAAGGAATCAGCCTGAGAAGTATTGCACATTCCTCCTGAAACACCCTGTATAATACCGAAACTAGAATATGGTAATGGTAAAGAGGATCAACGTGCTAACCACAGGTTACTTTTATCCTGGTTGATGATTATTCACCTCTGCTGTATAGTGGAGTGAATATGAAACTGGCAACCAGCCTTGGCCCTTCAAGGGCTGTTGAGCCATTGACAAACAAACAATAAAGCTAGAATCGAAAATTTTACTTGACTTCTGAAATTCAAAGTTCTTTACAATTATAAAAATTTACTCACATAAAATTCATATCCACATTAGCCCTTGAAAACAGGGAATTGACGAGCACCTTAGGTACAACGTAAGCAATTGACTGTTTAATATTTGTATTTTAGCTTTACAATATATGACGTTTGTTTTTAACATAATTTGTATTGCTTGATGACAACAATAAAGATTGATTTGAAAGGCGCTTTGCGCTTGAATGGAATATTGAAATTTGTTCCCTATAAATACAAAATTTAATTCAACAAAGATTCATCTGCGATCTACTACTTTCAGATCCAATTTTCAAAATATCTATGTGCTTGTTCTTTTCTCAAGCGTTTTAATTTGTTCTTAGAACTGGTTTCATTGGATTCCGCAGATAATTTTACATAGGAATTGTTTATTTTAGAACCTCACTAAAGCCACTAAAAATTAGAAAAATTGATATATTTTGAAAAATCTCAATTTTTCGCCATTGTTATCTCAGTAACAAAGCGTTTTTAAGGTCTGGCCCCATGGAACTTTTTTGTCTACTTGGTGTAAGGAATCAGCCTGAGAAGTATTGCACATGCCTCCTGAAACAACCTGTAAATTCTAGCTTTCTAGATAGGTGATATTTACCTTATTCAAATTCCAAATTCAAATATATTGTTCACATCAACAATAGTACAAGTAATTGAATCTTTCACACAAAAAAACAATACAAGATGGAGAATTCTCACTGAAAAAGTGTTACAAAATTTACTATTCTTATATCTAGCTATATAAAAATTGAATCAAATATTCTCATAGAAAGTTTAGATAATAATTCTTAATATCTGGTACCGAGCTGCACTCTGAAGCTGTATGCGGCAGAAATGTTGTATTACATGAATGTGTTATTGTAAAAAAAATTCAAAATTGATACAATCACCTCTCACACTTTTTTGATATGATCATGTGTTATAGACTTGAATGTAACTCCATTTACTCCAACTGGATAGCGTTGGTCAGCTAACAATAACAGCCATTATACGCAGTACTTGAGACTATTCATGAAGGAATATTTAATTCTTCTCTTAATCCTGCCAGAGAGTTTTCCCAGACATGAGACCTGGTACAATCTCATTTTTCCATCACGGTTATATTACATTTCAAATTTCAAGAAAATCGTTAGAGCCGTTTTCTAGATCCGTGGTTCCACATACAAACATACATACATACATAGATACAGAAATTACTTGCTTAATATAATAGGAAGGATGAATAATAATATGCTATTATATTAAGCAAGTAATTTCTGTATGTATGCATGTATGTATGTATGTATGTATGTATGTATGTATGTATGTATGTATGTATGTATGTATGTTTGTATGTGGAACCACGGATCTAGAAAACGGCTCTAACGATTTTCTTGAAATTTGAAATGTAATATAAACGTGATGGAAAAATAAGATTGCACCAGGTCTCATGTCTGGGAAAACTCTCTGGCAGGATTAATAAAAGAATAAAATATTCCTTATTCAGGCATAATCCTACTGCGTATAATCATGACTGTTATTGTTAGCTGACCAACGCTATCCAGCTGGAGTGAATGGAGTTACATTCAAGTCTATAACACATGTTCATGACTGTCAAAAAATTGTGAGAGGTGATCATATCAATTTTGAATTTATTTTTTACAAGGAGGTTCCTTGATTATTTACAATAACATATTTATGTAATTCAACTGTTCGGCCGCAGCTTCAGAGCAAAGCTCGGTACCAGATATTATGAATAATCTGTGAATAGGCAACTTAAACTATCAAGTAAATTAATAATGGATTGTATTTATTATTAAAACCTTCAAATGATTGTATAGGTATATTAAAATCATAGGAAAATAGAGTGATGCACCTAATATACTGTTCACAACAGGACTTACCAACTGAGCCCTATGCTGTTTGGTATTATATCTTATGATATTTCTGTATTCTATTTCATATTCTAGCTTTATAGATATGTGATATTTACCTTTCTGGAACATCGGCCCACATAATAGAAGAAGCACATGGTTTGTAGTCCTGTTTCATAATATACCTGGATGCCTGGAAAACTAGACTAGATCTGAGAAGATCTGGTGCTTGATCAGTTGCCGTACGCTGTACTAGGGCTCTGCGCATTGATTCTGCCGAGTAGGGTCCTCCACCTCCCACTGTTATTGAACTGATGTGAATCGGTCTGTCCAATAGGCAAGATAGTAAAGCTCCCTGAGAATAAAACGAAATGAAATTATTGTTGATATTGTGGTAGTTCCATATTAATTCCTCGACACCCAATGGGCATAGTGTGTCCAAGCAACGAAGACCCTTTGGCAAGATGGGAAAATGACTCAAGCTCGGTCAATATTGGTTCAAAAATGATCAATCTGGTCTCAAATCGTAGGGAACAATTTAATCTACTATTATGAATCCCATCTTGCCAGAATATCTTCTTTGTTTGAACAGACTATACCAATAATCGGAGGAGACAATAAGCCGTCGGTCCACAATACCTAAAAAGTAGTCATCATTATCATCATCATCCCTCTCAATACCCATGCACAAACATAACAGCTCATGTGGGCATAAACCTCACCAAAAAATTGAGCATTCCTGAAGGCCAGCGATTCACAAATTATTCATTGAAATAAGTTCATAAATTTTGTAATTATTACAATATAATCCAACAAAGATAGCCTACTTTTGATGCTCTTACTATAAATAATAAGAGAGGCTATTAGTAGTTACCACGACACTACTAAGAACAAAGCAAGTATACTATGAATATCGAGCAAATATTCTTCTCTCAAACATCAATAATAGATTTAATGGATGGGAATGACAATCATTCATTGGGAATCTACTATGTAACAAACGATTTGAATTGCAAGTAAATTATTAAATGAATGAATATTGATTGATTACCTGAACACCAAGAGCGACCCAGCGAGCAATCTTATCACTGCAAGATACTGACAATGTGGGATCTCCTCGACCTGGTTTTGTTCTTACCACACCAACCACATGATATCCTACTCCGCAATTTTTAGCATCCTGCAATTCACTATCCGGCAGACACTTGGCACCAGTTCTATGAATATCAGGCACCATATTACCCACCGAGTCACTATCTTTGCAGAAACCAAGTTTTTGAGAAGATTTGGAAAGTCGTTCACTATTATCACAGGGTTCACTAATTTCATTTGCGCTTCCTTCGATCAAAGCAGTCAAATCAGTTCCTAGTTTTTGTCTCTTAGGTGGACAATCATAGGATAAATCCTGATTATTCATTGAAGAAGATTGGTTTTTGCATGATAAATCTTCATTTGATGGTGAACTTGCATTATTAAAATTTTGTGTTCGGTGATTGCTACAGTCGTCCACAAACACTTCGGAATTTTTATTTGTTGGATTAGAGTTATTCATAACAGGCACTAAATCATTAATGGTAGATTTTTTATTTGCATCACCAACATCCTTGAGTTTTGAAACATTCTTATTTCTATCATCTAGACTGAAAACTGAAACACTATTCGAACACTCCTCTTGACCTCTGTCATATTTTTTATTTACATTTTCTTCTGACTTGATGTAATTATCATCTGATCCTTTTTTAACAATTTCATCTATGTGTTTAGAATCGGGTAAGTTGGGTTCATCTTCTTTTAATAATATTGAAGCATCCCCACAAGGCACATGACTGGTAAACATATGAAGTTTGAATTTTTGTAATATGAATTTGTATTTTTCAGTTTCATGTTGTTTAAAAATGGTTGATGTTCCATCTTTTTTAATTTTGGCCAGTTGATGATAGAAGTAACGCAAAAGGCATCTTCTTGCTAGAACCTGAGGAAAATGAAACAAATTATTAAAATCAATTTAGATTTGGAGATATAGGCTATAGATATACTTCCATGCTCGTTTATATGTCACACCATTTCGATGCCAATTTTGCTCATTATTTAATGGATGAAGATTGGGTTGATTATACCAGGACCTCCTAAATACGTATTTAGGAGGTCCTGATTATACCTCTTGCACTTGAATAATAATAATCTACTTCATCATAAAATTATACGCGTTTAACCATTATAATTTTTTTTCACAAAATCCAATACATTCCATATCGCAACTCCTAAAACATCTAAAACTCTAAAACAGGAGAATCAGTATATGTAATATGGCTTACTAACCAGGTTACTGTCTTCTATATAATATTATGATTCATTTTTAAATGTAGAAAACTTCAATCCCAGATTCCCACATTTTTTTGCAGCGACTTATTTTATTCAATTCCAACTCACACAAATCATGAAAAATTAATCTAACATAGTATCAGATAGATTTGTACAATATAAAAAATACAATATTTCAACAAAAACTCGTATATTTTCAGCTTTTTCACCTACGGCACAACTTGATAATTTCAGATATTTCCATGAAGAAAATAGCTTGAAAATAACAACACCAGATTTGGAAACCAGCTTAAAAATATAAAAATGCCAGGAAATAACAAGATAATGGAGACCAACTTACTTCAGCATGACTGTCATTCAGTACAGTACCATCGGCAGTCATGGAACTTCGTCCAATGCATTTTGTTCCCGTAGCCAATGACACAACTTCCAACTGATAATTAATTTCAACAACAAATCCAGCCAACAGTGTCCATTCTTTGTCTTTAACTGGCTTGCCATTCTTCGATAGAGATGCGTATTTGTTGAAGCACATTGCAGCAATCTTGTTAGCAAATGATTTATCATTGATTGAATTAATTTCCATGTTTGAGAAAGAAGAAAGCGAACCATCACCTGAAAAAATAGCAGAATAATGTCACATCATATCATATTATTTATTCATAATACACAACCATAATTAATTATGATGGGGATCAAGAAAAAAAAACAGGCATAGCCATCACTATTTCGATAATTAATTAAAGGTCGTTACACATTGGAAGCAATAACGAAATTGGTTATACGTAAAAATGATTAATACATTAATTATAATACATTATTATGCTTCTACCAACAAGTACCGTAATTTTTATACGGTGCAAAGAACGGGAAACCTGCTAGTTTGATATAAAATCAATCAATCATCATTCAAAATTAAATTTCGGTGAGTGCAACAGGCTCATGCTATATCATGTATATTATATATATTATGTATTAAAAATCTAGTTGTCAATGCTTGTCATCACAAGTCTCAGACCAATATTTTAATAGTTTTAATGAAATTATAAATAAAATTCTTACCTAAAAGTGCAAAGCTTGTGTAAATGAATTGATTTTTAAACTACAACACTGGGCTCCCAGGCGAATTTCTTCTGTTCGTCAATCGCCAATAGCTTGCTCATGTCTGATTCATCAATAACAAAATCAAGTTTGGAGTTTTCAATTATCCTTTCTTCTGTAACTGACTTTGGTATAATACCTGAAAAGATAAGAAGATACAAATTGTAAAAGCAATAATTCACATTCATACGGTTAAACAGAAATTTGGGGTGAAATATTTCCAAACTCATTTGAATATACAATTATAAACACTGAAATAATCGAGAAAGTACATAGGCCTGCATCAAATTGAATAAGAAAACGAGGTGGTGAAGAAGTAAGTTGATTCAAAGTTATAATGCAAAGGATACATATAAAATAAATTTTACCTTCAGAAGTTGAAATTTGTGTATAATTTAAGTTTTAAGTGTGAACATAACCTTGAATATTTTAACCAAAATTCAAAATTGGGAAGAAGAGACGTTTTGGACTTTGTCTGTGTTTCAATCCTACTGTATTTCAATCTTGTTAAAAAATGTTATACACTATCAATGTACAAAAAAAAAAAAAAAAATGGAAACCAAATGATAAGGGAGTCACAAATTCAAACAGGATAGTAGACAGATATAAGGCTCTCAGATATAATATAGATGTTAAAAGTCCTTACAAATTCAAAATAAATTGATAGGCTATAACTCTCGTATTATCTGTAGAAAGGAATAGAGTTCATTCATTATTCGTTTGAGACAACTTGTTCTAAAAAATTATCTTGCCTGAACCAACCTTGACAAACCTAACTTGATCATCATCATCATCATCATCATCATCATCCTCGTCTTTGTCATCATCATCATCATCGTCATCGTTGTCAACATAATCGTCATTCATTCATAAATAATTAATCAATCATTTATTCATTCATCCATCCTTCTATCTACGTTTTTCACATACTGCAACAGGCTTCAAATCTATTTTTGAGAAGGAAATCGTCAATAATACCACTTACCATATCCGCACTGAAGACCAAAACGTAGTAGAATCTGGGCAGGAGAGACTTTATACTTGCTAGCCAGACTGGTCACTGTGCTGTGATTGATGAGGGTGTTGGGAGTTGAGCTTCCCAGTGAAGAGTAGGCTTGCAGCAGAATATTAGCATTGGCGCACACTTTGTAAAGCTCACCGGGTTGTCTGTACTGTGGATGGAACTCTACCTGAAATTCATTCAAAGTTTTCTGACCACTTTGACTAGAAACATTGCAAGTTAAATAGGATAATTAAGTGGGATGATAAAAATTGGATGACATGATGAAAATATGAATTATTTCTGAGAAATTACTAAAGATAAAGCATGATTAGTTTACAGTAAACTATTAATGGGGTTATTTCAATATAGCCTGAACGATCAAAATATACAATGAATTGGAACTCTTGAAGCTTACTGTAATTTGGAAGTTTCTTCAAGTAAATGTTGGAGCTAGACTTGAAAAATCAGATTTTTCAAAATAAATTTTAAATAAACAAGAAGTACAGTAGAACGTAGATAATTTGGACCGTCAATAATCCGGATTTGTCTCCTGCAAGAAATAAAAATATTTGTACTGTCTACCCTCGCACTAAGTTCTTTACTAGAGAGTGGGCGATGAGAAAATATATACTGTAGTGTTTGGTGAAGCGAAGAAAATAATTTTCTATTAGTGTATTTCCTAATAGAAAGTATAAAACTTTGAGACATTTTCTTCTCAAATAGTGTCTGCTGGCCCTTTTTGAGAGGTAATTTCGATAATCCGGATAATTTGATAATCCTGATGGGGTCCGGTCTCAATTAATCCGGATTATTAACGTTTTTCTGTATTTGGAACCAATAGATATGTTCTAGTCATAAAATTTCAACTTTATCAAAATTTGGCAACAGAGCTTGATAATTTGAATAACTAATAGCCTAATAGATTTTTAATCGACTCACTTGGTTGACAGCTGGAGGCACACTGGAGTTTTCTAGAAGTTGTGTTAGGTGTTTAGCGGTGTAGTTGGACACTCCAATAGCTTTCAAAACTCCTTTTCCATTGTCATGCAATTTCTCAAGAGCTTTCCAAGACCTTAGCAAATAGAAACAGAAATGAGATATGAAACAATATTGACCTCATGAAGCTAATTACCTTATTTCATGTTAGTAAATAAAAATTGAAACACATTACCTTTCTTGTAGTTAAAAAATAAATAAAAAACTGTGATTTCAATTACTAACATTGTACTAACATTTACATTTGATAGCAGCCCTAGACAAAAAGGAAATTCCTGATTTGATAATTTATTTTTAATCATTTTAAAGGTAACTTTATTAACTAGTATTTTCAATTCTCTTCAAATTCATATAAGTTATATAGCTAACCAAATATTATATTGCCTAGCTCAGCATTGCGCTGGCTATTGATAAATTTCTAATTGTTATTAGTTCTGATCTAGCACGCAAAGCGGACGGTTCTCCTTGTATATTTTATTGTTAATTATTCATCAAATAAAAGTTTTTTAAAAAGACTTTCGTTGATTAATGATATTTAACTGGCGCAGTCGGTAGGACACTTCGGGAATAATCATACTAATATTCTTCGATTTTTAAATCGTTTACGAAGTGTGCCTTTTTTTATTTTGTGAATTTCGGTCACCTAGCATCGGGATCAGAACTTCAAGATCTTCATTGTGAAAAGACCCAACATCGGAATTTTCATCAATTTAAGAACCTACTTAGTGAAAATAAGAAAGATGAAACTTCAAATTCTACTGTGAGTATTTTGATTGAAAATTTATTGTGTTATAAGAAATTGAACAATTTTAATACCATTATTATTGAAACGTAAATTATATGATCATGGCGACTAATCATCCTAATGCTGCTCCTCCAACAGCAGTAGCAATTCCAACCCCTACCCTGAAGAAAGAATATCTGGATATGATACCAGAATATTCTGGAGAACCAACTCTTTTAAATCGTTTCATTTCAATCTGCGACAAACTAGATGCAAAATTTTTTGTAAAATCCAACCCTGCGGACTTCCAAAACGAATACCTATACTCAACCATCATAGCAAAAATCAAAAGCCCAGCATTAGATCTCGTAACCAGCTCAAATTCCTACGCATGGCCAGAAGTGAGACAAGTTCTACTCAACAGTTATATGGACAAGAGAGATTGTTTCACTCTCAACCTTGAAATGTCAGAGCTTAAACAAGAAACAGGTGAATCTCCATTTTCCTTCTTTGAAAGAATCCAAAAACTACTAAATTTGCAGATATCCTATTTCCGAAACAAAGAAATAGACCCCGCATCTAAAGTAATGTGCGAGTATGTAAACAAACTAGCACTAAGAGTCTTGTTACGTGGACTTAGAGAACCCCTCGGTTCTCTCATGCGAACAAAAATCCTGATTCCTTGGACAATGCTCTCCACATGCTTTCTAACGATTTTCAATTTAAAATCAGCTACTACCCAGAAAGTACAAACTTGAAGAAAACAATGCACCCCCAAAATCAACACAAACATCAACTTAATCCACCAATGCAGTACTACCCTCAAAGAAATCAATCATTCTACCAAAATCAAAATCCAAAATACCAAAACTTTCAAAACAAAAATCAATTCAACAACAACTCACAATATTCCGGAACTATGTACAGAGGTCAACAAAACTTCAGTAATAATCAACCCAAACCACAACACTTCAACTCTAACAACCAACCAAGAACACAAGGCTTCAACAATAATCAACCAAGACCCCAAAACAATTATCAGCCAACACCAATGAGCATCTCTTCTATTAATAATCGCCCTCAGAAAAGACCTAGGCTGTACCAGCTGACAGGAAGACCGATTGAAGAAACTCAAACCAATGACTTTGACAACAATTTCAATGACGACCCTCAGAACGAACTGGAGAACCAATTCGAACAACTTAACTTTGAAAATCGAAATGAAACATTCTATGAAACAAATGAATCAACCGAAACCGATCCTTTTTTAGAAGAAATGAGCCTCGAAAGAAATTTTCAATTATGAACCTACAAGATGACAAAAACGAACTACCCTATTTCGTAGACCCCAAAACCCGTTTCAGAGTTCTAATTGATTCGGCAAGTACTAGATCGTTTGTGAAGAAAATGATAGGAATAGAATGCTACAAAGAAGATTTAATCCAAGACCCATTTGAAATCGCAACAGCTCACGGAGTTTCAACAGAAAAATTTAGTACAAAAATCCCACTACTTGGTAAAACAAAAATCACGTTCTATCTGTTCGACTTTCATAAAAACTTTGACCTACTTCTCGGATTGGATAATTTAAAAAAACTAAAAATCAATTTGGACTTCATCAATGACAAAATAAATTTCAATGGAATGACACTACCAATTTACTATTTCAATACAGCACAAGAAAACCCAACTAAAATTGCACCACCACACATACAAAAAAATCTAATGACTCGTCATGTAAAATCATATTTGATTCAATCTCGATCTCAAACAATTATAGAGATTCCTATTGAAAATATGAAAAACGGCGAAGCTATAATGTCATACAAAAATATTTCAGGACTCGAGATACCCCAATGCTTAATTAAAGTGAAAGAGAACAAAGCCCTTTGTTCAATATTAAATCCTACAACATCAGACACGAAGATTTCAATTAATAGACCAATTGCTGTGGAGAAGTTGGAAAACTACTACTGTATCCCACCAACCGAACTGCATAATCAAAACATATGCACAAATTTGAATCTGATTAACCACCAAAGTAACAAAATTGACCTTTCAAAGATAAGAACTAATCATATGAACGCTGAAGAAAAGCAAGCCATAGCTCACGTGATTAAAGAGTACTCTGATGTATTTCATATTGAAGGGAACCCTTTGACTTTCACCAATGAAATAAAACACGTTATAAGAACAACTGACGACATCCCAGTCTACACTAGAAGCTATCGTTATCCCGAGATTTATAGAACCGAAGTTAATAGACAGATAGATGACATGCTCGAGCAGAGAATAATTCAACCGTCAAATTCGCCCTGGAATTCACCGATCTGGGTTATACCTAAGAAACAAGATGCATCCGGTAAGAAGAAATTTCGTCTTGTAATCGACTATAGAGGGTTGAACTCGAAGACAATAGATGACAAATTTCCCCTGCCTAATATCACCGACATACTCGATAAATTAGGAAGAGCACAATACTTCACCACCTTAGATTTGTTTTCAGGATTTCATCAAATAGAAATGCATCCCGACAGCGTGGAGAAAACGGCTTTTTCTACCGACACTGGACACTACGAATTTTTGCGCATGCCCTTCGGCCTAAAAAACGGACCACCCACATTCCAAAAAGCGATGAACAGCATACTGAGAGGACTTCAAAATGAACTGTGCTTAGTGTATCTAGATGACATCATAATCTATTCAACAAGTTTAGATGAACATATCGACCGGCTACGACAAGTTTTCGAAAGGTTACGACAATCAAACTTTAAAGTGCAGCTTGATAAAACTGAATTCTTACGAAAAGAAGTTAGTTTTCTCGGACACCTCGTAACGCCTCACGGGGTTAAACCAAATCCAGACAAAGTTGAAACCATCAAACGATATCCGATCCCAAAAACTTCGAAAGAAATCAAAGGATTCCTAGGACTCTTAGGATATTATCGTAAATTTATCAACAACTTCGCTCACTTAACAAAACCTTTAACCAAGTGTCTGAAAAGAAATGCTAAGATCGATGTTAATGACCCGGAATACGTAAACTGTTTTGAAACCTGTAAAAACATTCTGACTAACGAGCCGATTCTTCAATATCCTGATTTCGAAAAACCGTTCTGTTTGACTACAGACGCAAGCAATTTCGCCATTGGAGCTATTTTGAGTCAAAATCACAACGGTGCTGACCTGCCCTGTGCATATGCAAGCCGAACTCTTAATGAAACCGAAACAAACTATTCAACCATTGAAAAAGAGCTATTGGCAATCGTATGGGCTACCAAGTACTTTCGCCCCTATCTCTATGGAAGAAAGTTCAAGATATTCACGGACCATAAACCATTACAATGGCTATTTTCCATGAAAGAACCAAATTCAAAATTACTCAGATGGAGACTGAAACTAGAGGAATACGACTACGAGATATGCTACAAGAAAGGAAAAA
Organism: Sogatella furcifera; assembly: GCA_017141385.1. Lineage (NCBI taxonomy): Eukaryota > Metazoa > Arthropoda > Insecta > Hemiptera > Delphacidae > Sogatella > Sogatella furcifera. Next base: position 19,772,954 of record CM029555.1, read on the forward strand.
TGAACCAGAATGCTGACGCCCTATCACGGATCCATTTGAACAATAACAATACTACAACACCCGGAATTTTAAGTGAGATTGACGCTATAGTGAACGAAGCTATTGAAGGAATGACAAATATCGGACCTGGCAACGAAGAAACACAATCTATGATTGTCAACGTAGATGATAAGGAAACCCCATTTCTAGGATTTGACATTGATGACAACCGGCAATTTCCACCCACGGACTTAGATGACATCGACATCCAGTTTCTAGGATTTGATAATGCAGAAAACAACGTCAACAGCAACACACAGATTCAACAACCACTTGTAGAGGACACCGACACCCCATTCCTTGGATTCGACAACGAAGTGAACAACGACGTCACCCCACAACAACCAATGATGGAGGGGAGCGATCCTGCAGAGGAGGAGGAGGAGAGTTTATTGAAAACAACTCACACACACAACACTCTAATTACGAAGATAATACTTCAGTGGAAATACCTGTATCAGATGAACCTGTTAATCTCTCCAAAAATCAAATTATACTGAAACTTGTGAAAAGCAATCCAAAGAAAGTTTCTATTCTCAAATTATTTGATAACAAAATGAGGATGATGGTAGACATATCGGAAAATAATTTTGAACAAAATGTGATTGACTTTGTTAAGGAATATCTTGTGCCGAATGTTCGATACAGTTTATATTTTGAGAATGAATTCTACGAAAAATTCGCTACAGTGATTGCCAAAAACTTCAAGTTTTCGAAACTAATTCTTGTAAGATGCAAGATAAAAGTACTGGACGTAACCCATGAGGACGATAAAATAGAAACAATCGAAAATTATCATTTAGGAAAAACAAATCACAGAGGTATACAAGAAACATATGAACAAATAAAAAGGAAATACTATTGGCCCAACATGAAAAATTACATCCAGAATTTTATCAATAAGTGTGAAATATGCCTTAAAACGAAATATGAAAGAAATCCACTCAATTTAGAAATGAACTTGACTCCTACAGCTACAAGGCCGCTTCAAATAATCCACATAGACAGTATAACTCTCGAAAAAAACAAATTTCTCACGATCATTGATAGTTTTTCAAGATACGCACAATGCTATCCAGTTACAAGTTGTAATAGTGTCGAAATAGCCGACAAACTGCTGAATTTCTTCTCTCATCATGGTATTCCACAGACAATCGTAGCCGACAACGGATGCGAATTCAATAATGGATTGGTAAAAGAATTGACTGAATTGCATAAGATCAAAATACATTGGATCAGCACTCAACATCCACCTTCAAACGGCCTTGCCGAACGTTTTCATTCAACTCTAATAGAACACATCAGAATCTTCAACAATCGAAATGAATTCAAAACAGAGACAATTGAAAGTAAAGTGAAGTACGCTGTGATTGCCTATAATAATAGCATTCACTCCGTAACTAAGCTGACACCGCTAGAAATTCTATATGGACATATAGATTCAAATCCGATCCTTGAAATAGATATACAGAAAAAGTTCATAAATGAGTACGTTAGTAATCACAAAGAAAAAACGAAACGATTATTCGACCACATACGAGAAGTAAATCACAATAGGAAAGAAAACGTCATTAATGAAAGGAATGAGAATCGCGAAGAATTACCAGACATCCCAAAAGAAGTTTATGTGAAGAATATGCAAAAACAAAGTAAAACGAAAAATAAGTATAACAAAGAAACTCTTCAATCAGTGAATAAGGAACTAAAAACAGCGAAGATTACTCCCAGACACCACAATACTAAAGAGAAGATACATCTTTCGAAGATAAAACGACCACGGAAAATCAAAAAGAAGAATCAAAATACGAACGAATCAAGACAATCGACTAATCCTGATTGTAACCCTGTTCCAGGTACCTCCTCTATGTGACGAGATTGTCAGCGAGTGCGGAACAATCACCGCGGAACATTACAAATAATTTAGGAGTTATAGCAGTAGATTTAGGTCCAGCTAAGTTAGAAATTGCAAAACATACGTTCATACATTATTACGATTTAGAAAGTATTTTTAATCATTTGAGTTATTTGAATAGATATTACAATAATGTTTCCAAAAGCATTCAGAAAGAAGTTCCTGTAATGGAACATATAGAATTATTAACAAATAATGGTAGTAAAGCTAGAGATATAGTAAACTATTTGAAATTGATAAATCATACTAAAAATACTATAGAAGATAAGTTAGATATTATTAATTGGGGTAGTAAAAGGTCGAAAAGAGGATTAATTAATGGACTTGGAAATGCAATAAAATTTGTGACTGGAAATTTAGATTCAGATGATGGTGAAAAATACGATAAATTATTTGAACATTTAAAAGAAAATCAAAATAATATAATGAATCAATTAACATCGCAATATTCATTCAATTCCGAAATGATTTCTGAATTCAACCAGACCTTGAAAATAGTTAATTTTAATTTTAAGGAGTTGGAAAATAAATTGCAATTCATTAATGATAAGCTTAGTGATTATGGGTTATTAGAGAAATATAGAGATGTACTTAACCAATTGAATATTCTTTATAATATTGTATTTAGCCTTATACAAGATATTGAAAATTCTTTAGTATTTTGTAAATTAAAAGTGTTGCATCCTAGTATTATTTCAACCAGAGAATTATACTATCAAATAAAGAAAATTTCAACCTATTACGGTAAACAATTGCCATTAAAACCTGAATTGAAAAATATGTGGGAATTCGAAAGCCTAATCGATGTAAATTGTAAATTAACGTCCAAAGAAATAGTATATTTTCTAGACTTACCAATTGTAGATGAATCAAAATTTAATCTATTCAAACTAATTTCAATCCCCAATGTATTGGATAACAAATACTTAACTATTGTACCGAAAGTTAGATATATGTTGAAAGCCGATACATCAATTGAAGGACTTATTAACGAATGTTATAAAAAGACTAGTTCTAATTTTATCTGCTCTACAGAACAATTGTATCACGATAAGCTAAGTTGTGAAAAAGAAATTGTTGATATAGGTACTACATTAAACTGTAAATACACTGAAGTGATAATATTAAATAGTATAGTTGAATGGACTCCAGAATTAAACAGCTACTTATGTATTTTTCCGAAAGAAGAATCTATAAGGATTGAAAAACCTTATGAGACTATTACTAAATCCATTAAAGGAGTATATTTAATTTCAAACAACAAAAATGATTCGATTTATTATCATAACAAATTGTTGAACCATGTATCAGAATCGAAATATAAAACAAGACTACTCAACCTAGATAATGTACTAACAGCGTTGGAAAAATCTCAAGAACCAGATTTCAAAATAAATTTAGAACAATTAAATTTTAAACCGATAGATATCAACAAATACACACCTATAATTAACAAAAATATTGTAACAACTTCAATTAGCATTTGGACTATTATTATATATGTTTTAATTATTATTTCAATGTTTATAGCATTATTTTATTATCGTAATTCAAAAAAGAAACAGTCCATCAACATTAATATTGTAAAACCTTCCACCCCCGAAGTTTTATTTAGGGATGGAGGAGTTATATAGCTAACCAAATATTATATTGCCTAGCTCAGCATTGCGCTGGCTATTGATAAATTTCTAATTGTTATTAGTTCTGATCTAGCACGCAAAGCGGACGGTTCTCCTTGTATATTTTATTGTTAATTATTCATCAAATAAAAGTTTTTTAAAAAGACTTTCGTTGATTAATGATATTTAACTTATATAAATGAATTTTGAAGAACTCTTTTTAAAAGAGCTCAAACTCTTTTTATGTGTAATTTCATTAAAAATTTCATAAGAAATTGTGTGAGAATTTAGTGAAATGATTCATATCATATAAATGGAATAGCCTATTGCTCTAAATTCAAAATTTTCATTATCCGGTATTTCTTCTGGACGATAAATTCTTAATTGAAATGCTGTTAAAATATATAATCTAGTTCCGATTTGGTATAAAGACGTTTTGGACATTAGTCTGTGTTTTTAACCAATAAGTGTAATAGTTCCTGTAAAAGAAATAAAATAAAAAAAGTTCAGTAGAGTTTAGAAGGGTTGACAATAAGATTAAATCACAGTTTACGTTAATATTACAAGATTAAGGTTTTTAACGAGTATTGTAGAGTTGAAATGATTTTTAGAAGCTGTAGTGGTAGAGAGATAGAATGGATATTACTTTCCAACCTTTGCCACGCCATTGAAACAAAGAAGTCATTCTATTCTATTATCCACTTACCCTTGACGGAGTTTGGGTGTTGAAGGGTGATCGACAGATATACCAGATATGCCAGGCCAGTGTATAAGATACAAGTCCAAGTAAGGAGTATCGAGATTTTTGAGTGACTGTCTTACAGCCGACTCTGCGGCCTTTTCTCCCTGATCGGCTGGAGCTGGAAAATTATGAATTAAAGATTGAATGGGAAGGATTTTTTTCTATTGCACGAATCTTTGAATTACAAACACAATTTTACAGTAGTCGCGACAAGTGTTAGTTTTGTAAAAATTGAAAGTTAACCTGAATGAGAATAAACTTATTTTAGACTTGAACATAACTTACTACAGAATGGCAATAGAATCAATAATAGCCAACTGGGAAGTAGCAGAGAGTTTGAGAAAGTTTTGAAGATCCATGGACTGTGGTATTTGAAGTGAAGACAAACAAAGTACCGAATGACTTATGAAGTTAGAAGAAAGTTTATAAACAAAAAATGGAAAATTCTGATTAAATTATACTAATAATTGAGTTTATTGAGAATGCTGCACATTGACTGTTACAAGAGTCGAAATAAGTCACTAAATTTATTCGAAAATCTTCATAATTTTTCTGTAAACACACGGAAGGAGATAACTACTTAATGTAGTTTAAATTGGAATTTGAATAACCCCAAAGAATGATAAGATGATTAACTCACATAGTTTTGTAGTAAGAAATATATCCTCTCTTGTCAAGTTGTATTTAGGAAGTAGTTTCTTCAATGATACTCCAATGTCCTTTTCATTGCCATAAACAGCTGCTGTATCTGGAACGAGTACAAAGACAATTGAATACGAGGATAATATATTATTATTGATAGACAATATTGGGGATAAGACAGATCATGACATAATTTAATTGATCCATGCGTATGACGGCTTGATGCAATAATGGTAATAGTAACATAGTATTAAGATTGTATATCTTACCAAATGATCTATATCCCACTCTTAAACAGTAGTCCAATGCCTTGAAAATGGTTGGGTAGTCACGAATTCTGAACGTACCGACTGCAACAAAAGAAATAGCGCAATATTTATCATCAACAAATCGCAAGACTACATTCATTGAAGAAAATTCTAAACAAAGTTTTTGATTGATGAGTAGAGGCACAGCTGCACTTATATTAGTAACTAACAAGTAGCCTGTTCATGAATTCACTTACTGAATATAATAACCCGGTACGTGCACATGGTCATTTATTGCTCAGCCACATAACCTAATGTATATTGTCGTCCAGACACAACTAGGCTAGGCTGAAGAATAAATAAAATAGTTCACTACTATTGAAATTGTTGACAAGTAAGCATCATTAAATAATATTGAGAACGGTAGATATGGAAAAATTAGTTTATTTTCGATAACTTGGTAGGCTTGAGGTTGGCTATGAGTAGTTAGTAGACAGTACGTACTTACTTACACAGTCTATGCTAGTCGCTAGTCGGTACTTACCTTTACAAAAAATTTTACATTAATTAGCCTCATTATGTTATAATATTATTACCATAGAAGTTTTTGAATAGTTTGATACCTGCAATTTCTCTTCAGACTGACTCTTTTGACTTTTAACAAAGATATAAGTATTTTATACGGTTGACGGTTGAACCTAGTCGAATACTCACATCCAATAATTGGCATCAAATTTCCAGAGTTCAGAGTGACATACTTTTTCAAAACATTATTTCCAGGATCTTTTAAAAGCAATTTGACTCCTGAATATGATTCCATTACACAAGAATCTAAAGTATTTAAGAATTTACCTGATTTTAAAAGGTTTTAAATATTTAAGAGTTTATCAGAACTCAGAATCATAACATAACCTCAACTGGAAGTCTGGAACTGACTGGATTTATTTGTTCAGCTGTTCAGCTCTCAGCTGGTTGCTGGTGTATTGAAGGTTTATGCGATCTAGCGGTACTATTTAGTACTATCTCATACCCTATCAAGAACAACTATTTGGAGTATGGTGACAATATTCCATGGAACTAGGAACTCTTCCTATTATACACTATTCACGTCTCACGATCACTTGAGACGAAATGAACAAATTTTTTGCGCGTGTGTGCGGGTAAAGGGAGGTATTACTTCATACGACGGTCGGCCACAGTCGAACAGCTAAAGCCAATCACAGTTCTTGGCTTTTCCTCAAGCTCAAACAAAAATAGGTACCTGTACTTGAAAGAAGTTTATTTATTTTGTCTCAAGTGATCGTGAATAGGGTATAGTTTCATGCAATTCATAGTGTAGTTGCACCAAGGAGGTTGAACCTCCTTGAGTTGCACTAATTACAACTTAGTACAGGTACTAAGTTGGTTACTTAGGTACTGAGTTTTACTAATTAGGTACCGTACCAAGTTAGACTATAGAAATATGCATAAGCATCTAATTTTGAAGATCATAGTTACTAACTTTTTCGCTCAGTTTTCAAGATCCATAGTTACTGAATCATCCGCTAGATCGCGAGAAAATCCATTTTTACCTTCCTTGCCCTACCTACTACCATAGGTAAGGAAAGTATTGCTTTCCAAAAAAAATTAAGGTACCCCAATTTTAAGTTTTCTATCCGTTTTATGGTCCCCTGAGTCGAAAAAAGTCGTTTTTGGGTATTGGTCTGTGTGTGTGTGTGTGTGTGTGTGTGTGTGTGTGTGTGTGTGTGTATCTGTATACACTTTATCTCGATTCAGGAGTTCACCGATGGTCAGGAGGTCTCGAGGTCAGGAGTTTGACCGATTGTCTTGAAATTTATAACTTAAGGTTCTTATACCATGAAGACCTGATTCGAAGAAATTCAAAAAAATTCATTGAAAAATGGCGGATAATATGTCAAAAATGATGTTTCACGGTTTTCTCAAAAACGGCTTTAACGATTTTTTTCAAACTCATACCCGGAATAGCCCTATATAAGCCCTATCGACTGCCATGAGTCTCGTTCCTAGCAAAATCGCAGAAGATCCGCAGCATTGTTGAGAATGTTTCAAACTATTTTTTTCAAACTGACACCCTATATAGTCATTAATAAGCTCAATCAACTGGCATACATCCCCTTTATATTGTGTAAGATTAGCAGGGGCGCCACCCCAGACTTGAAAAGTTAAGTAGTTTGTAGATAGGCAACCCGCACTACATGGCTCGGTAAGTGGAGTTTGAGCAACGCGGGCAGCGTGCTTGTCGCTCGTGTACGAAAATTGTATCAATGCCATCCCGTCAAACTCGCAATCGAAGCAATCCACATCAGGATTTAAAGGAGACAAAAATCACATTTGGAAAAAGTATTGATGTTTCATAATAAATTTTTGGTAAAATACCAGAGTATGATCCATTATCGATTACACCTCTTTGATCCGATAAATTGGAATAGGTACCAAAAAATCTACTTTCATTGAAAATCCAAGTCAATTCGGCTAACATCTAGCCGAAGCGCCGACAGGCCCGAGGCATCATGGGCTTGTAAAAATTTCAAATCGCACACACGATTAGCCGAAGCGCCAGTAGGCGCGAGGCGTCCACGGCGAGTGCAAATTTCACTGTTATAAAATAGTATCACTGAAGATGAGCAAGTAATAGCGTAATGGAATTTGCACTCGCTGATGACTAGGTATGGATAATGCCTACTCTTATTAAGCAAATGTGAATGGCAAGGAAAGTTGTGTGAGTGTACCACACCAGATTTTTTGAATTTGTATGTTCACATTTTATTAATTTTGTGTAGGTAATTATTCAGCAAGTCAAATTCAAAGTTCTCATTCCATATACTTGTTTCAAAATCTCAATTTCTTGATTTAAGTTGGATAGAAATTAAATTTTACAATTATCAGCGAATCAATATTAAATTTTAACTATTAGGCCTATGCATAAGTTGTAAGTAAACTTTTAATGTTGATGTAGGCTAAATTGGTTTGTAGAGGTCATGGAAATTGAGTGACCTAATGTAATTACTCTAATAATTATTGATTGATTACTCCTCTTGATATCCAAGCAAAAACCTTTTTATTTAGGTATAAAATCAAAATAATTCTCATTCACAATTCCAAAAACATTTGAAGGTTCTGCCAAACTCGTACAGTAGGTTTTTCGGCGGGTGCCCATCACAAAAACAATATAAGCAGAACATGATTCATAAACACAAAACTTTACTAGAAATTTTATCACATTTCAAAGTTCTAACAGTGGGAAAGTTCTTAATATAACAAAATGAACAAAATTGTACAACTCAAAAACTTTACAAAATATTAATTGTCAAATGCATGGAAAAGGAGAAAAAGAAAAATAATATGGAAGAAGAATATTGTTTCACACTATCTTAATAAACGCTTCATCGCTGAGGCAGGCGGCAGCGTCAATAGAAATGAGAAATATACATTTTCAGCCCGCCAAAACTTGAAAAAAATATAACAACTCACTGGTATTGTGCAGCCAATAATAATATTATCAACCTCGAAGAAAATATTTTCTAATCCGAATAAAGGGTAGCCTACCATACGGTAATGTCATCCTAATATTCATTAAAATTCATGAAAAACTATGCTATTTTTAAAGATTTAATGTTTCAATAAATACATTTAGAATTTTATTTCACCAGTAATGCACAATGTATTAGGATAGGCTTTAGGAGAAGTTTCTTATCTCATTCAGACACCTTGACCAGTCCATTTCCCACTATAATTACCTCTTCATTACCAACTTTATACACTCCAGACAGATATAATGGGAATTAATGACAAAGTACGAAGCGGCTTTTGTTAATTACAAAATCAATGCCCGTAGTGAAAGCATTTTGTTATCTCTCTGGTAACCCTTTATTCCATTTATGATCTTGATTCTTGCTCCAATCCAATTTAAGTTAGTTCCCTCATTCAACAGCTTAGATTTATAAGAAATCTTACAAGTTGAAACTACATAAAAAATCATAAGGAGCTACGACTATTTTGTCATAAAACAAATCTGCTGACTTTCTCTTGAAATCGTGTAGGCTACCTTTTTTGATTCCTAAGTTTTCCTTGGTTGTTTAATAAATAAGTTAATGTTCATAAATATTTACATACTATATACATGTAGGAAAAGTTAATTTTAATCAGTGCATGTTCAGGTGTGATGAACTTTCAACTCGGTCATACTCTAAACTCACATGTTTATGTTTAACTCGTGTGTTAATAAGTGAATCAACAAACTGTATTAGGAATAATTACCAGTTCAATAAATGAGCTCAATGAGTAAACATGTCTTAAGAAATAAACAAAAAGTTTATTGAGTGAGATAGGAAGAGCTTTATTATAGAGAATAATACTTCCCACATACAGTACTCACTCTTTCTCTGGAAGCATCTAAATGAGACATACGGACTTTCAAGAAATAATATGTGAATATTCAGCTATCAAGTGTAATAACTCAATCGGCAGGCTATGAGATTCATATGATATCCTATGAAGTATACTTGTGAAATTGAGTTGTTGAATTTCTAAAAAAATTTGGGGTGAATCGCGTGGGATATGGATAAAGAAAACTATTTCACCTAAGTTATTTTATAAGTAGGCTAGTTATTCCACATCATTATAAATTATTATTGCACTTTTCAAAATAAGAATAATTTGATTAAATATATCTCTTTATCATTGCAACTAACTCCAATGGATAAAGTTGATCAATAAACGAGCAAGTACCCTCAACAAATCCCAATATCGAAGCAATAAAGTAGCGAGAAAGTTTTCAATACCGCCGGCAATATGGTCTAGTTTCGTAGAACATTTAACGCACAGAAGAGCTGAACATCAATAAGTTGGAAGAGAGAAGTGGCTTAGAGCAACGGAAACCTATTTACCAAAACTGTACTGAAGAGCTCTGTTGCGGTTTTGAAGCCGTCTGTGATGAGCTCTGAGACTCAAACTGCTGCTGCAAACGTGCCGAGCTCAACTTGGATCTCTCAAAAGGAGCCCCTCCACCTTCCAGGCTTCCAGTAACCCCCCTTCAACCACCAGTCCTCCAGTAACAAATCTCCAGAAGTGGACAAGGTTGACCAACGACCTAGTTGAAGATTTGTTCTGGCAACAGCCCTCAAGCACTTTGGCTTGGTTAACTCACTGATATTCGGCAATGTTTCTTGCATTCAAATCAGAAAACTCATAGACCAGTCCTTCTAGAAATAAAAGTGACTCTTCCTAAAACAGTCCTTTTAGAAAGAAAAGTGAGTCTCCTTAGGATGAAAAGCGATCCTCCTTGAACGATTGTACTATTTTTGGTTGTGTAAAACATTTCGGCGTAGAGCTACCATTAGAGATACACAGATTTTCAGGAATTTTGTACTTTTGATTTTTTTCTGGAAAATCAGAATGTATAGTGTATACATCACTTTTAGGCGAAGAGTTATCAGAAATTGATAATGGTGTAGCAACAGAGGCTGGTATTTCGAATTCCTAATAAATCTGTGTTTTGACAATATTATTGTCTTTGCATTCAATATGGATGTGTATATCATTTTACAACTTCTCAACAAGGAGAGCTATCCCACCGATTTTCAGAGATGTTCTCCAATTGGAATGAAAAAGTTAATACCGTATCAGAAATATATATATCAGTACTTCTAGAAAAATCTAATAAGAGAGAAGTATTCGTACTTCTCTTTGTCAATTACTGAAACGTTGGGACTGTCGAGAATTTTAGCAAAAAGTTCTACATAAATAAATAAAATGAAAAAAAATAAATACTTTAAAAAAACTTTAAAAGTATTATTTTTCAACAGACATGTTTTAAAAAAAAGGGTATTGATTTTTTTCATTCTATTCATCAATTATTTTAAATAGACCTAAGTTTAAAGTTTAGTTCTACATAGCCAACTGTAGGCCTACTAGAATGTGCGTAAACTCGACCAAAAATTTATTTATGTTGATCCATGTTCATAGTCGTTCCAATATTCATATTCATAAAGCAATAAATTTTGAAAATTTTCCATAAATGAATACTCGTATAAATCTCATGCTATCTGAAACTCGTAGTGAGAAGAGGATGTCAGCTGAGCATTAATAATTCAGGAGGCTCAGTTCCACCCTCGAAAGTATGTATCATCACACTGATTAAAATAAATTATCCATATTTATAGTATCATGGAACAATATGGTAAGATAATTTACTCAATAAAAATCACATTAAATGAGTGTTTGAAGAGGAAGGGACAGCTAGATTCTATCTGTTCAAAAAAAAAAAAAAATTATTTCCGAGTGGGTCTAGAGTGATATGGTATATAGTCTGTCAAAGCAAAGAGAACCCTCTGGCAAGATGAGAAAATGACTCCAGCTCGGTCAATATTGGTTAAAAAAATATTGATTTGGTCTCAAATTGTAGATCAGAATGTTTCCAACGATTGAGTCTTTCGATCAGTCGATTGGTCTTCTTTGCTTGGACAGACTATATCAGGCCTCTTACCAAAACCTTTTCAATCGTCTTAACGTGTTCTAACGGGTGTGACATCACTTTAAGAAAGGAATCTTTTTCTAAATCAGAATGTCAATGCACAACATTTTCTAAAATACGTTCTCAACAGTCAATAAAAGTCCTTTAGCTAAGTTGTGGTACCAAAACTCACAGAATAGCACTGGCAGCTCGTGCTCACGAAACAGGTGAAGTGCTGTATAGTAAAAGATACTGACACTTCACCTGTTTCGTGGGTACGAGCCGCCAGTGCAGAATAGATGTATTCATGGATGAATGTTTGTTTGATTTAGTGAATGTTATCTCCCTTATCTGAGTACCCAGCACAGGCCAGGCATGTGGTTTCTGAGCTATCAAATCAATGCGTGTTTAATCACTTAGTGGAGCTCATACAATTAATGTGCCTCCACAGATTACTGATAATGACATCATCTTAATAGAACTATGCCAATGCTGATTTCATGCCTCAGCCAGCTAGATGGTTGATGTAGTCGCATTGATGATTTTACAGTATTCAGTGGATCTTGGTTAGGGTTCATTAAAGATTCAATTAATGAGCAGCTAGTTAACTGATGAGTATATGGTTGATTAGACATTGATCGAATAATTATATTAAATTGATAATTATGATAAGAACAATGGAGCTGTAAGAAATTTATTACGATCACCATTGGATGCGTCTGTCCTGAGTCCAGTCTATGCGTACAATATATAACTTTCTTATGATTGTCTGATTCTATTTTATTTATTGACTGATAAGTCAAGACATGGATTAGAATTATTAAAGATTATTGAAATATTTGTAGTCAGTCAATATCTCCATGAGTTAGCCGAATTATCATCTAATGCTCTGAGACGCTTCTCACTTGAGACAACTATTAACTAATAATTAATAAATCTAATTCTCTTTGGTTCAACTATCTCATTCAAAAATGAGAGAATGAGTCTAATAAAATCCTGAAAATACATTCTCATACTTTAGATTTTTTTTGTGTTCATACGACAAATGTGGACTCCTATACAATGTCAACCATTAATCTATCTTATTTACTCCATTACAAAGTTCCAGTCTATAATAAAAAGACTCGGAAAAAGGGATGGATCAATCAGTCTGCAGCCACCTTTCTTACATTGCTTTTTCTGACAGAACAGCGCTTGATATTTCATATAGTCTGTCCAAGCAAAGAAGACATTCTGGCAAGATGGGAGAATAACTCCAGCTCGGTCAATATTCGTTCAAAAATGATCAATTTGGTTTTAAAGTGTAGAGAAAATTCTGATCTACAATTTGAGACCAAATTTATTACTTTTAAATCAGTATAGACCGAACTGGTGTTATTTTTCCATCTTGCCAGAATGTCTTCTTCGCTTGGACAGACTATACTGGGGAGTGAGTGAGCCGTCAGCAAAGAATGTCTTCACTCAGATATTTCTCTCAAGACTCGTCTTGTTAAACGATCTGGAGAAAAGTACTCAACATTGATATTTCGTCTCGGCGCGAAGCAGAATAGAATAGATTGAAGCTTTTTCATTTTCGTTTTGTAGAGCGATGAAGTTTACTGACGGACGGACTCATCACTATATTACTATATTACTCATCACTATATATCACCAGATCACTTCTATCACTATTTCCAACATTCTCTGTCATTTCTTTCTCTCTTCACCATCCTGTCTAACTCCTCTCTCTCTTTTTCAACTTTCTATCGAAAACGAAAGCAAACACTTAAAAGCGCTTCCTTTTCTCACTTATTGCGTTTCCACTCTTCATTCTTTTCACTCAGCATCTTTCTCTTCATTCTCCTTTTCACTTCATTTTCCTTGAACTTTGTCAACTTCCACAACTTGCTCCCCATTTAGCTCAGTCAATTTTCCATTTCATATTTACTCAATTCTCAAAGTGTTTCAACAATTATTAAAATGGAATGGGTTCAGTCCTCTTAGATTTGAATTAATTTACTGCATAAATATCCTTTGAACTTCTTCAAATTATACAACTTGCTCTCCATTTATCTTAATAAATCTTCTATTCTATTATTATTATCGTATGGCTCAATTATGGGGAGCTCCGAAGTTCCACAGACGACAAAACCACAACTTCCCTTGATGGGAAATTGTTGTAGTAGTTCATGATTTGAAACAGAGCTATTGAAATTTGGTGAATTTCTTCAAATTTTATAAAGCCAAACACAAAAATAACACAACGATCCACGATCGAAAATTATGAAAGAATCTAGAGCACGAAATTTTCACATCACAATTCTATTCTCCTTTACATTCCATTCTCATTCACCAACAATGATTTGTAATGGAATTACTACATCCCTGCACTCAGCACTCATGGTCGTTGCCAATAAACTCGTCAGGCTCTATACAACGACTACACCTTTTTATAGATCTTTAGTAGATTTTCTTATGAAAAAAAAAATTATCTGTAATAATTTTTAGAAAATTTATCTATAATATCTATATTTCTTATCTATAATATTTTTGTCTCATAGCACCTTTTTTGTGGGGTTTACTCTGATAATTCTCACTCAAATTGATATAAAACTCTGTACTCGTACTTGTGGAGTTGCAAATTAGCAGCACATCTGACCCACGTTTGTGACAGATATAAAAGAATTATTTTGCGGTGAGAACAGCAAATCTTGCGGATGAGTTCTCTTTGTTTGAATTTGAAAGGCGGTGGTAGAGTCGGATAAAGGGAATTTGCAAACAAGGAAGCGATCAAACGACTCAAATTACTGTGAAATGCAATTTGAGTGAAGGCAGGCGTGGCAGAGCGGAGTGGGCTTCAACTTGAAATTCGCTTAATGCGTGTTTGAAGCCAATAAGACCACAAAGACAACCAATTCAACGAACGCTGCTGCGCGAGCTCAAGTGCTTCAACCGAAGACAAGACAATGAGAGCAGGAGGATAAAAGAGGAAGAAAGAACGTCAAACAGAGAAGAAGAAAGAGATTAGATTAGATTTCTTTATTGATATGGACAATAACAATGCATTCACGCTTCAATTCTAGATTGCTTAAATATAGTACGTAATAGCATAAAGGGAGAAGTGTACTTCTATTATACAGAAATGAATATACAGTAGCTATTACTTCTATATAAACTTCACGAGCAGAAAACATAGTAACATTATTCAACAAACACGGATACAATTGAACGCGAAATTATAGAAATTTTATTGAAATATATTTAATTGGCAATCTTTTAAATTACGATTGAATAATTGTCCAGATGAAAAGGCGAAGTTTGGACATAAAGATGTCCATTCTTGGGAGAGAGATTAGATTAGATTACTTTATTCAAATAGATAACAAAGTTCATCTTAGATTTTACATAACAATATAAATGAGTAGAACAAATAATTCTATAAATTTCACAACATAGAAACTTCTAGTGAAAAAAATAGGAAAAACGGTGATTTAATGAATGCAAAATTTATACAAATCTAAAATCAAGGTTCTGCAAAATGGATAAAAAGTGTAAGTTATCTAGATGAAAAGGCGAAGTTTAGATATATATATGTTCATTCTTGGGAAAGGATATCAAAGATATCCTTTCCATTAACACTTGGCTTTGGGTTGAAAAATTTTCACAAGCTATTACTAGATTACTGAAGCTAGTAATATAAATAATTGTTATTCAATTTAAAAACTAGATTTAAACAAAGTTAAATTAAAATTAATCGAAATTTGATGTAATTTATAAGGTATACATATACAATCTGTATATGATCTGTAATTACTATGATTATATTCTACTTTATCGGAACTGAGGTAATGAATAATGAATGATATTGTAAATTAAGCTAACTCAAAGTAGAGATTATTAACAAGTATAAAAAAGTATGGTAAAATGTGGCACATGACAAAAGTTGGGTTGATGTTACAATAACGGTTTAAAATTAGATTGTGAATGAATGATGGGAGATTAGATGTGAATGTAAGATGGGAGATTAATTTATAGCTAAAACTATGGTGAGAGAGTTATTATGATGAGAGTTGGATTTATTACTACAAGTATGTAATGGGTGATAATGAGGGGTGATGAAGGATGAAGGAGGTTGTCATGTTGTTGCTCTAGGTCTGAACATTTTCGATCATTTTCTCAACAAGATGTTTTTTTTTAAATTTCAAGATGAAGCTCGCTCGGCTATCAACAGACCTGATAGATTCAGGGAGGGTATTCCATTCACGGCAGCCTGAGACTAGGAAGGACTTAGTATAAATTGTAGTTCGGTGAATTGGAATCCTTAAAGTATTTTCCCCAGTCCTCGTGCGTGATACGTCTATTCTCCTACCTTCAGAAACAAATTTAAAATCGTTTTTAAAATAGTTCGGTTCACCATATTTCAGAATATCCCTAACAAGCTTGACAATTCGAAAAAGTCTCTGATCTGGTAACTTTAAAGTTGAGCTTGGGTAATTCTTTCATGACGTTGGAGAGAGTAAAAAAATCTTAAGCAATAGTTTTGACAGTGCTGTAGTTTATCATTCAGTGTTACTGTCATGTAGTATGTATTGTACAGAGTTACAATACATAAAATGTGGGAAGATTAGTGCTGATTTAACCAGCAGCAATCTGATATTTCTTGGTAGGATATCTTGTAATTTCTTCAATGAATGCTTGGCTGAATGAGAGATTAGATTAGATTACTTTATTCAAATAGATAACAAAATTTGGCTTAGATTCTACATTGTAATAAGAATGAGTAAAACTAAATTATCTTATAAATTTCACAAAATAGAAACTTCTAGTAAAAATACGAAAAAACGGTGACGTAATGAATGAAAAATTTATATAAAACTTAGTTCGAGGTTCTTCAAAATGAATAAGGAGTGTAAGTTATCTAAGTGAAAAGGCGAAGTTTAGACATATATATGTCCATTCTTGGACATATATATATATATATATATATATATATATATATATATATAGAGAGAGAGAGAGAGAGAGAGAGATCACAAAGAGATTGATTGATTGCCTTTATTAAGGGCGGAGTTAGGACTCTTGGTCCTCTCTACCACACAACCCTTTACAATATGTACAGTTATCAAAATTCATCAAAATTAATGATCATACAGTAGAAAATAATAAAATTGAATAGAGCAAGTAAAAAAACAAAAATACAGAAAAATGAGTAATAAGAACTAGAAATAAATTAAAAATATAATAAGTAAAATGTACCTATTTCCTTAAACTCACCATTCAATCACACACATGCACACTAGCAAGGTGAAGAAACACTCCACCGAATACTTCGATATATTCAGTATTGAAAAAATATCTAAATGAGAAAAGAAATGAATATGAGATTGAGAACAATTAATGCAATGGAGATGGAATATCTTCTAGACAACTTAACTTTTTTCACACCTAAGCTGCTCCTCCCCCCCTCAGCCATTTCGAAACTGCCACGCCAAACTGAGCTCGGCCATTCACATTCTTAATAGATGGTGGTAATTCATTCCAAGTACGGCAAGCCGTAACATGGAAAGACTTGTTGTACATTGAGGTTCTGTGATGAGGGATTACCAATAACTGTGAACCAAGTGTAGTACCTCGTCCACTGCTCTCTTATAGAGACAAACTGGTCTGCTAAATATCCAGGACATTTGGTATGTATCAAATCATACAGCAGTTTCAGCATGTGATACTGTCTCACAGAATTGAGCCTCAGCACATCCAGCTGCTGGAAGTATGGACTAATATGATCATTCCTCCTGAGATTAAAAATGTAACGGACACAGTAATTCTGAGCTCTCTGCAGACGTTCAGACAATATAACACTCATGTCATTGACAACAATGTCCGCATAATTGAAATAGGGGAAAATCAATGATTTGAATAGCATCACTTTTACACGAAAAGGTATACAGTCACCAATCTTCTTCAGGGAGTGAATTCCTGCAAATACTTTATTACACGTTACATTTATTTGTTCTGTCCAGTCAAGAGACTTGTCAATTGTTAAACCTAAATTTTTAACGGAATCATTGTAAGGTAAGTTTTGGTTATTGATTTTAATGAAAGGTCCATTGCTAAAGTCAATATCCCGGCGAGATGTAAGTTTAGTGTAGCCAATAATAATAGCTTTGGATTTGGCTTCATTAATTTTCAATCCATGCCTGTAAGTCCAGTCAGTTAGAACGTCAAGACCCTGATTCATTTTGTCAACTGTTAACTGAAAGTCAGAGATCTGAAAAGAGAGAGAGAGAAAAAAAGAGAGAGAGAGAGAGGGAGGGAGAGAGAGAGAGGGAGAGAGAGAGAAGGAGATAGAGATTCAGATTCAGATTCATTCACTTTATTTATGTAAATTACAAAAAAATCGACTCAAATCCTATATTATATAAATTAAAAATGATACTAATTACATCGCTCGTTTTAGGGAGAGAGGAAGATTAGATCGAATTTATTCAGATAGATAACAACAAAAAAATTTCTGCTCAGCTTCTAGATTGTAATAGTCATAAGTTTTTGTAATTGAGTCACAAGTATAGTACATTATAGAATAATAGTCGTAATTATAGAAAAGCAGATTGTCTTATTTGTTCATATGAACCGAACAAGAAGCAACATTCAGATAAATGGCGTCAGATCTAGAAAAAGAGGAAGAAAAACCTCGGAGATGAATTTAACATAAAAAGATATTGATGATTTGAAGAGAGAATCAATTCTTCATGGAAAAATATTGATGATTTGAAGAGAGAACCAATTGAAACTATATTGGACTCGCTTTTTGATTCATCAAGTAAAACATGACTATCTCACACATAGTTTAGTCTCCACTTCGTATTCTCGTGCTTCTTATAAAAATAATAAAGATTTTATTATTCAAAATGTTTATGTTTGTAGCTGAGGAGAGTTGCTAGTCTCTTGGATCCCCAGAAGGGGATAATAGAATCTGGAGTTGAGGACGTATTTCTGGATAGTGGCATAGTGGTTAGATGGTGGATGATTGAAAAAAATTGTTATGAAAATTATTTTCATAATTTATGAAATATTCAATCTACCCTTCATGTCATCATTCAGCAACGGAGTCGGAGCATAAGAGAATGTAATATTGTAATATGGGTGGAAGATGCAAGAAATAAAAGGAATCCGAAAAAATGGAAGTTCTGCCTTAGTTGCTTATTCGTAGAATTCGAGGAAACAAGAAAACACCTTGAAGATCGAGGTAAACGTTCTCATCCACTTTTTTATCCAAAGTGACAAAGAATGAATGTTTGAGAATAGTGCTCCAAAAGCATTTTCTTCCTTCTTCACGTTCAAGGAGTTCCCTTCAAACAACTAGGAGATAACTCAATTTTGTCGTTCAGAACATCCTTTTATCAGAATGATCAATAGGAATTCAACGTTTTTTCTTATTTTTGTATTCATATTATTTGTGAAAAATATTATAAGAATAGGGTAATATTTCCTTATTCAATGGTTAATAATAAGAAGTGTTATTCCGACAAATATGCTATATACAGTAATAACAGTAATATACAGTAATATACAGTAATACAGTAATATAAACTATATGTAGCTTCGTTACTATAAATTTCTGAATTCATTAAGTACTCGGTTAAAAGAGTTTTGGAGAGATTTATGAGTCAAATTACTCAGCCTATTACGTAGTTCAATTCATGCTATACTTGAGTTTCTGAGAAAAGGTTCTATTACCATTTTTATTTGAACAAAGTAGAAGAGTACTGTGTGACTTTGTTGATAATTTTCATTCTAGATGTTTCAGTACAATCTTTGGTAGCCTTGAAAATCAAATTGGGTGTTAATACCATCTATGCATATTTACTTCTTAAACAACTAAACTAATTATAATTGGAATTTAAAAGCAAAAATTACTCAGATGAAGAGAAAATAGGGTTCAAATTTATTTTGGTGATCTGGAACATATAATATAACAACATCACAACAACTAATGTGAATTAAGTTGTGAAACAACTTGGCTATCATGAAAATTGAGGATAATCTTTGTAAAAGAGAAAATATTCGAAAAATGAATGCTGAAACACTTTCAATGTGGCAACAGTGCAGCTAATAACATTAGAGCGTCATGTACATGAGAGGATCATTTGCCTTTTTAACTTGCTAATGACATTAATTCCCTATTCCGCGCAAATGGGATTAGGGTATTGAAAATTAATTAGATGTTACATCAGAAGGTGAATTTTCATCACTGATTAATCCACCCTATGTATGGTAATAAGCAATTTTGTGAATTTATAATCTGCAATGAATGATTACCTCTTATGAGTTTTTATGTAAAACAGAATTTTGTATTGGCCGCCGTGTTTCAATCATATGGTTCACATTTTATTTGACGAGTCTATTCATTTTTAAAACTAATCTACTCTACATGTTACAGTTTGTTGGTGGTAGTTCTTCTTCATTGATGATGTTGGACTGTGAGAGGATGATAAAATTGTGAATGTATTTCGATAGATATGACATAAGACATGAGCGAAATTCCTTTTAAAATTATTAATATTCCTTTGTTTACTGAACCGCTTCAAAAAATTGAAATTTGAATTCTAGCTTATATTATCTTATTGAATCCTTTGCTATGACTATCTCATGAATGTCTAACACACATTGACGAGGTAGGTCGTAATAATAGAATGCCATTAGTTGGATCAATTATTGTTTATATTCTTGAATATAATCTACAATCTCTCATAAATATATAATCTTTCAATCGAATACAGATTTTATGAATAAAAATAAACTGAATTAGAAGTGGGCAAGATAATAATTCGAAAGAGTGGTAGAGAAAAAACTTCCAATCAAATCTATTTCTCATTACATTCGCTCTCTAGTTGAGTTGAACGAGTCTCACCAAAAACTTTCTCGGAAATTGATAATATGATGAATTTGATCGAAACGAAAACCTGCTAGAATATCCTAATATTGTTCTGATTTTGAATAAAAAACTTTACCAG
Organism: Sogatella furcifera; assembly: GCA_017141385.1. Classification (NCBI taxonomy): domain Eukaryota; kingdom Metazoa; phylum Arthropoda; class Insecta; order Hemiptera; family Delphacidae; genus Sogatella; species Sogatella furcifera. The sequence continues at coordinate 19,793,621 of CM029555.1, forward strand.
GCAAAGGATACAACAAATTGATACTCATTTCATCAAAATCCTCAACAAAAAATCTGTTGCAATGTGATAGGGTTCTGTTTTATTCTAGGAGCTTATAAGCGTGAAGGTTTTGCGATTCTTCCCATTCGCTGGAATCGCGTCTGAACAAAGTTCTCAGAAAATCCTTGGCCAGGTACAGGGAACAAACATATTTTATCCAATCTCCCATCGTTGAATTCAGTAAAGATGTAAAGATGAGGTAAGAGTGACATAATGAATAAGCAGAGAACATTTACATGAAAATGAATACAGAATCAAAGAGAAAAAAATCGAGATTGGAAATAAATATTAGAATAGTTTTATGAATACGCAGAGAACATGAATGGAAAGATGAATTTAGAGCTTAAAGAGAAAGAATGGAGATCAGATTGGAAATGAAGCTGAGATGAGAAACAGCTCAATAAATATACAGAGAACTACATAACAGTAAAAGAAGAGATTATACAGTCTCTATACATATAACATAATGATTGAGGAGATTAATGTAGAAATGGGAAAGGAAGACTAGAGAAAAGGAATGAATGTGAAGACAAGGAAGATGATTAGGTGGTTGAGAAATAAAAGATAAAATATGTGGCTTACCTGTTAGAGAGATAAAAAGAGAGACAAAATAAATAGAGAGAAGAAAATGGATAGAGAGGAGAAATTAAGTAGAGAGGAGAAATAGAGAGGAAAAGTTGAATAGAGAGGAAAAAGAGACATTATTGAAGAGAGGACTGTTGACTAGAGAAAGTATGAATGAAGGGGTAGTGTGCTAGAGAGAGTACAAATGAAAAGGATGTGTGCTAGAAAGAGTACGCTCGGTAGTTGGCAGTGGTACAGAGACTGAGCAGAATAACTAATCAATAAACAAAGAGCGTTTCTGCGCACGCGCATCGACTTGTCGTCCTTCTCAAGGTGAGCTCGAACATAATCAGTGGTGTCATTACCATTATTGTTGTCATTGTGATGATTTAGGCTGTTTAATTGGACGCTGCCGCTTTGTGGATATGGTTGGGGTTATGTTGGCGCATTGTTTACATGGGTAGCGCCTAATCATTATGTCAGCAAAGGGACCCATCCGATTTCAACAGCGTGCGGTATTGACTGTGGTCTCTGCATAATTAGGAATCATCCCGTTAAGGATGAGTACTTCATACCGAGAGTAATTAATCTGCAAAGAAGAGAACGACTAGTAAATGTTGAAACGATATTCAGCGTTCAAGTATTTTATGCTTCATAAAATACAAATTTTGCTGTAGTTGAAGTGTATGTGCTACATAACATACAAACTTCATTGTAGCTCAAACACTTCATTGGTCAGAGATTACTACTGAACAATGTGATGTATCACAAATCACATAGACATAGGCAATATTATAGAAAGTAGGAAGTTTTATAACAAGAAGTTCTATAACAATAAAAAGTAATTTCAAGATACTGAAACATCAGTAAGAGAGGAAATTGATATCACGTACAGTTTTCGAATATTAATTCGTATCTTTGAAAAATTTTCGTTTTTGAAGATCGTTTTTAAGCTATGGAAGTTCACAATATTTTTTATTAGTAAATCAAGTCTTTCAATCAGCTGCAGAGTAATATTGAAACAGTAATTCATTATTAGGATCATGCAGCAATCTCAATATTATGAGAAAATTGGAATAATCCAATTTCTGAAATTACTGATTTTTGACTATCAAGTGAGAATCAAGAATTTACAGAGTTTAGGTAAGTGAAAACAAAGGTTGTCAGATCCACAAATTTCATTTAAAATACCATACTTAAGTTTCAATGCTCTGGGCGTCATCATCAGTGGTAAACTGTGGCTTTGAAAAATACAAGTTTGAAAGGTTGTAGCAGGTGTGATAACATTTTTCACTTACCTAAATTATGGATAAGTTCCACAACATCTCTGATAAAAGTGTAAATTTTAATTAACAGAATTGTAGAACGAAAAAAAAGAGTCGAATGAAATCACATTTTGCTTTGGTCAAGTTGAAAGCTATCTATTAAATTATTAGAATACAGTCATATTAAATAATAGTCAACAAGTTATGATCATTATTCATTTATTTATTTTATTTCATTGATTATTGTTAATCAATGATGATAGGATTTCTAAGAAGTTAATTGTCATCAAATACTTAAAGTGTAACAATAATTGCTTACAACATAAGTCATAGAAACTATCCAATAATAGGCTAATCAGTAGAAAATTTAGTTTTATTAAGTGGAGACATTATTCAACCATAACCCAATAATGTGATTCATAATATCAATTGAAAATACACAAAAAATAAATAGAATAAAATTACTCCACAACTATAGTCTGTCCAAGCAAAGAAGACATTCTTTCAAGAAGAGAAAATTACTCCAGCTTGGTAAATATTTGTTCAATAAATATAAACTTGTTCTCAAATTGTAGGATACATTTTGCTCTACAAATTTGATCCAATATTGCCGAGCTGGAGTCATTTCCTAATCTTGCCATAATGTTTTCTTTGATTGAACGGACTATACACAGTTTACACTTTCAATTAATGAAGATCAAAGTACCCTTTTCAAATATTTTTATTTTGCATAACATGTTTCAGCGTATTAGCCATTATCAAATGCAAATACTTTGATCTTCATTAATTGAAAGTTTGACAGTAGCCCTGAGAATAAATAAGTTCAGTTTACACTACATGATGGCTTAACTACAATCTTGCGTAATTCCAAACCATTTTCCAAAAAAGGTTTTCACGAGAGAAAGGTGAGTGAAGGAAGTGAATTTCAGAAAAATCATACCTTCGCAGCTGCAGCTGCCGTTTGGAGCCGAACGAAGAATGAGGTATTGAAGGAGAAAATCCTCTTCAGGAAAAGGCTTTCCACTCATTCCAGCTGCAATCCCTGTGGATGTCTGAGAACAGTAATCTTCTTTCAGGTTATGAGTTTTTAGCCCGTATGGTATTTCGCCTACTGTTATACAAATACCTCGTGCGCTCTTAAAATGTATTTTTTCTGCTCTGGAGTTTTCCTGTTTAGTTGGACTCAGCAGTAATTGCTCAGGAGCCATGATTTCATATGGGACTCAGATAGACGTTATTTTAAAGTAATGTTTCACAAAACCCTATAGAATTAAATATGTGAGATTTTTCAAATTAGAAGAAATATTCTTACTATTCTCTACAAACGTAGATTTGTGAAAAAGTTTCCAAAAAAGTGGATTTAATGTAAGTAATGAGAATGTGAAGCTGTGGTTGTTTCAGAGCCCAATGTTGATAATAGTGTTGTAGGATGTAGCGTAACAATTATCAAATTGATCAATCAAATTTTATTAATTATATTGATTTATGTAATCAATAGAAATTGCTATCAATATACAAATTCACAAATTTCTATAATGTTTTTCACATTTGCATCATAGAATGACAAAAATGCATATCACAAATTAATAAGATAGAAGCATACTATTGTCATATCGATTGAGAAGTACATGAATTACATTTGTTTTGGTAATCCATGCATGACAGGACCATGCTGATACAGAATGACAGGATGCTGTTACAGATCAGTATCTATGTTTTGAGAATTATTAATTCTAGAATGAGGATGAATAAGATTGATTAAATGGCAAACAGGGGAGAAATTTTATATATTATTGTCAAAAAGACAAGCTTATTAATTATGATGAATGAATGCAATTTGATCAAAAAACTTTAGTATACAAACAGTGAGAACATTGAACATCAACAGAAAATCAATCAGTAGAATATCAAGTTATGCATAATTATTATTGTAATGTTGACAGATACTAATTTACCTCATCGTGAACGTTTGAATGAACAGCTAATTTGGGAAAGAGCTTATCTAAGCCAATGGCAGACGTTCACCTTGCAACTACCAATAAAGGTGCTCGTCCGTTAGTATAATTGTATACTGCTGGTCTCTACTCTAAGTTTTAGTTTAACAAGAATTGATGATGGCTAGGGATGCCAATCCCGGGACTGATTTCCAATCACGGTATTTCGGGATTATTCAATATCGATCCCGGAATCCCGGGACTGATCCCGGGATTGGCAAAAATCAGTTTAATGTATTTTTAACCAATTGTTCCTCCTCAACTACATTCAGTAACAGCGTGAAAAAGTGCTCATTATAGAGGAAGAGGATACTATTAAAATGGAAAAATACTTGGAAATAATATCAAATTCACACAGAGTCTTGAGAACTGCCTTACATATACAATTTGCACTGAGCACTTTTTCCGTCTTTGGGAGTAGGCTAAGAAAATGATTCCAAACTGATGACTCATCAGAGTCTTTTTTATGTAGAACAAAAACCTTTCTATCCTCCATCAGGACGGGATGAAGTTCACACTTTTATACTTCAAATTCTGTAAATTGAATTTATAATAATAAATAGAATACTTTTCGAGAAACTGTGTAACGTAACGCAATACCGACCGAGCAACGCGGAAGCTGAACCACTACTAAATGAAATTTCGTAGAGCCAACTATATTCACTTCAACTAATTATTCTACTTATGATAGAGAAAGAGAAGAGAAGAGAATTAATTGAACAGAGAGTGAATAATAAGTGCTAGTTTATTTCTTATTTGTGAAGTCTTTTCAAAGTTCTGAGTGCATTTCAAGGAAATGACATCATGCAGCACTATTACAATTATTGCCCCGTCTAGACTGGTAATTGTGGTGCTGTGTAAACAGAAACAATCGTAGAGACATAACAACCGATTAACAACAATTCTGCGAGAAATGCGAACCGATAATGCGAATTCTATTTAGCCAGTACAGAGTCCAGTTAGCTATGCAGTATTATGTATATGCAACTGTAGGCTGTGCCTGTAGAATAAGTTAGTCAAACACTTAGATTTAGAACAATGAATTATGCAAAACTCATATTCATCACCATAAATGAATTATGGATTGAATTGTTTTTGAAAAATTCTATTTACAATTTCATGTTTTCTAATCCCGAAAATCTCGGGATTGACGCTGAAAAATCCCGGGATTGTTGGGTATAGAAAATGGACCGGGATCCCGGGATCCCGGGATTGACATCCCTAATGATGGCATTCGAGACCGGTACCTCGTTCTTCAATAGATCTATGGTTAGACAGTATTAATATTGTCTTCTCATTCAAAATAGTTCATTAAATCAAACATAAACACATCCATAATCGGGTAAAGCTAGCAAACTTATAATACTTTCCTCACTCCTGCAGATTCTGAACACTTTCTTAGTAGATTTTCAACGCCGAATCTTATGAAAGTGTAACTTCCCACTAGCATCTTGACGATGCCGGCTGGAAAAGAAAGAGATTGATTAATTAATGTTCTGTCACAACTTTGAGATCTAATCTGCTCGAGAAATGTGTCTATTCGTCTTCTCTCCTTTTGCGACTCAATTCCCCATTCTCCGAGTCTCTCTCCACCAGTCGAGATTGAAATTTGGTGACAGACACAAGAACTGAGAAAAACGAACAAAAACTCTGTTATTACAGTTTCTTACTGTGAAAAACTGAGAGAAATCTATCTTGAAAAGAAATATTGGATAGAAAGTAGGATGAAATTTAAAATCAAAGTCCAAAAGTCAATTTTTGAAATCAATGACTTGAAAACTTCAATTTTTGGCTTTCCACTATCAATTTTCAAGTGTTGAAAAAAAAGTTTGTCAGTTGAAAAAAAAGTTGATCACATAGTTTTGATTAGATAAAGTGACCTAGTGCAGCTATGATACTTAGATATGATAAGAAAATGTTTTTCAATGACAATTTATTTTTTCACAATAGTTGACGTAATAACTAACTATTTTAAAAACATATTCCAGTCTTAGCTTGCATAGATTCTGTCAAATGAATATTTTAAACCTGTAATATTTATTATCACAAGCATAGAAAATTATTTTTGATATTCAATCTGTTACCTGCTTATCGCTTCGCTCGCCTTCTCCGCCTAGACCGCCTAGACAGTGTCAGTAGTCGTCTCAGTAAGTCAAACAGGCTTGCTTCGCTCACCTGCAAAACCTCTGCCAGTGTCAGCTGAGACAAACAGGCTCGCTTTGCTTGCCTGCGATTTCCGTTCGAATGTATTTGCTTCGATCATCATATCCCTTAACAGGGTACTTTCAAGTGATCATCCTGAATAAGTTGTTCAATTACCTTAGCTCAACCTGAGTATATGATTTGAATGTGTTTAGTTCAGTAGTTTCCGTGAAATAAACAAAAGTGCATATTCCAAATATTGGAAAACCTTATTACAGGCGTAACCTCGGAAGGGTTTCGAAATTTATTGAACACAGCATTCCTAGACCTAATCTGGGCTTGTTTACCAGATTTCAACATTTTCTGCCAATTCGTTCTCGAAAAATCTATGAAAAACTCCGAAAAATAGGAAAACGCTAATATTGATCGGAACCTTGGTATTATATCGGACATAGCTTGATACTTGATTTGATATCTTCCAAATTAGTTCATCTATAATCACACTGAACCATTTAATTTACAGTAAGGATTGGTCGTATCAAAGTGGAAGATATGCAACCCGCAATACATGTACAATTTTGAAAAAACTGATTACTGGCGTAATCTTGAACGGATTTCAAAAATATTTTAACACAATTCATTTCTAGACCTAAGACGAACCTCTCCACAAAATATCAACATTTTCTACCGATTGGTTCTAGAAAAAAATTGCGAAAGCCCCGAAAATCTATAGAAAAACTCAGATATTTGGCTTATCCTTAAAAAGTTTCAAAAATTTGTTCTTAGCGCGCGTCTAAACGTCTAATTGAACGTGCCTGCCAAATTTGAACGCATTTGGTTCAGTGGATGTTTAGTTCTGGTGATGAATGAATCAGTCAGTCAGTGCCATTTCCTTTTTATAGATATAATATATTAAAATAGTTTTCAACTTGCAAATCTTTTGAACGGATTCTTTCCAAGAGGAACTTCCAAGTGACAATCGGCTCTATCTTCTTCTAACAAAAGTATCCAACTTTCATTTGAATAAAAAATAAAAACTGCTGAGTGACTGAGTTAATGATTATGATACAATACTGGTTACAGGTGAATGTAGAATAAAGATTTAAACTTGAGAAAATTTTTCTTACTTGGTAAAGCTACTAAGAAGGTAAATTTAGTTTCTCTGTGGCAGAGCAGAGAAAAATATAATTTATGTACAGTTGAAGTGCAATAATTATGATAGTAATTGAGTTTCTCGTCTCAGAGTCATAAATTTTTAACAAGAGATTCATCTCTTAACAACAGTTCCATTGAGATGCTTCTATAGAGCAGTGGTCACCAATTAAGTTTGATAAAGGTCCGTTCAGGGGGAACCACTAGGAGGGGGGGGGGTTTGTACTCTCGTACTCCCTGGAAATTTTTTGAAAAATTTAAAGTTTTACTGCATTAATTTCAATAATTATTAAATATTTGGGATGGTTATAACTCTGTATGTATTTTGATTTTAATGTTCTTCAAATATATTATATTATATTAATATTATTATTAATCATCTTTTGACCACCTATAAAAGGGGTATGTAGATTCGTCAAAATATTAAGTCAATATACTTAGGATATTAGTTACTATATCCTAATCATTCTTAGTTGCTCATAATGAGCTGTAAATTACTCAGTTGAATATGCGGAAATATTCAACAACTCATTTTTCAATTTTGTTTTAAAAATGTTACTAGATGGTAAAGTATTGAACAATCTTAAACCAGCGCTTTTTACTCCCCGGTGGTAAAGATTTGTACGGTGAACTCCGTCTCTCAAGTTGTGCCTGTATCGAGTTTCATAGCTATGAAATGCCTCTCCCGTATTAAACTCGTGTTAAACTGGTGTCTCTTAATAAAACATATAGTTTCGAAAATGCATAAACTAGGCAATGGAAGGATTTTTAATTCCTTAAAAATAGGCCGGCAACTAGTCCGTCTTGTTTCTCCAGACATTACTCTCAATGCCCATTTCTGTAGTTTGAATATTTGAATAACATCACTTGAATTCCCCCAGAAAACTATGCCAAATGTCAGAAGGGAGTGGAATAATGAAAAATATGTCTGAGCGTTCCTTTTTTGAGAAGTGATTTAAGATGTCTGATGGCAAAAATTGCAGAGCTATGTTTTCCTTTTAAGTATGCCAAGTGTGGTCTCCATGAAATATCTGAATCTACAACTTTTTAAGTTTGATATCATGCTATTGATGTATTAAAATTGAAATAATGGTCATCATTTCAATCGGATTTGGCAATAAAAATCACTCTATTGTTTATTCTATTTATATGAAGAATGTTTACTTATGAAATTGTCAAAACTATTCTCGAATTTAGTCCTTGACTATATCTCTTCAGCTATTGAAATAACAAGATAAATATTGAAACGTTTAACTAGCTTAATTGGATGAAATAAAGCAACAATATTCAATAAATAGCCAATTTGTATGATAAGGATTGTTTATTTTATTGTTTTTTAATAATTCAATTTTATTCAGACTTCATGGATTTTTTGTTTTAGTATTTATTTCATGTTTTTTTTTCGTTGAGATCGGTATGACATCGCGGTCCGCACAAAACTAGCTGGCGGTCCGGATCCGGACCGCGGTCCGCCATTTGGTGACCACTGCTATAGAGCATACAATGAATGTCTCTTATTCATCTAAAAAATTTTTTTTTATTTTCACTCCGAACTATCATAGTTGAAAACTGATGAGATTTCTTGTTTCAAGGTTATCAACTTATATCATATCTCCAAAAAACGAGCTTAATCGAGCAGTCTACTAGTTTCCCTTGTTTCATTGGACAAGTTCGGCAATAAAGAAGTTTCTCAATTTCTGAAGTCTGAAGAGTGGAAGAGTCCGAACATACATATAGTCTGTCCAAACAAAGAAGACATTCTGGCAAGATGGGAGAATGACTCCAGCCCGATTAATATTGTTTCAAAAAATATAAATTTCATCTGAGATTGTAGATTAGAATGTATCCTACAATTTGAGACTAAATCAATAAGTTTTGAAACTATATTGACCGAGCTGGAGTAATTTTCCCATCTTGCCAGAATGTCTTCTTTGCTTGGACAGACTATAGCAATGAGTGGTCCATTCACGTTAAGCGTATGTAGGCCAACTGAGAAACAGTTTTCTCCACGTTTTTGGCGAGGAAATGTGAGCGGAAAATCGGAAAAAGGCTGGGAAAGAAATGGAAACATGCAGGAGTGCGGGAGAAAAGTGCGCTCAGGTCTCAAGAGGATTGCAGTTGGAAATTCTTTCTCCTTTCATGGGAAACGCGGCCTGGATAAGAAAAAATAATAAAAGGCATTCAACTCGTACGATGTATTGACATAAGAGAGAGAACAGAATGTGTTTGAGTGAGATGGAGATAATCTCAGAGTACTCCACAACTGGAATTTTGTGAGAACTCAAGGAAATTTGAGAAACAGTACCTCTGGACAATTTCCCGAATAATATTGAAAGTGATAACAATATCATAGTAGATATCCATTCTGAATAGAAAGGGTAGGAAGAGTCCTTTATTGGAAAATAGTCAAATAAACTAAGAGCAATTCGTGGTTTACAAAAAATCGACCCATCAAAAACTGATACCAAATTACATTACCTAAACATCTTTTGAATACAGAGACTTTATACTGCAGTGTGAACAGACACAGTCTTGATAAGACAACATTTCATGGTCCCTGTAGTTACGACAATTCCTTGTACAGGCAAATTAACTTTTTGGCGTCAGCTATACCAACTTCTGGAATCTATCCTCAAACCAAGCTCAATAAGATAGGTTTGCTACGAAGCAGAACAGAATAATTCACTGAGATTTCATAGAAAATATGGAAAAGTGAAAGAATAGAAGAAAAAGATAAGTTTATTTCATGAGTCATGTACATGCGTTCAACGATTGTACATACTAGAAATCGACAAGAACTGAAATAAAACAAAAAAATAAGTTTAAATAAAGAGAATGATGCAGTTTTGAGTAAATATTCATAAAGTTGTATTTTTATTGACAGTGCTCCACAATATATGAAATTGATGACAATTACGTCCCATAAGAAAATATCTCGAGTGGGCAGTAAACCTTTGATAAAGTTCTAGCTCATGTTCACTTCTTGTAACATTTATTCCTTTTTCATCCCTACTCATGAATCTTCAGTCGAGATGTACGTTTTTCAAGTTTTGGTATTGATATGTAACCGTTAAGGTAGGTCGAGAGAGAAACTAAATAGTATAGGAATGATAAATTAAGAAAGAGGGAAGAATGGGGAATAGAAGGGGAAAGAAGGGGATGAGGAGAAGAAATGAGATGAAAATCTAAGAAACGACAGGTGGGAGAAATAAACCAATGGGTTCTTCCTGCCACTAGCTGAGTAAAAAACATTAGCTGTCTCGAGGGGGTTTAGTCCTGATCCGGAAAAGGCTCTTTTTCCCCACTTTTCTCACCTTCCTTCAATCCTCACTCCTCACTCTTCACTCCTTGGAAACATTCTTGAGTCCCCAGTGAAAGGTATGAGTCACCCCTCGAGAAGGATAAGTCAGTGATGAGCTGCAGTACAATCTCAAAATGTTATATTACTTATGTCTATGAAATTGGAATTATGGATTCATGATGAACAATTGAAGAGGTAAACAGTTTTAAAATTATGGGTTTAATAATTCAGGGTTGATTTGCATCGAAAAAGTTAATTTGTTCGACTATAATACACAGGACGACTCTTCTACACTATACAAAGAGATTAATTTACAAAAATATATCTATTTATGTGATTGAGTTTGCTATGTTTACGTTTGTAATTCAATAAATGAATAAATATCATATAAATTCTGATTAATTGAACTCTCTACTAATAATATGAGTGATATACAGAACAAATTTCACTGACTTTTACAGGGTAAATACCAAATAACTACAGTTGTTGGTAGTTTATAAAATGCAGGACATAGAACATAGGCCTACTCGTATAGAAGAGCTTATAGTTGACATGACTCGTTGATTATCCAACATCGATGGCAGAAACATAAAGGAGTGTTCCTTTTTTCGCTGAGGAACCCACATCATGGGCTTTTTGGTTTGTGCGAGGGTGATGGGAGTAGTGATGATGTTGATGATAATGATGATATAAAAAGAATTGACCCACAGCTTCAAGTGGTCTCCGAACCACCGGAAAGCGATTTTGACGATAATTATAAATGAATAAAATTTAGCGGGAAGAAGAGTTATCAACTGCAGTGGTCACCCTCACAATGAGAGAAACAGTTGCTCGTCTCTTATCTAATTCCACGATTAGATACTGATCGGCACAACCGCTTTGCCAATTTGCTTCCAAATTTCAGTTCCTAATTAGTAAGTTGTATCTCAAACAAGTACCAATTTATGTACCGAAATTTAATTTTACTCCAATACTCTTCCACTATACTTGGCTCATTAGTTAGATGAAAATCAATGTGGCTTACAATTTAAAATGAAATCTGAATTTCACAATACAACACAATATTGGGCTAAACTTTACGTGTGATATCAATGAATATGATAAATTATTACTGAAGACATTACAGGGAGATAAGTTCAAAATTAGGCAGCAAATTTTTCTTCTCTAGTCGGCGGCTTTGTTGAAGCGGAATCTCTGCCCATAAATTTTGTACGTTTTGCTTTGACCGTGTTAGAAAAGGCTGGATGGCCTGCAAAATGGAGCCCTTATGAAAATGCAGGAATCCCTATTAACAGCACCAGTCTCCAGGGATTTCCTCTCTTTTGCAAGAATCTTCCTCTCTCTTTCGAAACTGTTCTCTGTCTTGTAAACTCTGCTCTTCCAGTTCTGCCTATCTAAATTATAATCTTGACATTCAAGTGGGTCTCATCCTTTATCCCTTTTATTAAACAGACACTCGGTCTTTGAAACCTGCACAATTTTTTTCGTCTCGATGAGGGTGTATTCTTTGAAGCTGCAGGGATAGTGATACGTTTATCCCATTCTTTAAACGTCTGTGGCTTTGAGGATGTACCCGATACAGGAATAAAGATTATTATTATACTCTCTTATCAACTTAGTGCAGCTTACGTATATTGATTCCAAGTTCGAAGGAAAATATCCATTGATTCAAGAGCTTCTTTCCTAGATTTTAGACTGGAATAAGTCTTTAGACTTCCACAAAAGACTAACTGTAATAATAGATCCATTAAATAGCAGTTTAGGTTTCTTCAAATATACAGTTACTGATACCTTCAGTTCTAAGAGGAACTGAATTGATGAATGTTTGACGAATGAATAAAAATTGATAGATTGATCACTAATATTATTAGATGAGTTGGTTTATCATCGATCACTTTATTGATCTGTAAAATTGCATTCAGTTATTGGATGAGTTCATCTTCATTCTTTATTCTTTCTTTACAATTGCGACTTGGTTTCCAAGTATTTTAAGCAAAGGATGAATGAGTGATGATGAAGGTTTAAGATGTAGGTTATATCTATTATTGATCAGGTCATTAATCTATAAAATCCCGATCTTTTGGTCCCGATAGCTTCTGAATAAACGATCCAACTTGTCTGTTTGTGAAGTGAATACTCATTTTCTCTCCTTAGGAAAGCAATGTTGTACATTGTACAAGTAGTAACGTGATACTGTGATTGGTTGCTCAAAGTGCCAATAGAGTTCGGCAAACGCTTCTCAGGCCCAGGGGGTTCCTCTAAAGCAAAATGGTCGAGTTCTCAGAGTAAATAGAGTGAGAAAGAGTAAGTAGAGTGAGAAAGAGTAAGTAGGGTGAGAAAAAGTAAGTAGAGTGAGATAGTATTAGGATAGGTAAGAGAGAGTAAGTAGGGAAGGTAAGAGAGAGTAAGTAGGGTAGGTAAGAGAGAGTAAGTAGAGTGAAAAAGAGAGTAATTAGAGTAAGAGAGTGTAAGTGGTAATCCACGGAAAGCTACAAAGTAAACTGAGAGCCCCAAAGCTGAGTAGACAGGTTAAGGCTTGGATAAACCAATCTCCTATGAACTGCTAGTCAATCGACGTCCAATTACACTGCTCCTCTCATCATCGAAATTCAATAAAACCTAGCAGTGTTTCAGTAGTAATTGCCTCACTTCAAGGAAGGATAGTTGAAATTGGCTAGAATAAAGTCTCAAGTTATCAAGTTCGTCATATTATTCAATAGTCATTGCTTCTTATCAGCTCACAGTTTTCAATACATGGTAGCCTACCTAACTCTGTTCAGGAAGTGTTGAGAATAAATAAGATTTCAAATGAATAAATTAAAATTCTGCTGGTGATTTTTTCAATTTCAACCTTTAACTTCTGAAATCAATAGTCTTCTTATTTCATGTAATATATATGAATACATAATAGTCCAGAGCCAAAAAGCGAAAGATACAGCTGATGCTATATAAGTTCCGTAAGATAATTATAGCTGATGCCCCCTGGACCCCCGGCAGTATCGGCAGTGTAAGTGAGTCAAACAGTCTCGCTTCGCTCGCCTGGAAAACCTCTATCAGAGTAAGCTGAGAACAACAGAAAAACTTAAATATTTGGCGTACCCGTATGAAGTTTCAAAAATCCTTTCTTAGCGCGCGTCTAAACGTCCAACTGAACATGCCTGCCAAATTTGTACGCATTCGGTTCAGTGGATTTTTAGTTCTGGTGATGAATGAATGAATGAATGTATCAGTCAGTCTGTCAGTGCCATTTCGCTTTTATAGATATAGATAGCCACAGCTAAATGACAACTCTAATCTACAATTTCAGCTGTTTGATCGCGGAAGAAGAAGAAGAAGAAGAAGAAGAAGAAGAAGAAGAAGAAACCTTCATTTTTGGCGTCATCTGTACGGAAACAAGTACAATCTCAATAAGGCCCTATAAAGTTTTCAATAGAGGATGTAATAAAACCGTTTCTTTGAAATGAATAATTTGTTGAAACTAATTTTCTTTTTCTCTAAAAAAGTGTATTTTGTATTCTGATATGAATGTCTCTTACCACTGAGAGTTGCACCATAGAGGAGACAAACGAAAGTATGCGTAAGCTTTCATTTCTCAATATTCGTAGAGGAAAAAGACGTGTGTATTCACACATAGAGGTAAAATATATTCAATAGGAAGGAAAGAAGGAGCAGTATTTCTCTGAATCCTCACAAGTCGAAAAAAAGTATTTCCGAAGAAGGCAAGACGATCCAACCATACATCCTTTCCACGATGGTGACACTGATACCAATGATGATAAGTTGGGAATAACTGTTTAGGGATCAGTAGGAAGAATCAAGGATGTACTCTTGTCGTTTACATCTGCGCAGAATGAACTTTATACTTGGCCAGATATATCCCAGATATATCTAGATATAATATATCCATATATCCCAGATATATGGTACAGATATATCAATTTCCATGAGAGGAAAGTTGTACATAAAATGAATATCTATAGATATTTGGTATGCAAAACCATAGTGTCTCACTTTCTGATCGGTAGCTGTGGGATGAAAATCAAGTCATGGGATTCCATAAAAGTTCAGGCTTAACAGTTCGTGCTCTTCAACCAAGCACTTGATCGAAAATTGGGTTGTCTTTTGTGTATTGAGCGGTACATTATACGAGTATTCATCTCATTAATGAAATTTTTCCCATCATAAATAAATATTTTTGTTGGCTTCAGTGAAACTCCATTATGAATTTAATTGAAATAAAATATTGTTTAATCAATTCTTCGATAAACGAAAATTCAATGAACATTATACAATCGAGATTTATATTAATCGTTAGGTTTGAAATTAAGTTCGCCAGCAATTTCAAATGAAAGAAAAACATGAATTACATTTTCAAGAGATTGGACTTGATTCTTAATTAGATATAAAATATTTCCTCTATCGTTGAATCTATAATTTGTAGTATTTTCTTCAAAGTATATTGTATTTTTACTGATTGCATGACTTTGAAAGGGTACTTCAGTACACTCAGAACAGATTGATAGTGGACCGGTTTGATCCTTGTGGAGGTTCTAGTACCAAGAGCTCAAGGTCGGAGACTGAATATATGTGAGTGCTTGTAAGATTGAATGGAAAGTGAGAGAAAGAGAAAGAGAGAGAGAAAGAGATTGATTAATTGCCTCTATTAAGGGCGGAGTTAGGACTCTTGATCCTCTCTACCACACAACCCTTTACAATACGTACAATAAAATAATATACAGTTATAAAAATACAGGATGGTGCAGAGAAACGGGGAACTCTGAAACAACCACAACAAACCAACGAAAATTTTACAAATCATTCCCAACGCCAAAAATATGAGAGAGGGAGAGAATATAGAGGGAAAGGCAGAAACGATGCATGACAAGAGGAGAGGAAATTGAGTGCGAGAGACTTTGACAGTAAAAACATTGAGAGAGTAAAATACAAAGTGGATGAGAAGGGAAAAAGAGAAAAATGGAGGGATTTTGATTGAGAGTGAATGATATATATGATAAGTGAGAGGAAAGAAGGATATTTAGAAAGATGGGATTGGATTACATAATGCATGATTAAATTATGATTGCCTCACTTATTCAGTACTTCAAACAACGAGAAAAAGATTTGAAAGTCTAAGCAGGGGAAAGCCCCAGAGAGAAATATGAAGAAAACAAACTACAGACAAAAAAAGGAATTGGAGGATGAGACTAGAAGACTATATTGAATATGAAGCAGAAACGGAAACGCAAAAATTGAGTCATATTGAACTATTATAATATAATTATTAATTGTTTCGTGTATGTGGTTAATTAGATAATTCACACCAAATGAAGAGAAGTGTAAAGATAGAACAGTAAAAAGTATGATTGGAAGAAAGAAAAAAAATTAAGAGAGAGTATGATAGAAAAGAATGGTAACATTTAGTTTAGATTGAACAATGAAAACAATTCAAGATTGAGAAAGAGTGGGAAGAGAGTGTGGGAGAGATTCAGATTCAGATTCAATCACTTTATTCATGTAGATTACATAATACAATAATTCGAATCCTATGAATAGAAATAAATGAAAGTTACACTAATAACATTATGGTTTGCATAAGTTGGCTAATTTTAAACTTTGAAACTTGCAAAATGAGACAGATGTAGGATTCAATAAGCTAACGGTAATATAAATTTGTGCTGTATCTACATAAAATGGCGGAGTTTAGACATATAAATGTCCATTCTTGGAGAGGGATGTTCAAAGACATCTCTCCCATTAACACTCTACCATGGGCGAATATTTTTCTGACCTTTACGACTACGGTACTAAGTATTTATTCTATTGGAAATTTCATACTATTAAATTATGTAAAGAGAATAATTATTAATATGAGTGGGAATGATGGGAATAATGATAATGGAATGTCCATAAAATGGTATGATAGGTGATTCGAAATTCAAAACTAAATTGGGGAGAATGATCAAATGGATTAGATAGCGAATAATAATAAATAATAATAGATAATAGATAATACTAAGTGATAACAATCTGTAGAGAGTCGGTCAAATTTTAATCAACTTAAGCTAAATGGAATAAAATTGGTGCACAGAGAGAGATTAGATTAGATTACTTTATTCAAATAGATAACAAAATTCGGCTTAGATTCTACATTGTAATATAATATATGAGTAAGACAAAATTATCCTATAAATTTCACAAAATAGAAACTTCTAGTAAAAATACAATAAAACGGTGAAGTAATGATTGCAAAATTTATACAAAATTTTAATTCGAGGTTCTGCAAAATGAATAAGGAGTGTAAGTTATCTAAGTGAAAAGGCGGAGTTTAGACATATCAATGGACATATGTCCATTCTTGGGAAAGGATAATAAGGATATCCTTTCCATTAACACTTGGCCTTGCGAGAGAGAGAGAGAGAGTGATCGCGCGCGTAAATCAAAGATTGAATCAATTTTGAACAAAGATAGAAGAAGTGAGAAGGGGAGAGAAAGAAAAAACAAAGGACAGGGATAAATCTTGATTAGAAGAGTGGAAGGAATAGAGATTGATTGATTGTTTAGAGAGTGAAGAGAGAGAAAATGAGATGAGAGGGAGGAACAGAATCATGAAAAAACATAGAGAAAGAGAGATAAAGAGAGAGAGAGAGAGAGAGAGAGAGAGAGAGAAGAGGACGTGTAGGAGTGGTTCAGAAATTGGGAGAGATTTACTAAGTTTATGAGAAAAGACTGGTTTTGAGATGATTGCAGGCCAAGAAGTAGTCTCTCAGGCCTTGGCTGTGTGCTTCTCACTGTGAAGCAGTGCTTTATTTGCTCAGCCGTTTCCTTTCCAGTTTGTACTCGAGACGCAGCCCCTCCCTCCCCCCTCCAACCCCTAACTAATCTTGTTCCTTCTTACTAATCCTAGAAATTGAATTAAACTCAAGCTCTTCCAATAATTCAATAGCACACTGAATCATTTCCAGCTACCCTATTAGGTACTGGCCACTTGGTCTGTCCCATTCTCTAGATGTCTGAAACTGCAAAATTTCCATTGAAATCTTTTGAATTGGCACAATTAGTAAGAAATCTCTCTAATGACTAAGCGATGATATTCAATGGGTGATTTCTTGTTTCGTTCTCCTTCGATCAAGCCATAATAGTTGAGTGTCTCAACCCAAACGCAGCTATGATTGAAGTATGCTACTTAGAATGGCTAGTAAATTAGATTACTCGGACTAGACATAATTCTTTCATTATTAATTCAATTCATTTTATATTAATTTATAATTAATTTTATCAATACAAATTCATGATCAAAATATTACCAAATCCCAAATGCAATGTAAGCTTCTTGGCTCACACCCAAATCCGCCATTTTTCCATATTTTCTTAAATAAGCAGTCCGAATATAGATGTGTATCGTGTTTCACCATCACAAATCAAACTCATACTCTGAATTAATTTATTGAAGAGAGGTTATACAACAACAACCAAAGTTATTATTTTTCAATTTTAAAGTTTCTCTGTGTATTAAATGCGGCAAGGTCTTATAAAACTGAAATTCAAATAATTCAAAAGACATTGGATCAAAGATATTTATGTGAAATTCGCGCATGAGATTTTAAGAAAAGACCGTTGCAGGATTCAAATATAGATCAGATAATCCAATTCTACCTTCAGATTTGTGCGAATTTCGTTAAAAAATGCGAATTATGCATATGATTTGTTTGAGAGATTGGTATTGGCTACTCAAATTCGCTCAGGAGTAACTTATGTTCGACAATAACTTTACTAATTTGAATCTACAAACAAATATACTGATCCATCCATTCAACATTATTTTACTGATCAAATCAATTCAGAAACCTTTTCAACTTTCTTGCTAGATAAGTTCTAAATCCTCATAAGAATACTCAATTCCTTTTAACAAGTGTCACCGATTAATAAAAGGATTCAACAATCTCTCATCCAATTTTCTAATCATCCACATAGTAACTCACACACTCATCCATACTCATTCACTTTTACGCTTACACACTGATCTACACATTTACTCAATCCAGTGATCGATTCATCCATTTAAATAATTATGCATTGATCAATCATTTGATCATCCATTCAGCAACTCAACCAAACCCAATTTTATCCCATGAATTCATTCAACTTTCTTCTAAAAGAAGCCTCAAACAGAGTCTGACTCAACCATGCTCATATTTGGCGCAACCTCACAATGGAATCCAACCCATCGAATGTGACCTATTAATGCAGAGCTATTCCAATGTGAAACATTTGGAGATATTAGGGGCGCATCGAAAACGGAAAAGTACTTTTCCGATTTGCTCGAGATAATTTTCCGCTCTGGAATGGCGGTCAGGTGGCAGCACTGCGGCTTCTGGGGTTTGCCATGCGCGCTGAGGAGAAGGAGGAGGAGGTGGAGGAGGAGGAGGAGGAGGAGGAGGAGGAAGAGGAGGAAGAGGATGTTGATGAGGAGCAAGAGGATGGTGATGAGGAGGAAGGGGAGAAGGATAGGGTAGAGAAGGGGGAGTAGGAATGAGAGTGGGTGGGGTGAAGCAGGAGAAGGGGGTACATGAGGTGGTGAAGAAAAAAGAAGAGGTTGGGAGGAGAAAGAGGAGGTGGAGGAGGAAGAAGAGGAGGAGGTGGTTACGGATGTGGAGCTGGAGGGGCAATAAGAGGGGGAAGAGGGGGTGGTGAAGAAGGAGGAGGAGAAGGAGGAGAAGGTGTTGTACATGAAAGAAGAGGGAAGGAGAGGAAGGAGGAGGACAAGGAGGAGAAGAAGAAGGAGGAGAAGAAGGAGACGAAGAAGGAGAAGGAGAAGGAGGTGGAGGAGTAGGAGGAGGAGGAGAAGGAAGAGGAGGAGTGATAAGAAGGAGGAATTGGAGGAGGAGGAGGAGGGAGGAGAGGGAGGAGAGGGAGGAGAGGGAGTAGAGGGAGGAGGAGGAGGAAAAAAGAAGGGAATGAGGAGTGAAGGAAGAATGAATGGGTGAGAAAGGGGTTGAAAGGAGTATGAGTGGAGATGAATGTGAGTGAGTGGGGGATGTTGGAGTTTCAGAGCTCAGTTTGTTGTAAGCTCCCGTTCGTGACGTGGCTCTGTGCAGTGCTTCGCGAGCGTTGTGTGACTTTGAGGTTAGCGCGGGACATGCATTTCAGTGGTATGATGGTGTACTTGTTACAATTACTCTCAGTTGCTTGTGTGTTTTGATCGCTGAGCTCAGAACAACATCGATCGAGTAAGCGAGAATTCTTTACATGAATAATATTATTTGCTACAATTTTATTACAATCGTGTATTCTAACATGTTGTTCATGTCATGTATTATGATGTTCTATTCATCAAATCTACCCACGGTTCTTTCATAACCATCTATCAATTCTCGAATTGATAGATGGTTATGGTTCTTTGCATGTTCTGATCGTTAAGCACAGAAGCCATCTTTCGGAGAAGAAGACACGTATAGCCTAAAAAGTAGTCGTCGCATCTTTCATCATTGTCCCTCTCATCACCCACACACAGGCCTAGGAGCCCATGTGGGCATCACCCTCAGAAAAAAACGACATCAACCTAATCGAGTACGACAACCATTTCTTCTCGCCCCAAGTTTGTAACATAGAGGATTTGAACATATTTTTATTTCATGTAAAGTGGTATGATGCTCATACCATACTCATTCATAAAGATGGAGTTTAAATTTTGTGGATCTTGTCTGAAATTGATACATCTGAAAAAAAAGATCACATGAATGCACCTGTTTAATTTGGTATTCTAACTCCAATATTTAAAGAAGAGGAATATCATGAGAAAATCAAGAGGCTGTACTTCATTATCTGTGGTTTGAGTATGTTTCGATAATACGACTATCGATTGTAATCGATAATGATTATCTTACCCTGCCTTCCGATAAAAACACAACCAAACTTGTTGATGAATCATTTTCCAACTGTATTGAAATTCAGCAAAGATTGAACTGAAAGAGATCCAAGTGCTACAGATCATTCACAGTAAGCTTTTTTTCTTCTTTTTCAATCAAGGCAATACTCCACTAATCAAATCAAATTCACAAAATATATACAAAATTCAATTTAAAAAAATATATCTTAGTGCTACACGTCGGCAAAAGACAACTTGTACGTCTAGATAGACAAATACTACAAATTATCATCCTCTATCCATCTTAATAGAGCTCTTTGCTCTGAACGATTTTTTTTAATACAACCTTTAAATATCCACTAAGATTCGTTTGATTCGATGTTGTATTCGTTTCGAACGATTAAATCATTTCAACTACATATACTAGATGTTTAAAATCATTTAATCATTCAAGTTTGCAATCAGCAATCACATCAATTGTTCATAATTTTATTAATCCTCTAAATTGGAATTAGTGAGATTGTTGCTAAGTATAGATTGTTTACAAGGATAATAATTAATTTATGAAACATTTTTTTTGCGGATGATGCCGACATGAGCATTTCAGGTTGTGCGTGGGTAATGGATAATGAATTGGTGATTGATGAGGTGAAAAAGCCATGCCTACTGGGTCTCTAACCCTGACCAGCGGTAGTGCCAGCGGACTGAAGGTTTGACGCTCCAGTCCACTGCGCCAACCGGGCCGGCAAAATTGATAATAATTATTAATAAGAATCTATGCTTGTAATGACAAAATATCATATAAGATACCCCTATATCTTCATCTCTCTGTAACGTGTTGTGTGCTATCAGT
Organism: Sogatella furcifera; assembly: GCA_017141385.1. Lineage (NCBI taxonomy): Eukaryota > Metazoa > Arthropoda > Insecta > Hemiptera > Delphacidae > Sogatella > Sogatella furcifera. The sequence continues at coordinate 19,814,796 of CM029555.1, forward strand.
GAAAGTTAATAAATTTTCCAGTTCTAATTGATACCCAAGTTATTGAATTACACATACAATCAAGATGAAATACTTCCTAAAAAATGTCTCCTCTCAGTAGTATTATTATTATTATTATCGTATGCCACGTTTGGTGGGGAGTCCTAAAAGGATGTTCCACCGGCAAAATAACCTCAATAATTATCTTCGATGGGAAATTGAGGTATTTCTTGATATGTTCCACGGAAATTTGAATGTTTAAAAGTTTTCTCAGTAGTTATAATATTAGTTTCAAGTCAATTTCCTCATCCCCTTCTCTAGTACAACAGTCACAGCAATTCATTACAATGGGAATCTCTCTAATAACAAAATGAAATTCTCTCGTCTTACAATGCGCGCTCTATTGTGATAATTGAAACTGCATTCCTAGCATAACTCAGCAGCGGAACAGTGTCGAGAGCTGCAATCAATATTAAATCTGGTTCAGATGGAAATTCGACTGTCTGTTTATACGGGGAATTGAATTAGATTGGATTACAGTCGGGGATGAAACCAGTTGTCTGCCCTCTTCCCCCTCGAGGGCACGCTTAGTTGCAGGCTATGGACGAATTTGACCCAATTTCTGTGCCGTACTCCAACTCAATGATTTGAATTTCTCCTGTCATTTGATTGATTTATCAACATGACATTGGCAGCTCGTGTCCGCGAATCAGGTGAAGTGCTGTACAATAAAAGATACGGGCTTTTCACCTGTTTCGTGGGTACGAGCCGCCAGTGCAACATGAATCAACTACTTTAATTGAAAGTCGATTTACTCGAAATCGAGTGTCGAACTCCACAGTGTGAATTCAATCTTTCAGTTCATTTCGGTGAATTTCAATCTTTCAATCTTTCGGTGAATTCACATCGGTTCATCCGGTTAACATGGAGTCAAGTATTTGAATTCAAATAAATTTTGTTGCCTCGTTGGAGGGAGTGATAGATCGGTCTGATCTGACATCTTAAAAAATAAAATTTAACGAGTATTTCTGTACGAATATTACATTTCCATGATTATGTAGAAAACGTTTAGCTACCGTCAATGACCCTGTATGATAAATATTAATAGTATGATAATTTTAATTAATATTAATATAAGTGCTCTAAGGTCTCTTTCAACATTTCAATTTTTTTCATACCTTGGAAATTACACCAAAGGTGTAAGACAATATTGAAACGATGTAAGTTTTTGTGTGTAAAGGTACTTCATTCTATTGTATCTTCAATGAAGAAGTCGGAATTGTTTTCATCTAACTTGTTATCAAATTTTTGTATTTCGTAATTTTTTAATCTATTGAGATTTTTATGAAAGAAGATTTTCAATTCGCGCTTTCCGTAATTTCCTTTGAGTCGGTTGGAATTTCATTTCAATTGGAAAGGATTTTTTATTTCTCCTGCGACTTAATCAGTTTCTGAGGTTCTGTCAAGCTGTGAAGACCAATCAGCGAAGAATGGTTACAGTATCTAGGCATAGGCGTAGTTTGGGCACGGGAGGCAGTTGCCCCCAAATATTCCCGTTGCCCCCAATAGTCCAGTCAAATAAAGCAACAAAATTAAAAATTAAAAGTCGGAGGACCCAGCTGGAAATTTGCAGATATAATCAGAAAAGGGCGCTAAATAACACACTAAAAGTCCCCAAGAGTCCCAGAATAAATTCATATATTATACGTTATATTTGATAAAAAATTCGAATTTCCAAACCGGCCCCCGCAAAAAAAAATTCCGGGCCCCGTCTTCCAAAATCATACCCCTTTTTCTACCCCTATTCTCAACCCCTTACTTCCTTAATTTCAATTACTTAACTTTTGGAAAATGTAAACGTACATTTTTCATGTTTGAAAGACATAGGCTAGCTATGTAGGAGAATATTTCATTCAATTATAAAATATTCATAATTATGAAGAATCATGTATCCAAGGGAGGAAAATAGGATCAAGCCTTTAGTCATAATTGAGGATTTAACTTTAGTATAAAGTAAGTCTCTAGTGTTTGGATTATGAGATCTAGAAAAAATGAAGATAACCCAGATAGCACATAAGCTTATTTCAAGCTTGAAATTTCGTGGATTTTGAATTGAAAGTTACAGTTTGATCAAATCAGCTTGATTCAAACTTGTAACAGGCTGTGAGTGATCAAGTTGTAAGTTTAAAACTTGTAAAAAAGCTGTAATTTTCAATCTTAAAATCAACCTTTAATGATCCAGCTGCAGTCCAGCTTGTTTCAAACTGTCTTTCTGGAGACAAAATCCTTTGCAATAGCACGTGACTAACATAGTTCATTTAACTACCACGAGTAGCGCTGTGTCAACTTTCAACTTTAAAGCATATGTTCATCAAATTCATTTTTGCATCATTTATTTTGATCAACCAACTTATGGATTTTCTATTATGAAAACTTTACATTATTTATAAACACGCAAAGGTAAGGTAATGAACACACATTCATTTGATTTCATTGTACATGGGATATAATTTTAGTATTGTCCAAAAGTAAATGAATTCCAAATTGTGATTTACATCTCAAATAACTTATTAAATTATACAAGTTAGATGTTAACCCTGAATTTCCTTCAGCCTATTTATATTTTGATTTCTATTTACTTTGCTCGCTATATTCCTCTCCTCTTTCTTATCCAAAATTACTGTGATATTTGAAATGTATAATCATGTACTTCATTATGATTTGTTATTTTTTCTTTCAGGGCCGTTTGATTAGTGTAACAAGTAATCATTGTTGACGTGGGGGATGCGGCGGTGCTTTATGATCGATTCAAAGAAAAGAAATTAAATTTTGTCATCAAAAAATACATACAGGAATACATCATGCAGCTTTCAAATAACTGTTATGTTTAATTATGTGTAAATTAACTTGGATGATTAGACTTGAGTATCGCTGTAGCTCTCGTTGCAGAAGGTCGTTTTCAACCGATGCTCCATCACTATCTTATTCTTATCTCTGCTATGCAATAGTTTTATTCTATCGCCGTGCCTTTTTCTTCAGTTTATTTTCTGTACAGTTTTTTCACCTATTTTCTTTTTTACGGACTTTTTAAGCTCATCTATTCTTTTCGAACTTATTCTATTCACATACACATGCAAAATGAGTGATTGTGCGAGTTGTAATTTGAGCGTAAATCGTTCGGCTAAGGACGGAGTGGTTTGCTCGCAGTGCGGCTCAATTTTCCATGGAAAATGTGTTGGTGGTGGAAAGGACCTGAGTGAGGCTGAACTTGAGCTAATGTCGAAAAACTGGTCGTGTAAAAACTGTTTATCGAAGTTAAGAATTCAGCGAAATAGTAATTCAGATACACCAGTGAAAAGTGCGAATAGTCTACAGTGTCAATCAACAACGATAACGAGCGACGTTCTTGAAAAATTATTATCGGATTTGAAAAACGAAATTCTTGGTGGTCAAGCACGACTCGAAAAATCCTTGGAAATTTGTAGGCAACAGCTTAGTTCGAACTCAGACATTATTACCAAGCAGAGTGACATCATCAAGGGTCAAGAGCAGATTATTCTAGCTTTACAAAATGATAATATACAGCTCAAAAAGAATATCGATCTTTTGACCGATAAGTTGGACGCACTTGAGCAGTATGGTCGAAAGAATACGCTGGAGATTCGAGGCGTGCCGGTTGCTGATAACGAGAACGTGGCTGATCTGGTGATAGCGACGTGTAAGGCGGTTGGCGTGACTGTGGGAACCGAGGCGATTGACGTGTGTCACCGGCTGAAGAAGAGCGCTGCGCAGTCGACGCCCGCCATCGTCGCTAAGTTTGTGCGTCGCGACGTCGTTCACCAGGTGCTCGCTGGCAAGAAGCAGGTGAGGAGGCTGTCCTCTCGAGTCCTCGGCGTGCAAGGTGACGATCTGCCCATTTACATCAATGTGTCGCTAACTCTGGTGCGTAAAAGGATCCTAGCTCAAGCTAAAAAACTTCAAAAGGAGATGGATTTCAAATACGTTTGGGTTGATTGGGCTGGAAATGTAAAGATACGGAAGGTGGATAGGGGAAAGGTGTTTACATTAAATACAGAAAAAGATCTGAATTCTTTTATGACCACCTGTACCTAACTCTTCTCTGGAAGAATGATTTAATTTATTTAATGCCACGAGTTGAATGTGTTTGCTCTTATCCTTTCTATTATTTGCATTCCACCTGTTCTTTTTATTAGTTTCATTTTTTTTTCAAATTTTTCCCAAATCTCCACAGTTTAGGATTTCTTTTAATGTACTCTATACAAATATAAATACTAATGTATTTTTCATCTAAATGAGCATATTTCTCAAAATGATTAGATTATTCTGATTGTGTTTCTGAGTACGGGAGGGTGGTGATAAGAGAAAATTCTCAGATGGTGACTAATCTCAGTTTATTATTGTAATCAAATGGAGTGAGGTATTTTTTCTTTTACTACACATTTATTCAATTATATTACAAATTTATTTTGTTTTAAATTCATATTTAGAAAATCGATACTCTATTTTTAATTCTTATCTCTTGAGAATACTGTTGTCATTGTTATTTTGTTCTTTTTGGAGACGAATATTGCCTTGGATGGGGGGAGGGACTGTGTCACCTGACAAGATAAATCAGTGTAGACTCATGGACTCACTTGTGATTCGGGGCTCGGCTAAGGTTTGTTTTTCGGAACTGTATTTCCGGTAACATTTGGAACAATCTTATCTAGCTCCGATAAAGACTGTTGTCATCCAACTCTTGTTACTCATAGTTTCTTTTCGTTCATTTTAGCGAGCGTTTTGTCATCTATTTCCGTTTCTTATCTATACTTACAATGATCAAAGGAGGCGCAGTTTCATTTCCTCTCCCGGCGTCGTCTCTTTCTTGATTGTGGACGCTCTATCTTTACTTTATAATCTGTACATATAAATGGTACCTACTGGGGATCTGAATAAATATAAAGTAGCTGTAAATTTTTGGATCAAATAGAAGCACAGAAAAATAAATCAGAATTACTTCATCTCGTTGAGGCATGGCGTGAATGTATATAAATATATATATATATTTTAATTTACTCATATCTTAATAAATAAACACATAAATCTTTATCTTTTTCGAACATTTTTCCACTTATAGCGTTTATTTCTTTCTTAACGCTTGATCTTTATACTATATTTTTCCAAATTTTATTTTCTCTTCTTTCTAAATTAAAATTAACATTTTTGATTGTTCATGGTTATAGTTGACAATTTTGACTATGAAGCAGCACAGGAATGTTATAATACTATTGAAATTAACGATATTTTGTTACCCCTACCTAATAATTACGCCAATACGGTGGAGAAACGACTAGTGAGTGTAATTCATATGAACATACGTAGCTTGAATAAAAATTTTGACGAGTTTGCCTATACAATAGAGAACTGTCATCTGAAGTTTGATGTTATAGTACTGTCTGAGACATGGATGGGTGAAGGCGAGCCTTTTAATTATGTACTGAATAATTATACATCTATAGATCAGCCTGGAAAGAGAAATAAGAAGAATGGTGTATGTGTCTTTGTCCGTAATTCATTCACTTTCAACAACCTAAACGTTAACATTGTAGAATCCGACTCGTTAACCCTGAAAATAAAAATCCCACCACCAACTTCGAAATTACACTAATCGCAATTTACAGGTCACCCTCTCTATCTGCTGACCTATTCCTAAATGGCTTAGAGAGTGCTTTGGGGAACTAAGGACACATGATAATATTTTACTTGTCGGTGATATCAATATTAATTTGAATCAGGTTACGGATACCTGTATTGAGTACTTTAATATAATGTCTTCAAATGGCTTCACATCATACATAAACAAGCCAACTCGAGTTCAGAATACCTCAAGCTCTTGCATAGACCATATTTTTTTCAAAAATACAAATGTCAACGCAGATAGGGTGATTGGTTCTATATTTAAAACAGATATTACTGACCATTATTGCACGAGCATTCATCTCGGAGATCAAAACACAGCTTGTAATTCGAATAATATATCCCATAATACTAGCACTATTGAGAAAATCGACTATAATAAACTATTACAAGCTCTGAAAACTGAAAATTGGGCAAATGTGATAAATAACAATAATGTTCATACTATGGTACAATGTTTTGAACAAACACTTATTACCCACATAGGAAATTCAACTACTAAAATCAAGATATCACACAGAAATAGGCCGCTAAAAAATTGGATCACACAAGGACTAATTAGAGCTATACAGACTAGGAACAAAATGCACAAAAAACTACTAAAGCAACCTAACAACAATGAACTAAAAGAATGCTATACTCGCTATAGAAATACTTTAAACAAATTATTGAAGGAAACTAAAATCAATTACTATAGAGATAAGTTGGACCAAAGTAAGGGTAACGCTAGAAAAACATGGAACACAATAAACGAAATACTAGATCTAAAAAAGAAATCTTTAAAAAATGATATCGATCCTGAAGTCTTGAATAAACATTTTTCTTCCATTGGTAGAAAGTTGGCAGAAAAACTGAGCAACGAAAATGGAAATATACACCCTCAAACCCGTCAACGTTATTCTCACAACCCACAAATTGACCTTCAGAACTCCTTTTTCCTATTCCCAACCAATGAATTAGAGATTATTCAAACAATAAAAGAACTTAAATCCAACTCGGCACCCGGCATAAATAACATTAGTAACAGTTGTTTAAAAAAAATAGCTCATTACGTTGCTAAACCTATAAATATTATCATTAACAAATGCTTTGAAGAAGGATTCTTTCCGGATGAATTCAAAATAGCGAAGATCGTACCTTTGTATAAATCTGGTGATGCTAAAAATCCTACAAATTATCGCCCAATAAGCTTGCTCAGTGGTCTATCCAAAGTGATGGAAAAAATAATCAAAAGGCGACTTATTCGCTATTTGAAAGCAAAAAACCTTATTCACCCTAGCCAGTTTGGTTTTCAAGAAGGCAAAAACACAGAGGATGCTATCTCGATGCTAGTAAAGACTTTAACCGAGAATTTTGGTAGAGGTAAGAAGTCTATTGCAATATTTATGGACCTCACAAAAGCATTTGATACAATTCCACATTCTAAACTATTAGAAAAGCTCAATTGCATTGGAATTCGAGGCTTGCCCTTGAATCTCTTCTCAAGTTACCTGGGAGGGCGGTCACAAATATTATCAAATGGAAATAAATTCAGTACTGAATATATTCTTGACTATGGTTTGCCACAAGGTACGGTCCTTTCTCCAATCCTATTTTTAATATATATTAATGATCTCTTGAACCTGAACTTGGATAATGGTCAAGCAATTTCTTTTGCCGACGATACTACATTAATTTTTTCTGGTGAAAGTTGGGATGCAGCTAGAGCTTCAGCTGAGAAGGGTTTTTTGGTGGTCAAAGCTTGGCTTGACAACCATACACTTACTTTAAACTATAAAAAGTCTTCCTTTATGACCTTCACACCGAATGCTGCTACTCAGCCAGTGAATCAACTAACCTTGAAAATTCACAAGTATGATTGTGATGAATTGGATTCCCAAGTTTCGGGCTGCGACTGTCCTTCACTAGAGGACTCCAAGTATGTTAAATATTTGGGAGTAATGATTGACCAGCATTTGAGATGGGATTCCCATATTCAGTCATTATGCCATAAGACCAAATTTCTAATAAATAAGTTCTATAGAATAAGCCAACTGAAACTGCCACAGCTTGCCAAAATGACATATTTCGCCTATGCACAATCTGTGCTTCAATATGGAATCAGAGTTTGGGGAGGTGCAGCGGAAAGACATATTAGTAAGGTTTTCAACCTGCAAAAGCATATAATAAAAGTTGCACTTAACAAGCCGCGGCTATACCCGACCAGGACACTCTTTCAGGAAAGCAGTATACTATCAATCAAACAGCTCTATTTAAAAAACCTAACATTATATTTAATAAATAATAAGAATCTCTTCAATACCCGGGTCACTCCATACAATACTCGTCGAATTTTTTGGACTTCAAATCTGATTGAAACAAATTTGAGTGTTTGTAGGATGCAATTTCCATATAGGTGTGAAAGGCTTGTAAATCTCATCCCCCATGAATTGCTTGCAAACTCTCCGATAAGTAAATTAAAGAAGAAAACCATCACATGGATCAAAACATCCACTGATATATTTGGTAATATAATACTTTAGCTTGGTTAGTTAAACCTCATTCACTGTTTCTCCACTGAATTATAAATCATTTAAATTTTTTTTTTCTTTTAGAAATTACACTATTATTCATCTTTGTGCTGTGCTGCCTAGTCTATGCATTTTTTATTCTGTGCAACTTCACTGTGAACTTTGTTTTACCTATACTTATTTTCCTTTAGTTCTACATTCATCTGTATTTCATTCTATCTTCTTCATTCTTGTTATAATTTACTTTCTAGTTATTCAAGTTAATCAACTTTTTTTTAAATTAAGCTCACGAACGGACTTAAGTCTTGTGAGCTTTACATTCTCTTGTACTTCAATTTTTTGTATTAACATTGAACATGTCAATTTGATTATTTTCTGTAATATTGTGCAAGGAATGAATAAAATTTGAATTTGATTTGATTTGATTCCAGCTTGAACTTTCAAGCTTTGAAAACAGCTTGAAACGTGGTAACTTTGTAACTTGAATTCAGCTGTATTACAGCTTGAAGACTGTATTGTTGATTCAACTTGATTCCAGCTTGAACTATCAAGTTGATCATTTAACTTAATGCCAGCTTGAGTTCTCAAGCTTTTAAATTGAAAATTCCAGCAGGAAACCAGCTTGATTCCAGCTTTTTGTGCTATCTGGGAGAGCAGTGATTTTTTAATAAATTATTCCCAGATAGCACAAAAAGCTGGTTTCCTGCTGGAATTTTCAATTTAACAAACTGGATGCAAGCTTGAAATTTACAGCCATTAAGCTGTAATACAGCTGAATTCAAGTTAAGAAGTTACCACGTTTCAAGCTGTTTACAAAGCTTGGAAGTTCAAGCTGGAATCAAGTTAAATGACCCAAGCTTGAGAACTCAAGCAGGCATTAAGTTAAATGATCCAAGCTTGATAGTTCAAGCTAGAATCAAGTTGAATCAACAAGAGCTGGATTTAAGCTTGAACGTACAGTCTTTAAGCTGTAATACAGCTGAATTCAAGTGCTGTTTTCAAAGCTTGAAGTTCAAGCTGGAATCAAGTCTAATCATCCAAGCTTGATATATCCAGTTGGAAAAAAGCTGTTATTATATTAAACACAAAATATTGACCAATTATGGAAAAGGAAAAGAATACAAAAGAGAATACAGTGAACAAAATGTTAATATATATTGGAAGAAAAATACAAATCCACTCACAAATCTGACAAACAAAAATGAATTGTTCTGTCAGTCCGCCTATTTCACATTGTTAAACATAACAGTTATTTGAAAGCTGCATGATGTATTCCTGTATATATTTTTTGATGACAAAATTTAATTTCTTTTCTTTGAATCGATCATAAAGCACCGCCGCATCCCCCACGTCAACAATGATTACTTGTTACACTAATCAAACGGCCCTGAAAGAAAAAATAACAAATCATAATAAAGTACATGATTATACATTTCAAATATCACAGTAATTTTGAATAAGAAAGAGGAGAGGAATATAGCGAGCAAAGTAAATAGAAATCAAAATATAAATAGGCTAACTACAACCAAACAAGAAGAAATAATTCAGTATTCAACTTTGTCATCTATCAATATTTTAAATTTTTTAAAGCAAAATTAAAATAAACTTACTATATAGGCCTATTATAGTAGCCATTATAGCTGATGGATTGATAGGCATAGGCTGAAGGAAATTCAGGGTTAACATCTAACTTGTATAATTTAATAAGTTATTTGAGATGTAAATCACAATTTGGAATTCATTTACTTTTGGACAATACTAAAATTATATCCCATGTACAATGAAATCAAATGAATGTATTCCACTTACCTTTGCGTGTTTATAAATAATGTAAAGTTTTCATAATAGAAAATCCATAAGTTGGTTGATCAAAATAAATGATGCAAGAATGAATTTGATGAACATATGCTTTAAAGTTGAAAGTTGACACAGCGCTACTCGTGGTAGTTAAATGAACTATGTTAGTCAAGTGCTATTGCAAAGGATTTTGTCTCCAGAAAGACAGTTTGAAACAAGCTGGACTGCAGCTGGATCATTAAAGGTTGATTTTAAGATTGAAAATTACAGCTTTTTTACAAGTTTTAAACTTACAACTTGATCACTCACAGCCTGTTACAAGTTTGAATCAAGCTGATTTGATCAAACTGTAACTTTCAATTCAAAATCCACGAAATTTCAAGCTTGAAATAAGCTTATGTGCTATCTGGGTGTTGAATCCTATCATATTTTTAGTCTCATAACATTGCTCACAACAGCCAAGGGTCACGAATCAGGAACATAATTCCAGAAATATAAGCAAATAACTTATCCCAATATTTTTAGTAAGTTTTTGTGTTATAATATGCAATTTTTGTGGTTTTTGGGGGTGTAAGGGTTATATTAAATCACTGTAGTTCAAAAAATATTCAACATAGAAGTGTGAAATTGGTCTCAAATGAAAGAAAATTAATTTCGCCGAGAGAGATTTGGAATACGATAATGTACGGGTGCTCAATTTATAGTTACAAACTTTATAAGTAAGAGAAATTTCAAAATCTTGTTCCTATGAAATAATTACCAATTTTTAAAATAATTTCAGCTCAAAAACATTCAATGATACAAAGTTGCAATTGGTATTATTCTTCTCAAAATTTTACTGTCTACAAAAAAGTACCCATAAAATTTTCTCCTCCAGCGCCATTTTCTGATCATATCTGCGAATTTTAAGCTGGGTCCTCCGACTTTTACTTTTTTGGCTTGATCTGACGCACTGGACTGCAATATGATATCAAGATTCTCATGCTCAAGAAGAATAAAGAACTATTCTCGAAATGCAATAGGTCAGGATAGAATGTCCACTAGAACCAAAATTTACTATTCAACATTATAAAACTATTTTAAGACTATAACACTTTTTCAATCAAAACTATAAATATTTAAAAGATCCGATTTGAAGATGTTAGGCACATTGATTCTTCAAATGAATTGGTCATTCAGTTTTGTTTCATTCAAACCTGATCTCTGAGTTTGTGGGTCATTTTAGATTTAGACTGTTTATTGACTGAACACGTTTTATTGAAAATTGAATCATCTACAAGTTTCACCCACAGGGCCACAAAAAAGTAAGTTGAAGCATCAGGTAACCATGTCAAACCTCTTTGAACTTGAAAAATACTGATTATTTTCATATGTTAGCAAATATATCAATATTCAATAACCACTGCAGATACGAACTTCCAACAAGTTCCAGTCAACCAGGACCAGTGACCAGTTCTCAGTCCTATAGAAAAAATATTTTGTATGTACGTAGGCCTAATCACACGACACAAAGCTATCAAATTGTAGACGATTATTCACACTCGATTAGTCTAGTAGATTAGTCTAGTTTTTAATAAATAAACTTATTTAAAATGAAATTCTGACTCAGGGATTTGAGTTAGACCCCTGTACATGGTCTCATTTGGAGATAATAAAAAATGAAGGTATAGTCTATAGAAATTTCTCTTACCCTGGAAAAAATCGCGAAAAATCCGTTCGAGGTTTTAGAAAAATTTGAAAATCACTTTTTTTCAACTTCAACCGCTAAAAAATACTGCTCAATAATCGACTTTGGCATGTAGAATACCTCAAATTAATGTGAAATTACTTCCTCTTCCCAACAATATCTTTAAAATTCAATTTTGACAAATGATTCTTAAGATATTGATAATTTGATGACTGTAAGTAGGTTAGACCTACTTGAAAAATATCTAAAAATCTATGGTTTCCGGATGTATCTATGTTAAATCTTTCGTGGGACACTCTGTATATCATCAATATTTTATGCTAAAAATAGGGATTTCGGCATTTGATTGGCCACAAAAAAGAGGCCTCCAGAAACAGTTTTGAAGAAAACTTTCACAACATTTCCTGGGGGGAGGCCCCCACCCCCGCTTGGCTGAGGAGATACACCCCAGGCCCATTACAGCCCCCAGTATTTGATTCAGTTTGGTATTGAAGTAGATTATGTCTTACATACATAACAGCAGAATTATCAGTGATCAGTAAACCACTACCCAGAAGTAAATCTTGCCCCCCGCTTGCCCCCCCAATGAAAATTTTGAATTTACGCCCCTGGCCGGTGGGTAGAGCGTGGAGGGTGGAGGGTAGTTGGTAAATCTATAGAACATACACACCATACACAGTAATACATTGTATGAATGGTATGTGTTCAGCCGCCATCTTGAAATTCTTAAATATGGACAACATAACCTCAAAAAACAGTATGACGTCATACCATTTATTCGATGTATTAATGTGGATGGTGTGTATGTTCTATAGATTCACCAACTATCCTCCACCCTCCAGGCTCTACCCACCGGCAGTGCGACCTCATCCTTAGAGAGACAATTCATTGAGATTCTACCCATCCAAAAGAGAATCATTACAATTAGAATCAAACAAACAATAATTTTCTATGAACACCTCCGCGAAAAGAATTATCATTCTTTAAAATCAATTTGAGCAATAGATTGTTCATCAAGAAACGAATCAAGGGAGTTCAGCTGTGAAAAGAATGAATTTATGATGTAGTACAAACACTGTGTCTTACATAATACAGAACCCGAACTATGTTTGTTTCTTTTCATTTTTGAATTGATCAGAAACCACTGGCGGCTCGTGCCCACGAAACAGGTGAAGTGCTGTACAGTAAAAGATACGGGAACTTCATCTGTTTCGTGGGCACGAGCCGCCAGTGTCAGAAACATGCAAATTCCCTCAGGTAACGTATTTGTCTATCTGAAATAGAATGCTATTTCCGGAAGAATGTGCCTGAATAAGCATTTACTATTTTAAATAAGGAGGACACATCGAGTAAAACGAGCGGGATGTAATAAGATACATATGTAGAAGGCGATGTTTAGAACGACTGGGACTATGTAAAGTTATTCCAAGCTGCTGCTATTATAGTCTTTCCAATCAAAGAAGACATTCTGGCAAGATGGGAATATGACTTCGTATCGTTCAATATTGGTTCCAAAATTATGCATTTGTTCTTAAATTGTAGAAAACATTCTGATCTACAATTTGAGACTAAATTCATGATTTTTGGATCAATATTGACCAAGCTGGAGTCATTTCCCCATCTTCCCAGGATGCCATCTTTGCTGGGACAGACTATACGTATTCCTCACATAAAGCCTTTAGGGGGATTGCTGAAAACCATTTTTCAGCAGGAAAAGGAGAAGAGGGAAGTAGATTGATCTTGGTTGGGAGGTTTACGAGTGGAGGAAGATCTTGAGCTGGAGCTTCAATGGGGGGTTCGAAAATAGGGGGCTTTTGAGGGGGAAATAAGCGAAGAACGTGTCTACTACAACATGCTGCGATGTGGGATCTATTCGAGTTCCGATTTAAGTCCAGAATCGATATTTGTTTGGATTACATATAGAAGTCAACTGAATTCCTTCCTGAATATGATTCTAATCAATGGTATCGAAAAAGGTTACTTTTCTACCCCCTTCTTCCCTATTCCTTCTAAACCCTATGCAACTCAATGATATAGTCTGTCTAAGCAAAGAAGACATTCTGGCAAGATGGAAAAATGACGCTAACTAGGTCAATATTGCTTAAAAAATTATTAATTTCGTTCCAAATTATAGGAAACATTCTGATCTGCAATTTAAAACAAAATTCATAATTTTTGAACCAATATTGACCGAGCTGGAATCATTGTCTCATCTTGTCAGAATGTCTTATTTGCTTGGACAGACTATAACTCATAGGCTACCCATTGAACAGATGAAAATTTATTCGATGTGGTAAATTTTGAATAATTTTCTCCATCGCACCCAAACCTTATTCAAGCTAATCTAGGCATTTTTCACGGTTTCTATCCAGAAAAGTCGGCGTCAATTCAAAATTTTGAACAATTCGGGATTCCCCACGGAACGTGATCTGCTTACTACAAGTATTGAATCAAGTTTGTGCTCGTTCTGCGGAGGAAATTTGATGCTGTTCAGTAACGTTTGAATATAGTGCTGAATGTAACTCTGAATGCGTTGCGAATTCAAGAAAAGTTTCAGATTTACAGATTCTACGATTAGTTGGATATGATTGGGCGGCTCGTGCCAAGAAACAGGTGAAGTGCTGTATAGTGGAAGATACGGGCACTTCACCTATTTCGTGGGCTCAGCTCTGGTTTGGATCTCTAGAGACAAAATTATATCATTGAAAATTACAGTCTAAGAAATTAAATTTCAAACTTCCGATAATTTCGGAAAATATCTGGGAGACCCCTAGCCCTAATTGGGACGGTGGTATGTTTGGCTGCGCAAATGTTGAGTATGAAACACTATGGATTGCTTTCTTGATAAGGGACAAGAATGTAACCGAGGCGCGTTGAATCTACTTATGGTTAGCCTATGGACTGCCAAAGCAGAGAAGACATTCTGGAATAATGATAACATTACTCCAGCTTGGTCAATATTGGTTCGAAAAATATAAATTTGGTCTCAAATTGTAGATCAGACCGGTTCCTTCAGTTTGACACCAAATTTATACATTTTAACGATTATAGACCAAGCTGGACATTTTCCCATCTTGCCAGAATGTCTTCTTTTCTAGGACAGACTATAAGATTAACTGTATGAGATTGAACTGAATCGAATCCTTGGTTACCTCCATTGAGCTATACCCACAACACACCACAAAATCCATATCCATATTTTTTCTATTGAGACAGTAGAAAGAGATAGAACTTAATCGCCTAATAAACGCGCTCGTGTGGAAAGGATCATTCCTTCACTGTCTGTTTGCACTCATGCCGTTGAAAATCGAGCAATTAGCTATCTAAAGCAAACGCGAATCGTTTCATTTTGGCACGTTTGCTTCGGCCATTCAAACACCGCGTTGATATTTAATATCGATTCCCTGATGATATCGATTGCGTTGATATCGATAGCTTTGATATCGATTCAGTAGTGTGCGGTTTGCCTTGCAAACAAATCGCGCTGTAAAAGCGAGGTTGGATTTTGGATAGGATTTCAGAATCAGGCCATGTTTGAGCGGGTAAACAGTGTTCTAAAGTTGGAGGGAGCATGCTGGTTACGTGACTGGTGCAACGAGAAATGATCGGCCGATATCGGTTGGACCGCTCTTAATGGTTTGAGCACTAATCATTAATGGTACCATATAGCGCGCTGGGTTCATCCTGGATAAAGATAGAGAGGTAGAGGTACCTGTACCTCTATACCTTCTGTATAGAGCTTGTTTTGTACAAAAAACTACTCCTCTGCTAGTTCAGCTATTTACGGATAGAATATTTACTTATTCGAAAAAATTAAAACAACAATAATTATTTTTTATTGGAGAAAGTGGAAAGAAGAAATAATTCAGAAAGAATTTTCATTGATATCAATAGAGGGAGGAATGAGTGACTCGATTATGATTATACAAGGTGTTTCAGGAGGAATGTGCAATACTTCTCAGGCTGATTCCTTACATCAAGTAGACAAAAAAAGTTCCATGGGACCAACCCCCAAAAACGCTTTGTTACCGAAATAACAATGGCGGAAAATTTAGATTTTTCAAAATATATTAATTTTTCTAATTTTATAGAGGCTTTAGTGAGGTTCTAAAATGATCAATTCCTATGTAAAATCAGCTGAGGAATCCAATGAAACCAGTTCCAAGTTCGTAACTTCAACGGTTATTGAGATAGTTCGAAAAATATTCTAGAAAACGCCATTTTTTCAACAATAAGGGTTATAACTGGAAAAGGAATCATAAAATTGTATTTTTTATCAATGGAAGTTGAAGAGAGTTGCATTCTGAAGAAAAAGTTGAATGGCGGCGATTGTGTGAATCTTACCCAAATCTCAGTACTGGCGATCAAAAATCGCAAAATCGCTACTAAACACAAATTCATCACTTGTGCTATGTTTTGTCAATTTTGCGATTTTTGATCGCCATTTCTGAGATTTGGGTAAGATTTACACAATCGCCGCCATTCAACTTTATCTTTAGAATCCGACTCTCTTCAACTTCCATTGATAAAAAATACAATTTTATGATTCCTTTTCCAGTTATAACCCTTATTGTTGAAAAAATGGCGTTTTCTAGAATATTTTTCGAACTATCTCAATAACCGTTGAAGTTACGAACTTGGAACTGGTTTCATTGGATTCCTCAGCTGATTTTACATAGGAATTGATCATTTTAGAACCTCACTAAAGCCTCTATAAAATTAAAAAAATTAATATATTTTGAATAATCTTAATTTTCCGCCATTGTTATCTCGGTAACGAAGCGTTTTTGGGGGTTGGTCCCATGGAACTTTTTTGTCTACTTGGTGTAAGGAATCAGCCTGAGAAGTATTGCACATTCCTCCTGAAACACTCTGTATAAAGTTTAGCTGACGCCAAAAAGTTAGGCGGTTTCGTTTGCCTCTTTTCTGTCCCAACAGCTGATGTAGTCATTTAGAGTTTTCATCTAGCTATACCTAGAGGATGTTTTTTAAATAAAAAGATACAATAGATGCACTGGCGGCTCGTACCCACGGAGAGCTCGTAGAATTTACTGTACAGCACTTACCTGTTTCGTGGGCACGAGCCGCCAGTGAATAGATGCCTTTCATCAGCTGTCAGTGGGTTACAACACATACAAGAAACAGACGAAAGTGCCTAACGTTCTGGATTCAGGTGTATGGAAGATATTTTATGATTTTAAAAATTCTAGGTGTTGTGAGAGAATTGAATTAACAGTGGAGATTCTTGTGATATCCTGGTTTTGATGGAACTTCTGCGTGGATGTGAAAAGTTGAACTATGATTGATGATTCATCAAGTAAGTACAGAAGTCAATCATAGGTCAGGTATAATTTTGATTCTTGTAGTCTGTATCATACAGTGTAATACCTAATTATCATACAAATAATAAATAATTATTAGCACTTCGAATGATTATTCGAATCCGTTTAAAATTGATTGTTTTCATCTTTTGAATGAATGGAGGATGATAAAAATTCCATCTACCATATTATAAATTCGAATAAGGTTAAATTGAATCGAAACATAATGTGAGAAAGGTAATAAATAGAAACTTTTCCATGACTGATCTCCAGAAGCAGAAGGGAACAACAATACAAGGGTTCTTCCATCATAATGTTGCTTCATAGTACTGTTTTGAACAGACAAAACTGCTAATTCAGTTATGCTTTAACTACGGACGAAAGATTTACTTATTCAAAGGTGTTACAAAACAACAAATTTATTTTATTGGAGAAACTAGAAATATGAATAATCTAATATAGAAAAGGGTATTCCCTGAGAAGAATTTCAAAGAAAAAGCCTTTTTGTTTTCCATGAGCTGCTCACGTCTTAGCCTACTACCTACCTGGTTGAGTTGATGTGGAAGACTGAGAAGATCCCTTTTCAAGTATTCTCTCT
This sequence comes from Sogatella furcifera, assembly GCA_017141385.1. Classification (NCBI taxonomy): domain Eukaryota; kingdom Metazoa; phylum Arthropoda; class Insecta; order Hemiptera; family Delphacidae; genus Sogatella; species Sogatella furcifera. Next base: position 19,832,385 of record CM029555.1, read on the forward strand.
GATGGACAACAACCATTAAAAATAATTACACTTTTTCTCACCAACAATAATAATAGCATTGGAAAGCTGTCTCACCAAAAACCATATTATACATTCGAAGATATTCTAAACTTGATGATGAATCATCATTGTAGAATGTTCTAAGAAATAATATGACACTTCTAATTTGTGTTCTGTTATTATCATAATGGAATGCTCTAGTTATTATCAAGAAATTTCTACACCAAATTGCCACTATTATTATTGTCCCCAATAATTTCGCAGCAATTACTGAAGAAAAGGAAATCAGTTGCTTTTTCCATCGGTTGCTTAAAAGATAATGTGCACTACAAGGAAGGGCACAGTGATAGTTATGAGTGTGAGAGTGAAAGCTCCCCAGTTCAGTTGCTGACTATCAGGAGATTGTTTGGTGCTGCTAGTTTCGATTTGTGACTTGTAAGTTTCCATATGCATTGAATCTTCAACGTACGAGTTGGCATTAGCTCAAAGTATTTTAGCTCACACGCTTGTCAACTAATATGAGCATCAACTTGGTTTCCAAATAAACAAAAAATCAAAAGTTGAGTACTCTCGAGGTGTACTCATTAAATGTCACTCTTTTGATTACAGTAGAACGTCGATAATTCGGACATCAAAAATCCGAACCGTCAATAATCCGGATTTGTCTCCAGCAAGAAATAAAAATATTTTTACCATCTGCCCTTGCACTGAGTTCTTTACTAGAGAGTGGGCGATAAGAGAATACATACTGTAGTGTTTAGCGAAGCTAAGGAAGTTATTTTCTATTATTTCCTAATAGAAAATATACAATTTTGAAACGGGTTTTTCTCAATAGTGCCTGCTGGTCCCTTTTGTAAGGTAATTTCAATAATCCGGATGGGGTTCGTTCCGAATTAATCAAGATTATTGACGTTTTACTGTAGTTAGTATTAGTTACAATTTACATTATCATTCTCATAATTTTTCAGATCGCTAACACTCACTGGGCTCACATTTGGAAGTTGAAGAAATCATTTTAAATGTTGATAGATAGTCCACTCTCCTAAAGTATAATTTGATCATTACGGTGTTGGTTAAAAAATCATCATCAATGATTAAAAGCTTATCGAAGCAAGCAAAGCAATACGAAGACTAGATTTTTCAAAAAACTCGATTTAGTAATTTATTTTCAATATCGTTTGACACAGAATAACGAATGTGTGTATGACTTGAATGATGCATGTAAGTAATGGTGTTGAATTTGAATTATCAATTAAATTTATGATCAATTATAGGCCTAATTGAATATTTACAGATCCATGGACAGAATGGGGAGAACTTTATTCATGAGGAGATACACGAATTTGGTCCGATATGATAAGTTAGACAACTCACTACCATGCCTCTTGACAATGTTTATTGGGATATTCTGTGTTTTTAACAGCCTTATGATTGTTCTCACTGAACAGCAAAACACCGAAAAACGTCTTTTGGCATTGAAAGATTCTGTGACAATTATACTTCTAACCTCAGCCATTGTAGAGCGCGCTTTCAAACCATACAAGAACATTAGATTGATGAAATTAATAGAGAACGAGTTTCTTGTGGATCTACGTGAATTTTCTGGAAGAGACGAAAAATGGAAAAGGTTAGAAATTCACTACAATCAGACAAAGCTGAAGATGGAAAAAATATCAAAAAATATTCTCATAGCTTTTCTGATTATGTATTTTGGGTTCATGAACAGAGAAATATACAACATGTTACTAAGAGACTTCATGGGACTTGAACAAAATTCAATGGATTTACCTGTACCTTTTTTATATTGGAATCCTGGTGGATTTGACTCATTCGAATTTTTTGTTTACATTTACATGTTTCAAAGCATCATGGTTATAATTTTCATCTTTGAAGTATACAGTATACAAGTTTCAGTGAGTCTGTCCTGTGAGAGACTTTTGGCCGATTTTGGAACAATTTACATTCTTCTTGATGAACTTGCGAAAGATTTTCCAGAAATCAGGATGTCAGATAAAATGTATGGATCACACAAACATGATAATAGTTATGATAATATGAAGGTGCTATATGATAAATTAAAGAAAGATATGACTCGTATCGTGAAATGTCATCAGAGTTTAATCAGGTAGACATTTTAGTATGTATGTGAATCTCAAACACCAAGCAATAATAATCATTAACAATTTTCTGTGATTTAAAATCCATATATTTCAATTTATTTGAAAATTAAGATGGAAGTTATTGGAATTGATAAAACTTACATAATTATTTCTATCTGATATAATGAGAAATGGATGTTGATACTCTTTGAACATAACAGAAAGTTGTGATTTATTGAAATTATTAATCAATAAGAATATCTTTACAAAATTGACTCATTATAGGTACAATGATAACTCAGAAATCAATTAAGATTTATTGAATTAACAGCCTAGTTGAAGGAAAAAATATTTACATTCACAGTTTTGTAAATTTATTGTTATTTGTAGATTTAAATTTATTGTTCAGTACTCTATTACAATAAATTTTTGATTTAGTACTCAGCAATAAATCATTGAATGCTTGACACATTATATTAATTTCAAAATAGTGTGAACCCAGCTCTATTCTATTTCTCCACTTAACGGTCTTTCAAGAATAATTAATAATCAAGTTGATTTGAACTAATAGAGCCAATAACATAGAAATTCATTTGATTGATCTTTTGAAGAGTTCAAATTCTCTTCCTTTTTTAAGTTTAATTTTTCAAAGAGTCATTTGAATGACGCGTCTATATGAATTATTGCTGGTAATTATTACTTTCCACATTGAATTGATCAAGAAGTTTATTAAATAAATGCCCTCATAATCATAAATCCACTGGAAAATTCAAAATATAAAAATTGTGTACTCAAAAAAGATACGAAAGTGACGAAATCGTCTTTTTCTGGATGAATTTAAATTGAATTTTCGTCTTTCTTGTTACAGAAGCTTCAATGACTGTGAAACAAACGCAGGATATGTGATAATTTTGATCACTTTGGTCGTTTTTTCTGACACATGTTTAGTCTTCTACCTCATTCTGAAGGTGATAGAATCCTGTTCCTCAATAATAAAATACAATTCAAACGATTTCAATTCAATGGGACATATTCATTGATGCTCATGTATATGTATAGTCTGTCTAAGCAAAGAAGAGCCTCTGGCAAGATGGGAAAATGACTCCAGCTTGGTCAATATTTGTTCAAGGATTATAAATGTGGTCTCTATAGTGGATCAAGTTGTTTCCTACAATTTCGGATCAAATTGATAATTTTTGAAACAATATTGACCAAGCTGGAGTTATTTTCCCATCATGCCAGAGGCTCTTCTTTGCTTGGTCAGACTATACGTTCTATGACATTCTCAAACGATCCCTCTGGAGAACTTGAAAGGAATTATTATTAAACTATAGTCAGGAGAAATAAATCTAGAATTGATTAGCTTTTTCCAACTATCCATTACATCATAAACTATTACAAAATAAGTTATTGACAAGGTATAACTTGATTAGTGTTGTGGTAACGTATATATAACACAATAATGAATATTATGAGTTATTTTATAAATGGTTTGATTAATTCTCTTATGAAATGCCAATCAATTATTATTGAGATTTTGAAAAAGTAATGAAATTATTTCATCGGGGTAGCATTAGGATTGGATCTATCAATTTATTGAAGGTATTTTGCCATAAACATTTTTCCTAAATATGACTAGGAATGTAATATAATAATATTTTCACAGGCAGAAAATATCATGACCTCATTAAGCTATGCCATTTCAAATATTCTAATCAACTTGACTATACTATTTCCTTACAATACAGGCCAGCGTATCGCTAACCAGGTAAGTTAAAAAATCCATTCCAATTTCAAAAAAATGGCAGAAATCTCACACTCTATTCCTCACTCATAAATTTCAATAACTTAAGAGTATCCTACTATAAATTCCAATTGTATAATTAATTAGAGATTGAACACTAATAGGTCGAAGAGCTTATCAAAAAGTTTGGTCAAAAAGTCTCGGGTACTACATTTTTCTGAACTCAGCTGAAGCTCCGTACATTTCACAGCGCAACACAAAGTTTTCCAACATAGTAGCTCAATATAATTGAAAAATAAAATGAGAATCAAATACCCTTTTGAAAACTTTAAAATTATTAATGCACAAACATGTTTCGGGACATTCAGCCCATTATCAATGTGGATAAAATAATAATAATAATGTGGATTATTATTTTATCCACATTGATAATGGGCTAAATGTCCCGAAACATGTTTGTATGTTTGTGCATCAATAATTTAAAAGTTTTAAAAAGGTTATTTGATTCTTATTTTATTTTTCAATTATTTTAAATAGCCCTAAGTTTTAAAGTTCAATTAATAAATAATATACTATTGCATATTGCATTGTTGGAGACTCTATAATACGTGTGATAATTTTCATCAATGATACTTTTCATTACTGGGATTCTGCATTCAGCGGAATATTTTTTCCATATATGTCATCTAATTATGTCATTCATCTATGTCACATATAGGCTATGATATCATATATTAATTACTATATATATAATGTAAATCGTAATATATTATGTAATATCAAGCAAACAGTGAATAATTCCTTCTATATAAGTGAGAGCTTTCTTTAATTAACCACAGACCAGGAGAAACCAGGAGACCCCTCCTGGTGTTTTATAACCTACAATATTTCGCATGCTTCTCAAGGAAATCTGTTTAAACGTTGTGATCGAATTACCTTTGTATCTCCGCAATGATAAAAGCCATACTCCAATCAGTTTGAAAAATAATACACATTATATGGTAACGCAGTATAATATTTCAAAATCTATGTAAATGGAATTTTATTACAGGTTTCACGTAATTCCTCTTCATTTCAGATTTTATTCTTCCTTTGTTTCCATGGACTGAACTATAGTAAATGTTATGCTAATGATGTATTTATTTGTTGTGTAACATAAATGTGTTCTCTTACTCTGATAAAAAAAGAAAAATTAATAATCTGTAATGAATAATGAGGGTGAATCAAATGATTTAGACCCTATGATAAAATTTCAATTTTGTCGATTCCTAGAAAATTTATCGATTTTTGAAATTATACTATATTGTATAACGTGTATTATTTTTCAGCTTATTACTAGCTTATTACTGGCTTTCCATATTCTATACGAAATTACAAGATCCAAAGGTGAAAATTTATAAGCTTTACTCATAATTGTACAAATATGGTATTGTACTGATAGGTATTACATATTGCAGAATGACATCCTACGCCAATGTTTGACAAATGTTCCATGGATCGACAAACCTAAATGGTTTAAGAAGACCTTGCACATTATGATGATGCGTGCCAACGTTGATATTGTCATGAATCCTTTCGGAATCCATTACTTGAATCACATGTCATACAAAAATGTACGTGGACCAATAATTTTCTTTAGAATATGAAAAATTTCAACTAATTTATTATAATTTTCAAGTACCTGGGGCTTGATCGTGATTACGTCTTGACGAGAATAGACAAATGTATGCTACAGAAATGTTTGTACATTCAGTGAATCATACAATGCATGAACGATGTGTTTAAATATCATGAGTTAGACATTGTTGAGGATGAAAAAGTTTTGAAAATTCAATTCCACCTTGAATAAAAAACTACTTTAGAAATTAAAATCTGCTTGCGACTGCTAGAAGTATAATAGTAATTAACGATTCAAAGAGTGAGTCGTCTTAACTCTACTAAAGCAAGAAAATATATTTGAACAAAAATTTATGTTCCTGAATTTTATTCTAAAGGTATCCATTTTGAATCTTAAAGTTCTCGTTTGATTAAATATTATTTTTTTTTGCAGATTATAAGAGCTGCTTTTTCATTCGGAAACTTTCTCTACAGTACCAAATCAAAACTTCATGAATGAATATGATACAAGAAATGAAATACGATAAAATTATATCAAGGCCTAACAATGGTGTCTGGTTTAATATTTGAACTGTGAACTGTAATACTATTAATGTTCTATAACTATGTAATACAACATTTTCACTGTACCAAACTGTTCATGAACACAAATGTATCAAAGTATCGCAAACGCTATCTATCGAAGGAAAAAGTAAACAAGTAAGTCTTTCGTTCTTTACTCCTATTTGTCAACCGGGGTTGAAAGTGGGAGTGGAAGGTTTCGTCCAATCATAGAGCTTTATGGCTTAGAAGGCTCCACCATTTTGTTTTCAAAGACAGCCATTACATTAGTATATTGACTATAGAGACTGCTTATACAGTCTCTACAGTCTTGACAAGCGTAACACAATTTCATGAAGGATACGAGTTAAAACATATTTTAATCTAATTGTTTATTGTCTATTCTCATTGAGAATAAGTAAAAATAAGTACTGTTATTCAGCTATGAGAAGGAGTGAAGTTGGCAATGTACTTCATGTAGCATGAAACACCGTAGTAAAATATGATGAAAGTTTTGAATAGTAATCACAAAGTAAGAAGATCATTGGGAAAATGTCCCTGAAATTTTGAAATTTCTAATAATTTCCAAATGTAGCGGTTAATCTTTGAATTTGGCAAAGATTACACTATCCAGTTACAGTTATTTCGATCATGGAGAGAGTAAGAATATGGATTTCAGAAGTGAAAACTCTTGAATGTGTGCAATCCCTTTTCCAGGACAAATCAGTAAAATTTTTTGGTGATTGAACACACAAAATGTCAAGAGCTGCCACCTTACCTGGTCGATATGATGTGCAAGACTACCCTATTAATATTTTCCTTTCCTCAAATTTTGTTTAAAAATTATAAAAATCTTCTGTACGATCGCTGTGTGAGTACATACAGTTTTGAGTAATATCCATCGAAATTATGAAAAAATAATTTTAAAGACCCTTTTAGAGCTTTAGAGTTCATTAAACTAACAAGGAGATGACTGTCGACACTTTCAAACTCATCAAATCGTATTTGACAGACTGCAGACAGTAATCAAACATCTATGCGCAGGCAGAAAAGCCATGTGCTACAAGTCATCAAGCAGAGACCCAATAATTAGTTCATCCAAGCTCTAACCTGATGCGACTGTGTGCTGTAAGGATTTTAGGGTTGAAGTTGGTAGTCAGGGGTTGAGGGATAGTTGAGGGGGAGGGTGAAGGGTGATGGAGGGGGGTTAAAGGGGATGAAAGGGGGGTTAAGGGGGATATTGAGAAGGGTACAACGTCAACAGAACTGCACTGACGATCCGAAAGTCAACAGATCAGCAGTCATGGCGGCTGGGACGTCGTCTTATTGTAGCGGAACTGTTGAACATTCATTAAAACCGAACGTTCTCTATCATGTAAACGGGTGTTAAACACATGAACTACTCATTCTGACTAATTACCTCGCACTCTCCTTCTCACTCTTCTCTGACGTTGATGGATGCCTCTTGCTCTAATTTTGAAATTACCAAGAACCTGTATACTTACTGTACTTTTGTAATCATAAAATAAAACGTTGTAACATGTTTTACAGAAGGTAGGTTCTCATTACTGCAAGTTGCGGGCACAAGATTCAATAGTTGTATCACTTGTATGGATCAATGAAAATTAAAAATCACCTGACCAGTGCGCTTTACAACTCCGTCTTTTCCGTCTTTATCGGAGCATCGGAACATGCGCTCGTGGGACTTATGTAGCAATGCAAACCTACCTTTACAGATTCTACCGATGCGTCAAATAAAATTAACATTGATTTGTCATACAAGTTTTCAAAATATGCATTATGTTTTAAATATTTTTGAAATATTATGTTTTACTCATTGTACTCTCTGAAAGTAATTCTTTGTTTCCCGAAATAATGTTCAGTCAAACTTTATTTGGTTATTGAACTAAATCCAATTATAATAAATCTTCAGGTTACTATTTTTACCTTCTCAAAATAAAATTTGCAAAATATTATTCATTCCACAGTATTATCATCAGTTAAAATTTTCAAGAATGTTGGATCATACTGCCATCTAGAGCAGTATGAGAACTTTCAATTACTTCTCAAAATGGTTTATTGGTTTGAAATGTGTAGATAATTCAAAAACTCTGCTCTCTATCTTGATGAGCTACGTTTTTATAGGTGTGCGAAATTCTCTTTCTTTTCAGTTACTACTCCATATAAAAACCTACTGGCTTTTACAGAATAGATAAGAATAGAAGAGATGGGCAAATTTGATTCAATTTTGCAGGAATTCAAAATTTTATGGCATCTAAATAAGAGACCCTCCATCTATCCTAGATAAATTTCGCTGCCAAGATGAATAATATCATAGCATCTGTTTGCTGCAGTCACAGCTAAGTTGAAAAATCTAATAGCTAAGTTGAGTCTCATACTAAGTTGAAAATTATCTCTAAAATTCATCTTAGAATGTTCTACAGTAATATAGAGTGAAAAAGAGGGTCAGAGTTGTCAGGAAAATCGAGTACTAGTTTTGACGAAGGCAACAAGCTGTGAAGTTTTCTTTTTTGAGAGAATTACTCTGGATTAAGACGATGTCATTGTAGCTTCTAATGATATAACATTAGAGAGATAGCAGAGGTACGATCTTTGACGATTCTCCTAGATTTCTCATCAAATTCATTTTCGGTATTTTTTCTAATGATATCTTCCAATCTTGATATGATAATGTATTTTTTATCTCTCATTCGTCATACAATTAAATCTGTCTCTTTAGATATGGTCTCTAAACACATTGATTATAAGCGGTGATTCAAGTACAGAGTTTTTTCCAGAGGAAATACTCACTTCCAAAGATATTTGAAAGCTATTATTCATGGATTTTACCAGACCAAAATCAATCTTATTTCACACATGACATGTATTATGAATAATATTTACTGTACAATTTGAGATCAACCATAATTTATAGTTACTCAATGACATTTTTACCTTTCAAATTTCTCTTTGTATGATAATATTTCCTTTCTGGAACTGTTCTATAATAGTCATTTGATAGAGTAGTCTATTCCCAACGTCCAATCTCTAATCAACCAATTCTTAAACATATTCCATCATGGAAACAAAATTAGTAGATGGAATTCTTTTCATATCAATAATCTTCGATGATTCCGTACTCTCCTAAATTTTGAATTGATGACCGATAAAAGCCTACCTGCTTCTTGATCGCAGAAACGTGGTAAATTGCTTGGAATATTTATGTTGTACCTTGTAGAAAAAATCATGTTTACCCATATCAAGTTATGAAGACTGTGAGTGTGAATTCACTCAGCTTGAGAAGTATAAACCTTTCATAATATTGTAGACAATTACCGTAAATTAAATATAATTAAATATTTGATGAAGAAGTTGGGAGATTACAAACTGTTAAAAGTAAGCATACTAAATAGAGAGAAAATTTTCTGTCTCATCGTGACGAGTGATTCCATGTTACAAACGAATTGGTTCTCGCCAGTGAAGTTCAATATTATTTAATTAATCGGCGAACGGTCCAATAACATGCTGTAGGAAAACGATTGTCAGAGCGTAAATTAATTTTTGTCACTGCTGATGTAATCAAGCACACCGTTTTTGATTCGCGAACCGACCTGGAACTGCATTCCATTTCAACTGTGATTGAATCAAGCAAAAATGTCACTTAATTCAACGCTGTGAAATTGGAGTTGCCCAACACGTTTCATCTGAAGCTGAGAGCAATTTTCTAGATTCAAGAGGCGAACTTTTTCATTTTATTTGGAACCTGTCAGCGCATCCGACTACAAGAGGCTGAGTGACAGCAATTTTATTCGCTTCCAACACGTGTAACTCTCTGTCAAATTTTACTGGAATTGTTGCTAAAATGTGTGATATTTCCAAATTGACGTTCTCACTTCTCCAGATTTAGATTCAATCACTTTATTCAAGTAGTTTACAGAATATATCGACTTAAATCCTATATTATGCAAATTAAAAATGAGACTGATGATATTACAAAACCTTACAAAGCAATAATGACAAAGCTTATGAAAATGATCAAAATTTAGGATCCAATATGATAACGGTGGAATCACTGGTGCTGTAATTACATAAAAAGGCGAAGTTTGAACAGTATGAATGCCCATTCTTGCAGAGAAATGCTTAATAACGACCATTCCATCGACACTCAACCATGATAAGTTCAGCATAAGTTCAGTTGAAAGCTGAACAGCTTCAGTAGAAAAATAATAATGAATTTTTGGATACGATCTGGTTGAACTATGTACTCATGTACAATTTTAAACTGTTGAAAAAGTTGCTTATGGAGTGACTTTGTCACCGTACCAAATTTTTCGACCAAACTGGTACTAGTGGATCAAAATATTTAATAATATCAAACTTTTTACATCACATGTATTTTTGAAAAAATAATATGATATTATTGGTTATGTTTGCTTTATCACCGATTCAGTACAATATTGTATAACTCAAATAAAGAATTATACATTAAAATAACCTGTGATATTTCAATACACATTATTCCCTAAACTCTAACCTAAATTTTAATTCACCATTAGAATAATCAGTTGATCAAATCAGTTTGATACCAAATAGAATGGACCAACTAATCTGGATCAAATCTGATACTGTGACTGAGCAACCAAGCCAAACGAGGTGTCCGGGAGTTCTTCTCATCAAAAATTGTTTTTAGATTTATTTTAAGGCTCTTAGTTGTATGTTTCTACTATATATTTTTTTCATATCGCTGTTCCGGATGAACAATGACATAAGTGTAAAATTTTGAGAAATTGAGTTTTCATCCTAATGGCAGCCTATTGGTCTCTATTACACCATAGAACAATGTCATAATTCTATTTAAAAAATTGGACACTAGAGAGCAGTTATGTCATTGTTGAATCAGGTGCTTCCATACTCCTTTCAGATTGCTATGTGTATTAAATGACACAAGTGAATAACTTAAGTTACTTTGTGTCATCATTACTCTGATGATGTAGAAGAAAAGTGTCGTATTTTGAGTGCAACAATTTTGCAATTATACGCAAAAATGATCAGTATGCACCATTAGATAAGGATAAATTTCAAAGCAAATGACTTAAGGTGTAAAAAAGGGCTTAAAATTGATAAAATCTAGTTTTAAGTTTGTTAATGATAAAAAAGAGTACTGTTATTATACATTTAGAATAATCATCATTCCCAGTTACTCAATCTAGCCTCTTAGTGATTATCTCAATAAATGCCTAAACTTCAACTGGCTCTCCTGAAAAATTTCAACTTTTGCGCAGTTGCGTCATTGTTTTTTTGGGGCAGCGATATTTTCAATAGAAAGTTGAAAATATTTATTAAAGTAACAACGAGTACTCAAATTAAGTCCTAATTAGAGCTATTTATTTTGGAATAATTCAATTTTGATTAAAAAAAGAGTTGGTTTGTAATTAAATTTAGGTAATTCAAAGTAACAAAGCTGACCGGATCTTTTTCTCAGCAGGGATTTAATTCCTTAATGCATTTGGAGATCTTACGTGGAGCGGGCTTTTCTATGGAACGGTTTGCGAGCTGGCAAAGCGAAAGAATAACCTTGAGTGCACCTCTGAAAAGCTAATTTCGCTCAAATGGTGAACGCATCAAGGGAAAATGGATCCTTAACGATGTGCAGAGAGCGGAATCCAGACAAAGATGGATGGACCAGTGTCTGTTTGAAGAATCAGTGTGGAAGGAAAAAGAAATAGAATGAAAAGAGAGGGAGAGAGAGAGTTTTTGAAAGGAGAGAAAGAGAGTGGAATAAAGAAGGTTTGTTTTAGACGAAGAGAGAGTTCCAGATTCAGATTAAATATATTTATTCGTGTAGATTACATAATATAGTATATCGTTTTAAATCCTATTAAAGACTAATTACACAGTTCGCATGAGTTAACTAAGTATAGAGTATGAAAACTTGTAAAATGACTCGGATATGGGATTTAAAAGGCTCACGGTAATGTAAATTTGTGCTGTTTGAAATAGCGGAGTTTGTACATATCAATGTTCATTCTTGGAGAGGAATGTTCAAAAACATCCCTTCCAACACTCAACCATGAAAGAGAGAGAGAGAGAGGTATTGCAAGAAAGGCAGTGTGTGGAAGAATGACAGAGAGAGTGAAAGAATAATATAAAGAGAAGGAGGAAGAGAGAGAGAAGGAGGAAGAGGGAGAGAAGGAGGAAGAGAGAGAGAGAGAAGAGAGAGAGAGAGAGAAGAAGAGGAGAAAGAGAAAGAAGAAAGAGAGAAGAAAGAAGAGAAGGAGAAAGAGGAAGAGAAAGAGAAGAGAAAAAGGAAGAGAAGAGAAAGGAGAGAGAAAGAGAAAGAGAAAGAGAAAGAAAAGAGAAAGAGAAAAAAAAGAGAAAGAGAAAGAGAAAAGAAGAAAAAAGAAAGAGAAAGAGAAAGAGAAGGAGAAAAGGAAGGAAAGAGATGGAGAAAGAGAAAGAGAAAGTGAAGGAGAAGGAAGAGAAAGGAGAAGGAAGACAAAAAGAAAAGGGGGAAGAGAGAGAAGAGTGAAGGAGAAGAAAGAAAGGAAGAAGAAGATGGAGAAAGAAGAAGAAGAAAGTGAAGGAGAAGAAGAAGAAGAAGAAGAAGAAGAAGGAGAAGGCAAGGAAGAAGAAGAAAGAAGCAGAAGGAGAAGTAGAAGGAGAAGAAGAAGAAGAAGAAGAAGAAGAAGAAGAAGAAGAAGAAAAAGAAGAAGAAAAAGAAGAGAAAGAAGAAGAAGGAGAAAGAGAAAGAGAAAGTGAGTAGAAGTGGAAGCAAAAGAAAAAGAGAAGGAAAGATTAAATAAAAAGGTAAGTGAGATGGAAACAGGGAAGAGAATGAGGTGGAGAGTGAATTCAAATGGTATTTAAGAAAGGAAAGTTTCAACCTCTCTAGTTTAATTGAAATTTTAAACTGACGCGCTGCACTTTTTTGGAAGTGAAAAGACCCCTGACTTTCTCCGGCAAAGTGGCCGCTCCTGTTTTGAATTGCCAGTGAACTTTTCAAAATGGGAACAATGGGAGTAGTGTAATTCGCTTAGCTGCTTCGCTTTCTTAAGATTGCATTCTCAATGAAACAATAGCTTCTGTGTCCTAGGTCACTAGAGACTGTGATAATTTTGTCTTGTTTTTAGGGTGATAATAGTGGAGTGAGAAAGTGTTTTCATTTTGATACTGAGTTCAATTATAGCTGATGAATTCAGTTGGTAGGTCTATATTTGATTTTCTCCTTATTCACTCATACTTATCTAGGCTAATACTGTACTTTTACACTATTCCTTATTATTTAAGAAATTCCGGCCTACACTTTTCAAGCGGCACTCCTTGTTTTTTTGTGTTTTTTCAGCTCCTATTCGAATCACATTCAATATTTCTATGTTTATTAATAGTAGTTGGGAGGGTAGTAGGTGACGACAAGCTGTTGTGGCTTTCTGCATTCTATATAGTCCATAGTCCGGTGTCTCCGGCGTCCGGCAAGAGAACAGTATAGTTTTATTCCATTCTCACTGGTTGTCTCCGACTGTATGATTGAATCGTAGTTGGATCAAAACACTGCAGGATAGGCGTGAATGAATTACATATATAAAAGCGAAATGGAACTCATTCATTCACTCATCAGCAGAACTAAAAAATTCGCTCCGGCAGCTGGCGGTCGAAAAGAGTGCATTTCAAATGCAATTCTATGATGACTCAAATCTTATGACTTATAATGAGCTATTCAGGGTATGAATTCAAAGGTGCCGTTTTCGAAAAACCCATGCAAAAAACACAATTTTTGGCATATTATTCGCCATTTTCTCTGTCATTTTTGATTGGATTTTTTTCGTTGGTGGCTCAAATTGAAGGGCATAATAGTAGGGTATTATACACACCAATTTTCAAAACGATCAAGTTATTGGTCGATTTATAGTGATTTTTCAAAATTTTCATCCTCTAGTTTTACCCCCTACCCTTGGACCAATTTAGCTGGTTAACGAACTTGACCGAGATATTAACACTAATGATTTTTGTGCAAAATTTGGTCGCTCTCCGACAAGCCCTTCGAAAGTTATCGTGTCAACAAGAATCTGTACATATATAAATATATATATATGAAAACTGAACTTTAAAACAGGTCTATTCAAGATAATTGAAAAATAAATGAAAATCAAACACCTTTTAAAGAAACTTTGAAACATGTCTGTGTTTTAATAATTTTAAAGTTTTTTAAAAGGGTGTTTGATTTTCATTCATTTTTCAAATCTATTTATATAGAGAGATATATGGATTTGAACGGACATCAAATTCGTGTTCTAGGGGCTCGGAAACGTGTAAAAAATATATCAGATCATAAATTTTCGATTGTCAGGGCAAGACCAATAGTGCATTTTTTCGAATGAAATGCACTAAAATCTACCGAACCGAATGGGTTCAAATTTGGTAGACATGTTCAGTTGGACCTCTAGACACATTTAATAAGAACGGATTTTCAAAACGCGAAATATTTGAGTTTTTCTATAGTTTTTCGGCATTATCTTAATTTTTTCGGGAAACAATCGGTAGAAATTATTAAAATTTTGTGGAGAGGTTCGTCTTTGGTCTAGAAATGCTGTGCTTGCTAATTAATTCATATTGCTGTTATATAATATTGTTACGCATAATATTGTGAGGCTTGTTCTACAATCTCAAATATTGTATAGTGTATTCCCAACTAAAAAGATGAGGTATGCAATCAATATCATATTATAGTCATAGTCAATATCATATTATCAATCATATCACAGAAACAAATCACATAATATCTCGAAGTATTATTTTATAGTCAAGATTTGTTTGTTTGTGAAGCGTGAAGCTTTAGGGAAACAACAATGCTAAAACCCTGGCTCCAATATGAGACTCGACTATAACTCTACTACTGTTCGTGACTCCATGTAATTTCAGAAGGCCATCACTTGTTATTAGGAAGGAAGAGAGTTGGAAATTTTATATAAGTCGCCTATGCTTTTTCATATTTGCAAGAAAATGAACAGTTGTTAAGAACAGAAAGATAGTGAAATATATTATTATCCACTACCTGGGAAACCAGGTCAATAGGAGCTAGACTACCATGTAGAATTCACCATTGAAGAGGTGGGTAGGCTATATAAAACTAGAATTATTATTATAACAGCATTTCCTGAATTAGGCTTCAAGACACGACAACCTTTTCGAGATTTAAATAATAATTGTATTATTGTATTATTATAATTGTTATACCTATAATAATTGTATTATAATAATTGTTGTACCTGCTATTTCTTACCAATATATTTTTGCCAATAGATAAATAAATAAATATAGTATATTACATAATGAGTTTGGAAAAGGCGTTTTTACAAACGAATAATTATGTTCTCCTAACGAGCGGTACGCAAGTTTGGAAAATAATTATGAGTTTGTAAACTTTTCCAAACTAATTATGTACTTTTTTTTTGACATGATAGACTGAGAATTATTTATTTAAACCTCAAACAACTGAAAACATTAACTGAAGCCAACATAACCTCAACATAACACTAGCAGTAGCACAAAACAAACGCACACAGTGAACTGTCATGACGGCTCGTTCAAGTCGTTTTCGCCATACTTGTATGTAATACACAACTTTCCAAGCTAGATTTGCGTTTGGAAAATTGCCGTTCACATGAGAATCGAAGATCAGCTGTTCTGAATGAGGGAATAATCATTTTGATGATTATTATGGCACTAGTGATCATCACGATGATAATTACAGCACTGAAAATCTAGCACAGCTGTTTTTTCCGAACTCCGACGTATGAATAATAGCTATTTATGTATTAAGAGCGTAATGCGCGACGTTATCGCTCGCGCAAAACAGTTATCACGCAACGCATAGCAGAGCGTGATAATTTTGCAATAGCGATAAAGAAGCATTACTCGCGAATTACATTCAATATTTTTTCTACAACTGCACGAACCTGTTAATCTACAGTTTTTTCAGTCCTCAAATACTGCGAACTATTGCGAGACCCAGTTCGGTTTCAGGAGAGGCCTTTCAACTACGCACACCCTAATAAAATTGGTTGAAGAAATTATTGTCTGTTTTGATGAAAAAAACATTGCTGCTGTGTCATTCTGTGACCTGAGCAGAGCATTCGAGTGTGTCCCACATTACATCCTTTTGGCTAAGTTGAAACACTTACATGTTGAGAGACCTGCCCTTGAGTTACTGTCTTCCTATTTGCGGGGCAGGACTCAGTATGTGTGTGCAGATGGAAGAAGCTCTGGTGTTCTGCCTATTAAATGTGGAGTGCCACAGGGGTCTGTATTGGGACCACTGTTGTTTATAATCATGATTGACGATCTGAGTATAAACGTTCCATCAAAGGTCCTACTATATGCAGATGACACCACAGTTCTCAATAAACATAAAGATGACACTGAGGCGGTTACATTGTCCAGGAACAACCTCAAAGTTGTACAGAACTGGTTGAATGCAAATGAACTGTTTTTAAATGAGGATAAAACAAAAACAGTCACATTTGAGCTTAGAAGTAAACCAACATCAGCTAAAACTGAAAAAGTTCAAAAATTCCTAGGAATAATGATAGACTCATCTCTAAGCTGGACTCAACACATTTCAAGTCTAAAAAGTAAGTTGAGTAGCAGTGTGTTTGCCCTCAAACGGTTGTGCGGAGAACTGGAACAGGATGGTCTGAGGCAAGCCTATTTTGGCCTTTTCCAGTCACATATGTCCTATGGCCTGATAGTTTGGGGCTGTGCCTCGCACGCAAAAGATATTTTCATCATTCAAAAGAGAGCCATCAGAGTCATTGCCGGAGTTCAATATCGAGAACATTGTAGAGACATTTTCATTAATCTGCGAATATTAACGCTCTATTCATTATACATAATGCAATGCCTATTATATTTGAGAATAAATGTAGATAAAATGAAGATGAGAAGCACAACACATTCGCACAACACAAGATCGAGTCATCTGCTCAATGTTAACAGGAGCAGACTTCATAAAACAGATCAAAGTCCAACTAATGCTGCTGTTAAGTTGATGAACAGACTTCCTATTGAGGTTAGACAACTTGGGTACAAAAGGTTCAAACAGATTCTAGAGTTGTTCTTCTTGAGTAACCCCTTCTACTCAGTTAAAGAATTTTTTGACAAAAATCTACGTATAGGGGATTTTAAAATTTAAGACTCAGAGCATTATAGCTATAAAGTTATGTAAATTTGGCTCAATGTTAATATGTGTGTACATTATGTGATATAGTTTCTAGTATTTATTATATGACTGGCCTATATGTCAAGTTGTGACATCATTTGGGGCTTAATTCTATTCTATTCTATTAAATTACTCTTGTGTAATTACTGGTACAGGTACAATCAGACATTGTCGACTGTTGTAAGGTTATGTTATGACTCACCTGACCAACATTTGGCGAGCCATGATCAGCTGATTAGCGAGCGTAAAGTAACTCTACTGCTCATGCGCAGTTGCTTAGCGAGTGTAAAGTAATTCTACTGCGCATGCGCAGATGGTTAGCGAGCATAATGAAGATTCTCCTCAGAAATGGGCTTCTTTACGAGGAGAATTCAGCTCGTAAAATCTTGTTTTATGGGCAGTTGTAGAAAAATAATATTTCATTATACATGTATTGAGGCACAAGTGATTCTACAAATTGTATTTGATACGTATTCTTCTTTTTAAAAATAGTTTATTGTATACAAACACTGAATAACAAACTTAGTAGGTTATATAAAAATTTTTATAGGATATTTTGTTTCACAAACTTCATACAAAACACGATGACATGCCTTGATAATCTCTTATCTGATTTTTTGATGCAAGCTCGCAAATAATAATTCATCTAATGAATTATTCATCAATTGTGTTCCAAGTTACTTCGAATTGGTTGAGAAGAGAAAGTTTCCATAAGTGTAAGCGGCTTTTATTATCTGTGGAGAAACAAACCTAATATTTATATTCTTCTTATCTTTTTTTAAAAAAGAAATTAGATACCATATTTCTTACAATCAAATTCCAGGATGAAAATTATCGTTCAATGCATAAGTTGTTGAACATTTTTTTGATTCCAGTACAATGGCTTCACATTTGAAAATGGGTCTAAAGAGTTGGAATATGTCATGTTGGAATAAAAATAATAATTTAAAGCGTACTGAGATTTATATATTATATTTTATTAAAAAATACATTGATAAGTAGCCTAGGCAAAGAGGAAACGATAGCTTAAATGCTTGCACTCACTCTAATGCCACGTACCACGTTTATACCGGAATGTTAATGACACTTGTTAATAACTTTCATAAATAATAAGTTACATAATATATAATAATATTCTATTCACAAAAGTTATTAACAAATGTTATTAACATTCCGGTGTAAACGTGGCATAAGACAGACATAAGACATTCTTTGATTTTTGCCAAATTCGCAGGTTTAACAGATCTTATAGTCTATATTAAATCATGCAGTATAAACTGAACCACAATGTTATCCGAATATTATTCTTAAATTATTTTTTTATTCTCTTTCTCCTCATCTAGCCTACAAAAATGAGTATTTATTTGATACACACTATCCAGTGGATAGTATCCAGTACATTTGATGATTGAATGAATATTATTAATGTGAATCGCTTTATTCCATATATCTGTAATATTCCTTTATCACACAAAATTTGTTATCAGTTTATTCATTCTAAGTTTTCCGTATCAATGAAAACTGGGGAAAAATTCACGTAGGATTATGCTTGAGAGTTATCAATTGTAAAATTAAAACCAATTTCGACTTTCCAATATCTGTCGAGGAATTTCTCATAAAACAGTTTGAAAAATGTATTAATGTACTGGAATCAATCGAATTTGAAGGATAATTTGATCAACCTACATTTTTAAATGACATGTGGTTCAAGTAATGGATTCTAAAAGGATTCATGACTATATCTACGTTGGCACGCATCATCATAATGTGCAAGGTCTTCTTGAACCATTTAGGTTTGTCGATCCATGGAACATTTGTCAAACATTGGCGTAGGATGTAATTCTGAAATTGAATATTTGAAATTTTGTTACTTTTTACATGAGAAATATCTATCCATATCATGGAAAACATATATATAGATTTCAATGAATAAATTTCATTAACGGACTAAGTTATTCACACATCTACTAGTTAAATTAGAATACATAGGCCTATTTGAGTATTAAAATAGACAATTTTTGGAGGGATAGCACAGCTTCTGTCAATAGTCTACTTATACTGTGGAATTATACTGCACTAATAGTGTAAAATCATAGTGGCGCAATTGAGTGTCACATTTTCAACTGCATCGCTCATACTTTCATTAGATCCACTTTGTAATGCTATGTGAAGATATTTACTTCATACCGATTATTTGCCTTTTACAGTGTTAGTTTTAATGATTTCGCCTATTTATTTTTTATCAAATCAATGAAATTACTTATTGGAATGGCCAATAGGTTTATACGCCCAAAAGAAGTTTTCAAAGCAAAATCAAGAGACTGCTTATTAGACTATAAACATGTCAAATAATACAATGTTTGCCAAATGCTTTAAATAGATTAAATTTTTACCTCATTAGCGATGCGTTGCCCTGTATGGTAGGGGAAAAGTATAGCCAAGTTGATCAGAATATTCGAAATGACATACGTAATTAAGGTCAAAAGATGATCTGCCTGTGAAAATGTAAAGAATCTATTATTTTTATCTGCATTGAAAAGCGTGTAATTATGGTGTTTCTCAAGTGTGTCAAATAAAAAAATATTCCTTCAATTTACAAAATGTATCAGAATGTTATCAATGTTATCTTTTCTAATTTGTCATAACCCTCGACAGTAAAATTAACCATGTCATATGAATTCTGTATCGTACTACCATTAGAGAAAGGATATGATTATTATAATTATAATAGACTTATTATTATTATTATCGTATGCCATGTTCGGTGGGGAGTCCTAAAAGGATGTTCCACTGGCAAAATAACCTCAATAATTATCCTCCATGGGAAATTGAGTTATTTCTTGAAATGATTCACGGAAATTTGAATGTTTAAAAGTTTTTCGAATATGAAAGTTCAAGAAACACACAATACACAAAAATATCACCAAAATCACTTGAAAAATTTAAAATTTCGAAAAATTATAATAGACTATTAACTTGGACTAAGTACTTATTCTGTGGATTGTCTTTGTTTTTACTCTATGTTGGCAGGCCTACCTCCCAAATTATGACTGGCAAGAATGAAGATCTCAATACAGAAATCTCCCAGATTTTTTTCCCAGAATAAGCTTAACGAACATTTATTTTTTGTCACATTTCTTATATTAGAAAATAACTCCTTCCCATATACTGTACTTGTCAAACATGGAAAAAGTCTATCTTTATTATTTCCCAAACTATTTAAAATTTTATAATTCTGTTAATGAGAAAATATTATTACCTCCAGAATGAGGTAGAAGACTATACAGGTGTCACAGAAAACCACTAGACTGACCATAATGATTACAAAGCCTGCGTTTGTTTCAGCTTCCTTGAAGTTCCTGTTACAGAGATAAGAAAAGATACAATCAGTAATCATTCAATTTATTTACTGGAGAAATTTTTTCGCTTATGTACATTCAGATTTTATTTCTTGGTTATTTCATGATTTTTTATGATGTCATCAGAATCAGATTCTTGATATGACAATCATACTCTTCTACATTCATGAAAAATAATATTTATAAAAAATAATAACTAAGAAATAACACAGTTGAATTTTTATAAATAATATTTCCTCTTTTTTCTATATCATTTGTCGTAATAATATTGTATGATTTCTATTTTTATAAAAAAAGCGATTATTATGAACTTCAGTTCTTGAAGAATAGTCATCTCAATGTGAAGATTGAGTAGTGCGTGAAAAAACCTTTCAACACGTTTGAAATTCCAGGGGAATATAATAAGAATAATTTAATCAGAGATTGTATGTTCGAATCTAATATTTGATGATCACATTCGATCATTAAGATTGATAGTTAGTAGTTTGGGAAACTTTCAATAGATAAGAGATGTGTGCAAATCACATCAGCAATTACTGATTAATTACTTGCGAAAGCTAGTAATCTAAATTACTGGTGGTAAGTGAATTATCAATTATCAATAAATTTTATTATATTATATTTATATTTATTATAATTAAATTATATATGATTGCTAAATCACAAATTTGAATTCCAGAGAATTAATTATTAGTAACAACTAGCAAAAGCCAAGATTGAAATATCGAATCATAACAACCTTATAATTGTATTTTTTGTCAATGGCGCAACAGCCCTTTGAAGGGCCTAGGCCTACCAGCTGGTTGCCAGTTTCATATTCACCAAACTATACAGTACAACCAAGCAAAGAAGACACTCCGGCAAGACGGGAAAACGATTCCAGCCCGACCAATACCGGCCCAAAAGCCATAGATTCTCGAAAGAGCCCACAGCCCCCGAACCAACACCGACCGAGCCGAAGCCATCCCCACCCCGCCAGAATGCCCACCCAGCTCGGACAGAAAATACAGCAGGCGAATAATCATCAACCAGGATAGAGGTAACGTGTGGTTAGCACGTCGATCCTCTCTACCATAAGCCAGTCTTCACAACCAAGTGAAGATGCAGAACACCTCTGAATAACATGCAGTTAATCAGTTAGAGTGTAATGCAACAATTTCTATTCCTTCAGAAACGGAAAACGACTGTCTTTACTAACGACAGCCAATCTCCCAAAGAAATAACCTTATAATTGGATGTGTTACTTAATCTCCGTCATAACAATTGTTTGGAATGGATACACATTGAAGTTTGAGGGGGAAAATTTTCTGTATAGAATGTTTCTCCTTTATTTATACATTCATAGGCTGTTTGAACAAGTTAACTGTAATGTCTGGTGTTGGGGATATTTGGATTATAATATGCGTGAAGATTTTACCAATAGAACAATACAATTGAATTTACTTTTAAATTGAAAACTTTTATTAAAATGAATTTCTCACCTGATTAAATTCTGATGACATCTTACGATACGATTAATATCTTTCTTCAAGTTCCTATTATAACTATTTCCATGCTGATGTGATCTATCAGTCCCAATTTCTGGAAAATCTTTCGCAAGAAACCAGCCCCCTCCTCACCAAAACGTACTGGCCTCAAATCACCAACGATTTTTTTCAGAAGTCTCAAAACAAGATACCTGAACTCGAAGCCGCAAACGAAACCGAGCCAAGAGCAAATGCAAACCGAGAGATTAAAGTGCAAGTTTGCTGGCGCCCTAAGAGGCTTACAAAGTTTAGAAATTACTTTGCCAAAGAATAAAGCAGCAACTTGCCAGCAGGTCCAAGCTGCCGGCGAAAGTTCGCCTGCTCTTTGCTACGATTCAATTCGCCAATAAAAACTCCGACGAAAATCAACAGTTTTGTTCTGAGAATCGAGCGCGATCCTGCAAATATAATCAGGAGTTAATTAATCTGACAAACTTTGGAAGTGATAACGATGACGAGCTGGATGCAAAGTAAATCACCTTTTAAATAATGAATGAAAAGTTTTCCCCGTAAAATAGTGGAGCCACGGTTACATCTTTGCGAATTTCGATACTGAACAAATGCAAATTTCCAATTCAATTTTGATAAAAAATTCTCATTCGTTACCGAGAAATCGAACCATATCTTCACTATTCTACGCGAAAAAGTTTTCATCTTTTATTTCAAAAGTAATTAATCCTGCACCTAGCTCATCGTCGTGTAACCGTTGTATAATATTTCAGTTTTTGTGTACAGGACACTGGTGGTTTGTGCTCAAGAACAGGTGAAGTGCCCGGGTCTATTACTGTACAACACTTCACCTTTTTTATGGGCTCGAGCCGCCAGTGGTACAGGAGAATCTTTTTATTAGTATCGTGAATTCTTGTTTCTATTTGTTCAATGACTGACTACTTGCTACAGATAAAGCATTTCCAAGGATATCATCGCTAATATTGTAGTTTTTGTTTTTCAGGTTCCTGGTTAATCCTCCACACTCCTCAGGAACTGCCTCTGGTAAGATTATTTTAATCATCTGTTTAGGCTCTTTAAAAATGTTTCTAGGCTATAGTCTGTCCAAACAAAGAAGACCCTCTGGCAAATAAGAGAGTAACTCAAGATCGGTCTATACTGGTTAAAAAATTATTTATTGGTCCCAATCGTAGGAAAAATTCTGATCTACAATTTTAAACGAAATCAAGATTTTTTCAACCAATATTTACCGATTTGGAGTAATTTTCTCATCTTGCCAGAGGGTATTATTTGCTTGAACAGACTACAACCTTCTTTGAGCGTGATTCATTACGTATTATATGTTATATTATTTTATAATTTTATTACATTATTATATTTATAGTTACATTCATTGCAAATTACAACCATACGTCATCATCACAATGATCAAATTCTATTATCAATTAGTGAAGCTGAACTTTGTAGGCTGTGCAGGTGCACTGCTGAATGGTGAAATATTTTATCCATGCAAATAATACTGTGAAACTGTCACAACTTATCTTTAACCCTCCTGTTACTTTCTTCGCGAAATTTATTACTTTATCTAAGGTGTCCATTATCATGAAGCTTCAAACTATCACACTTCGATAAAACACTACAGTATTTTCAGATTCAAGCTCAACCAGCCAAAAATTCAATGTAAACTAGACAGTATAGTAATGTTGTAGATCCCAAGCAGCCATATTTACGCGTTATTGTCAACTATGTTTCAACTAGGAGAGCAGGAAGGCGAAAATTTAATGAAAAGCTGTAAAGTATCTTTATAGCTGCGCGATTCTTGGATGATAAAAAACGGAAAGACAAAAAGTGAAATGGGGAAATCAGGGTTATATAAGAGTCTGACAGAGAAAGAGGATGTATGGGATATTGGAGTGGGACGGAGAAATTAGTGAGAGTGAGAGAGGTGTGTGATTTCATGCTCCTATCAAACCAAGAATTCGGGAGCAAAGATTTTCGACATAATACGCATGCGCACTATATCACGTTAGCGTTGTTTGTTGATTCCACTGTTTTATGCGGGCTTCATGCCTTATTCTTCCCTCCAAATCCCACCACAGTAAAATGGAGGGAACTGCATCTTTTT
Source organism: Sogatella furcifera (assembly GCA_017141385.1). Classification (NCBI taxonomy): domain Eukaryota; kingdom Metazoa; phylum Arthropoda; class Insecta; order Hemiptera; family Delphacidae; genus Sogatella; species Sogatella furcifera. The sequence goes on from CM029555.1 coordinate 19,856,559, forward strand.
TTCAACTTGCCTTTCTCATCATCAATACTCTTATCATCTTACCCTTCTACTTCTTTTTCTTCTTATTATTTTTCTTCTTCTTCTTCTTCTTCTTCTTCTTCTTCTTCTTCTCTCCTTCTCTTTCCTCTTCTCTTTCTGCTTCTTCTCCTTCTCCTCCTCCTTCTTCTCCTTCTCCTTCTCCTTTTTCTTCTCCTTCCCCTTCTCCTCCTCCTTTTCCGTGTCCTCCTTCTCCTTCTGCTTCTCCTGCTCCTTTTTCTTCTCCTTCTCCTTTTTCTCCTTCTCCTTCTCCTTCTCCTTTATTATAACTTAATTAACAGGATAAGAATTTTATTTCTTATGTATTTTATTAGCGCCGAAAAGCTTAGGCTTATTTATTACGCTCTATTAAGTTGCTTTTCAAGTATATTATTTTCTGATTTCATCTCACTTTATATTATTCAATTCTGTATCATGTTTCTGATACAGAATGTTGCCATAGGTCTTCTTAGACCTGGCAAAGGAGATTATAATCAATCAATCAATCAATCTCCCTTTTCTCCTTCTCCTTCTCATTCTCCTTCTCCTCCTCCTTTTTCCTTCCACACACTACTTTCCTCCCTGGTTCACCATCTCAAAGCGAAGGCAGATGAAAAGCCAGAAATGTGAAGGTGAATGTTGGGTGAAATTTATAAATTGAGTGCCAGTAAAATTTTCATTATGTTCTCAGTCTTTTCACAGACGTTCTTCTCAACCTGGCTCTGTCCCATTATTTAACAAATGTGGTGCTGAGTCATGATTTGTCTGCTATTTCAAGTCCTCTGTTGCATCCTGTTTGCAAGGGTTTGAAACAACTCATGAGAAGTGGAGAACAAATTTCATATTCCCACTTCACTCTATCTGTATAATACTTGAAATTATTATTATCCAGGATTAATATCCAACCATAATTGATAATAATGATAAATAATGAACAGAATTAACAATTACTGACTAGAATTGATAATATTAGGTTATTATTATTTAATAATTATCAATTAATAATAATTATTATTGACCAGAATTTATCATTCATTGACGGAATTGATAGTAATTTTTGATCACTGGAAAATGGGAAGCGGTTTGTCCCAGTGGTAGAGAGCATCTAATCGGTGAGATTAGATAAGCGACGTGCCTCTACCATCACGGTTGTAACGGTGACCGGTTCCTCTGAATTCAATTCAATTCATGAGCCTCAAAAATCGCTTCCCGGTGCATCGGAACCCACCTAAAGCAGTAGGTCCATTCATCTCTCATCATCATCCTTCCCATTACCCACGCACAGGCCCAAGAGCCCATGTGGGCATCACCCTCAAAAAAAAAAGAAAAAGAATGTACATCCCAAATTCCATTATTAACGTTTGCACATTCGTTGGACTCGTATACTTGATCTGTATACTTTAATGTAATTCAATTCGCTTTCACAATTGATTTCATCAGCTCATAACTATTTAAATATCAAATTTATCGACAGAACTGTTAATTTGATTATTGTATGTAATCTTTTATTTGATCATGTAACTGTACAGAAACTATGGCATGCAAAGTTGAATATTGTTGATAATAAATTAAGTGGAATGTAATTCATCTACTATCAATGATTATTCCGTTTCAGTTGTGAAATTGATTACTAAATAATAATTCATAATCAAATAGATCACTAGATGATGTCTTATCTATTACAAGTTACATCGACTATCAATGAACATTTATTTCATCATATTTTCCATAAATAACATAATTTTTTTCAGTGTTTAATCTAAATCCATAGAATTTGTATAAATTTTTCACATTACAATCTCAAACTCCCTCGCTTCCTCTCTTACTACTACCATCGAAACTACATCTATCTGCAAACTCTGAACTCATATTTGATTTTAACAGCTACTAATTCATTGCCATGAAGGTTAAAAACTTCTATGTAGAGCGAACTTATGAATACATTACACTGGCGCCTCGTCAAGTGAAGTGCCCGTATCTCATACTGTATAACACTTCAACTTTCCCAAGGCACGAGCCGCCAGTGAAATATTCATGAATTATTCATTTCTGTTTCAACTAATTGAAAGTAGATATGAGAGGTTGATTGTTGTAGAATTTCATGCTGTACAGATTCGACTACTGGAATAAGAGAACTTTCATCATTATTACAATCCTAATATTATTATTATTCTAATAAAATTTTCCCCAATTCTAAGTCTCCATGATAGTTTCCTCAATAAGAAGAACACGAATGGAGAAGTAAGAGAAGACGCATGGAATTATAGTCTGCCCAAGAAAAGAAGACATTCTGGCAAGATGTGAAAAGACCCCAGCTCAGTCAATATTGGTTCAAAAATTATAAATTTGTCATCAAATTGTAGGGAACATTCTGCTCCACAATTTGAAATCAAATTTATAATTTTAGAACGAATATTGATCGATCTGGAGCTATTTTACCATCTTGCTAGAATGTCTTCTTTGATTGGAGAGACTTTTCATGGTGGCTAGAATGGAAGAGAAACACGCTGAATTCTAATTTGTAAGCACTCAAACAAGCTGAGGTGCTCTTTAATTAGATTTCAAGTCGCGTTAAATCTAAAAATTAATTTCCCGTAGCAAGCCTCTTGAAGGAAGCTTAGAATACTCCAATTCCAACCACAGCCCGTAGAGAACACATTCTCTGGTTCTTAAATACTCCTACAGTCTGTTCAAGCAAAGAAGACAATCTGGTAAGATCGGGAAATGTCTCCAACTCAGTCAATATCGATTTAAAAATTGTAAATTTGGTATCAATCTGTAAGAAACCTTCTGATCTACAATTCAAGGCCAAATTTGAAATTGTTAAACCAATATTGACTGAGCTGGAGTCATTTTCCCATCTCGTCAGAATGTCTTCTTTGCTCGGACAGACTATACCTGCGATTCGTCTGATAATTTAGAACAACGTCCTGTGTTCTTAAACATGATAAGCGCTACTAATGCATAATTTCCCTCATTATTTAGTCAGATCTCTAATTACCTAACGGTCGAATTATTATTCCAACTCTTGAGAGAATCTGTTCATGCAATAATATTATCACGTATATATAAGCTTCAGTTGGTTCTCTTATTACCTCACTTTTCATTATTTGAACATTTCAGTTCTATGGTAGAGCTCACATCAGTTGAAACGTAAGTTAAAAAAATGGGAACAAAACGAATTGTCTTCAACGGTGTGCATTGATCCCATCTACTTCAATGTTGAACATAACGCACTAGTTTGAAACCAACGTTTCAAATAGTGTGTGAAAATCTGATAAATAGATTATACAAGAAATACAGAGTCATCGACGGGAGTTGGACGTTTTTCTATATAACAATAAAGAATATAATGCCCTCCTTTGAGAGATTGGCTGTCAATAGTAAAGATTCCCGTCTCTGGAGAAATAGTAATTGTTGCATGACACTCTAACTGACCAACTGGATGTTATTCAGAGGTGTTCTGTGCCGTCACTTGGTTGTGTGGACTGACTTATGGTTGAGAGGACCATGTTTTCTCTATCCTGGTTAATGATTATTCGCTTGCTGTTTGGTCTGTCCTTGTGGGGAGGGCATTCTGGCTGGGTAGGTGTGGCTTCGGCTCGGTCGGTGTTGGTTCGGGGACTGTGGGTTCTAATGGAGAAGTTATGGTTTTTGGGCCGGTATTGGCCAGGTTGGAGTCATGTCGGGGTGTTTTCTTTGCTTGGACGGACTGTATAGTGGAGTAAATCTTCACGGTCTGTTGAGCCATTGACAAACAAACAAAGAATGTAATACTGTATTTGTTTTGAACACGTTTTATTGATAGGCCCTAGGCCCTTCATTGTCTGTTGAGCCATTGACAAACAAACGAAGAATGTAATACTATATTTGTTTTGAACACGTTTTATTGATACAGAAATACAGGCTACTAGTATTCTCGACAATTACAGTTCAATATTAATAAACTTTTGATCATTTTGATATGAGAATAACATTCACTGTTGCTATAGTAACTGCTGCTAAATATCATAACGCTATTCAGACTGTTTAATAATAATTTTGTTCCATAAAATGAGCTTTGTACATATAAGGTACCCCACAGCTTATCAATCTGTCTGTTCTATCGACCGACCAAAGCGCGGTTGTTTACAATGTTGGCTAACCAAGGTCCTTTGTTTCTCACCCCTTTATGTATACAACATAGTATACACAATGTATTACATGTCAACTACTATGTAAACAACAGGTACATCATTCCTCAGTCAAACAAAACAAATTACATGTATCAAGAAATCGTTACACATCTAACGAGTGTTATTGAATTTGAATTGATTTTATCTGTACGTCGCAATTCTTGAAGTAGAGACTTATTAGTTACTTATTGTATGTAACAAGAGAAAAATTACAAAGCTAACGAGTATCATTGAAGGTTTCATTCGAGGGTCGCAATTCTTGTAAAGTTTGTGCAAGCTGAGAAGACACTCCGTTCCAATATGGAAGGTATTGTAACAGCGTGTCTTTTCAGCTTGCGTGAACCATAGAGTTTTTTCTGTCTCTCGATGGTATTCGTTTCGAACAAGTTTGAAATTATTATCATTCAGAATGCAATAACATAAGAATCGATGGCTTTGCTCTTCGTGCTGTAACTAGAAATACTGCGACCTACATTTTCTCTTCTTATTTTCTCTTCACTGCAAAAGAATACTCAGTTGGAAGCTCTTTTCTTTCCAGCTTCTTGACTTTTTTCTAGGGATGGGTATCGTTACGTCGATGCTTCAACACCAAACATCGATGTTTTCGCTAATCGATGGTTTCACCCAGACTTCGATCTCCCGATGTTTTTCCAAATTTAAATATTTTTCAGACAAGACAGTATTATATCTCCAAGACCATCAAAAATTTCATAAAATGATTCCACTGAAGCATTTCATTAAACAGATGGTAATTTCAATAAAATTTCATTTCAGTCAAGCATAAATTTAATCAAGCATAAAACCAGATCGGCTCGTACCCACAAAACGGGTGAAGTGCTGTTAAAAAACGATACGGGCACTTCACCTCTTTCGCGGTAAACACGATACCAAATAAATATAACTCTGAAACTTGGTATTTTATTTCAAACAGGATTATTAATTATTAATTAGAATCTTTATATATTGCTAGATAAATAGACAAAGGACTTCTGCAACTGCAAATATTGACCAATGTACTGAATAGCAAGCGAGATCCATTGAATGAAACTGTTCAAAAACTGTGCCCGGACCTTTGCAGAAGTCCTTGGTCTATTTATATAGCGATATACAGAGTGTTTCAGGAGGAATGTGCAATACTTCTCAGGCTGATTCCTTATACCAAGTAGACAAAAATGTTCCATGGGACCAACCCCCAAAAACGTTTTGTTACTGAGATAACAATGGCGGACACTTTGTATAGAGATTCTAATTGTTATTTATTAATAATTATCCAGCAGTTGGTATAGGCATACTGCAATATCTAATAATTCTTCCGTCAAACAGGATTGTTTGAATTATTGATAGCTTGAAAAACGTTTGAACTTGATATGAAAGAGATTACACGAGAAAATAGATTACACTTTCCTAGAGTACTTTCTTTGCCATTGTTCAGTTGATAATGGGAATACCAAGGAGGTTACCTCCCTCGGAAATACCAATAGGGTCTATAAAGTTTCATAGCTTGCTCAATTTTCTCTTGATAAATTCCACATGTGAGTATCCACTCATGTTTTTTTTTCAATAATATATATTTTATCTGTATTGAGCTCTGAGAAAAACTGTTTACCAAGCGGACACCAATATCATAAATTCAGTTACCGAACCAACATCCAATTCCGTTTCTCCTCCATGGAAAACAATAAAAAACAGTTCCGATGTCTATTCATGAGCTGGTAGACATGGAAACTGTCCATGACATGCTTTTTCGACACCTGGATGTGATCGCCATATCGCTTTCAATTTTTTGTTCACTTTTTCCTGTTGCTGAAATTCTTTCCAACTACGCCCTTATTTTTGTCTTGTATCTCAAAGGTTCATTTTAATTCACCTTAGCGGGGTTCTTCCAACTATCTAATCTATCTATCTAAGTTACCTTCTCATTCATCTCATATAGGTTCAGATGTATGTGTAAGTATCATCAATCTTGAAAATAAATTCCCATTTATTCCTTGTTACTTAACACGCTCTTTTCTTTTTTGTTTTATTGTGTATCTCATAGGTTTATTCTCATTCATCTTATTAGAGGGTTTCTCTCAAATAATATTATCTAAAAGGTATATCCTCATTTATTTCTCAGGATGAGTGTTGAGGTATAATAATAACATCAGTTTATTCCCACTTAGCTTGTTAATTATCATAAGTCTTGATAGGTCATACCCCTGTATTTTTTATCCAATGGCAGACGTTCATTTTAATTAAAAAGGTTTTCAGGCTTGTTACTCTTTTCAAAAATATTGGGCTACAGTCAAAAGTCTCACAGATAACGCTTAAGGGCTCAGGGAAAAGTTTAAAAATTCACGATCTTCTCTAATAAATGTAGTTTACTCAGCGCTTCCTTCTAAGAATCCACCACAGTGTTGGAAAAACCTTCATAATTTTCTTGATGGTGCTCCAGGATCCTACTAGGTGATTTTTCTCTGAGCTTATTGATTGCTTGAATCAAGTTATGCCTAGGCCTATAACTTGACTACTCTTCTACTCCATTTCTTCTTCATTGTAATCTTTACTATTCTTCTCCTTCTGCTTATTCTTCTTCTTCTTCTTCTTCTTCTTCTTCTTTTTCTTCTTCTTCTTCTTCTTCTTTCTTCTTCTTCTTCTTCTTCTTCTTCTTCTTCTTCATCTCTAATTACCCTCATTCTTCTCCATTTCCTTTTTTCTCTATACTGTATATGTCGTATGGTATGGAGTAATGAAAGGAACAGGTTTTTCAACAATATATGAGGTTAACAATATATGAGAACTTTTCAATCTTATTCTCTCCTAATCATGCCCTTCTTTTCAATTATTGACTCTCACCTTTCTATTTTTATGATTCAATCTCTTAATTTCTTACAAATTGATGTATAAATAACCAGTACGAGAGCAAGAAAAAGAGATTTCCAATGTATGTGTATTTTTTCAATGAAATAAATAAATTCTTTCCTCAGACCTCTCTATTTTTCTTGCTCTCCTACTGGTTATTTATATACATTATAATCGTTCTCATAATATTCTTGTTATATTATCATTCATTTCCACTGTATTATATTATTCCAAGTCCTTTTTTGATTTTCTTTCCCTGTCACCCCTCTCACATTTTTTTCTGTTCCATACCTCGTCACCGTCCTTCCACATTCGCCCACCCCTTTTCTTCCACTCGAAATTTTTTTCAATCCCAGTATCTTCCAGACTTTCTCTGTCTCTCTCCATAACTCCTTCCTCTCACCCTCTCCTCACTTTTATCCTGTTTCACCTAACACCGTATGATATCTCCTACTCCTCATTCTCCCTACAGAGCAATTACTAATCTTTATATCGTCTACCCTTCAACTTACCGCACGTGTAACAGAGTTGTCTCCCACAGGAATATTGCAGATTCTGCAGGAAAATCTCTCGTGAGGAATCTCAAATAAGTGACAAACAGCTGCTCCAATACCAGAGTCAAATCAAACCCCATAAAGAAAGAAACCTGGAGAATTCTAGAAGACTGTTTCTTCAGAAATGTCGTTAGCTTGTTGATACATGTCAAGGTAATGCGCTATATTATAGCGCACTGACTTAGGTAGCGCCCCGTGATAATTTATCAACAGAGATAATAAATCATTAGATCAATACTCATTTTCTCTTAGGGCTACTGTATTCGTTGAAACTTTAAACAATTTAAATGAAAGTACCATTTTTTAAAAGGTTTTTAAAGTTTTAAATCATTAGCTCACATCACATACAAATTTTTCTGTCCATTCTAACTCATCCTTTATTGAATAGCCGTGGTTTGTTTGTCAATGGCGCAATAGCCCTATGAAGGGCCTAGGCCTACCAGCTGGTTGCCAGTTTCATATTCACCAAACTATACAGTCCGTCCAAGCAAAGAAGACACCCCGTCAAGACGGGAAAACGACTCCAGCCCGGCCAATACCGGCCCAAAAGCCATAAATTCTCGAAAGAACCCACAGCCCCCGAACCAACACCGACCGAGCCGAAGCCATCCCCACCCCGCCAGAATGCCCATCCAGCCCGGACAGAAAATACAGCAGGCAAACAATCATCAACCAGGATAGAGGTAACGTGTGGTTAGCACGTCGATCCTCTCAACCATATGCCAGTTTTCACAAACAAGTGAAGATGCAGAATATAACTGATAACATGCAGTTAATCAGTTAGAGTATAATGCAACAATTACCATTCCTCCAGAAACGGGAAACGACTGACTGTCTTTACTAACGACAGCCAATCTCCCAAAGGTGGCAGAATAGCCGTGGTACTTTGATTTAAATTATTTGAAGTTTCATCGAATACAGTAGCCCTAAGAGAAAATAAGTATTGATCTAATGATTTATCATCACTGTTGATAAATTATCACGCTTCGCTACCGGGTTGTGCGATAAGTTTTTTCAGTGATAAAGTCACGCATTACATTTTTAATACATTTATAGCTCTAAAAACTGAATCGTCAATGTAATCGATTATTATCTTAGCAAATAAGTTTCATTTTCCCATTTCAAGTGAGGACCAATAAAGGCATGACCTAGATTTCTACTCTCAAAGGAAAGCAGAACAAATCATTGAATAAAATCATAGCTTTTTTCAATAGATAGTTGATGGTAGTTTTCTGTTCAAAATAATAATCACAGTACCCTTTTCAAATTAGTTTAATTTGAGCATAACATGTTTTGACTCCATTGGATATAATTCAATGAAATTTTGACTCCATTGGATATAATTTAATGAAATTTTGACTCCATTGGATATAATTCAATGAAATTTTGACTCCATTGGATATAATTCAATGAAAAATTGGGGTATAATTCCATTGGAAATATTGTTAAAGAAAAAAACTAAAAACACTGAACTCATGAAGCCTGCTGATGAATCATTCTAAGGGTAAGAATATCTCAAAAAGGTGAGGCTTAGGCTTGGGTAGGGCTCTTCAGTCTTTATAGTTCTTCAGACTTGAGGATTTTACTATACTATGCTTTACAAATCATATGATAATATCATACTCATATTATATATATGAGTATGACATAGATGTAGAACTATGTGTATACTATGTAGCACCCGCAGCCTAACCTTGAGTCTCACCTTATTTGACATGTTTTTACCCTAATGTTTCTATAAGAATCCTATAATTATTCAAGTAGATGAATTCTAAATTTCTCTCTGAATTTTGAAATGTAAAAGTTGAATTTGTCCTCTGTTATCGAAGTTGGTTACTGAAGATGAACAACAGAACAAAGTAACACTGTTAGAGTTAAGTAGGCATTTGAAGGAGGATCCGAGTGGGATCAAGAGAACACTAAGTTTTTCTGTTGAAAAGAGGACAGCAAATCCAGTTGAAAAGGGTCTAAAGGAGCGCTTGGGATGTTCAGTCCACTAGAGACGCATAATAAGTTCCGTACGACTGATTTTCTTCAAGCAGGATGCGATTCGATCGAGAACGAAATCCCTCTGCGATATTATCACTAACTTTATCTCTCGTCTGGTATAAACTGAAATCAATCTTGTGATAAAAGTCTTGCTTCACAAAGTTTTATTGAATCAAGAAAAGGTACTAATGAAATTACGAGTATATCTTAGACGTATTCAAACAAAAATATCGATAGTGTTACTTTCCTTATATCGAAAAGTATACTTTTCCAACATAAAGTAGTTATTTGCTTCAAATTTTCATTTTCTTATTGAGGACAAATGCCAGATTTGATTAGAAAATGAGAATGGGACAGATACAATGGTAACATAATTATTATTTGTTGAAATGCAAAATGTAGCCTACTATAATCTAGGATGTTACGATAAGAATCACTGGCGGCTCGTAGCCACGAAATAGGTGAAGTGCCCGTATCTTTTACTGTACAGCACTTCACTATTGGCTACCAGTGATAAGAAAGTACAATTAGATGCTGAAATACTTACCTATGAATAGAAGAAAGTGATGAAGACAGATTCAACTGTTACATGGAACTGAATAAGCCTTTAATTCCAACGCAATTACAAATAACTCAATCAATTTATCAATGGTACATCCTTGACAATGTAACTGTTTCTTTGTACTCTAAGAAATACTTCTAGTTAGTGAAAGAAAGTAACAGTAACAGATATAACTGTTATATGGAAATACCAATTAAGCCCACCTTCACCTCTGTACATGGGTATACTGTACCTTTTTCCTATATTGTATACATAAAAGAAAATTACTTCCAGGTTGAAGGTGTTATCGATTCTACGTGATAATACTGCGAAGTAATCGTTAATTATAAGCATGGTAGAACAGTTAATCACCCTAATCTGTTGAGGTAACAACAAGTGAAGCCACATAACCGAAAGGCCGAGAGGTCGGTAGGCTGTAGAAGATACGTCGATACAATGGACTCTACATTGCCACGGCGTGTCTTCTCAGCTTGCGTGAACTGTTTCCCATCCGATAGAGCTTCTGTTTTCTTTGGCCGACCAACTTATTTTCTCCCCAAATACCCCCGAGACCCTCTCGCCCTGCAGCATTGTTACCTTCTGAATATTGGTTTTTAGATGGAAAAAAAGGCCGGACCGGAAACACTTTCCACCACGAATTTCAATTTCCGGTGCCAATTTACTTGCATCTTGTTATATGCAAATGCAATGTATTGGATTAGTTCGTCGGTGCTACGCCATTGGCGCTAATGTCTACGAAAATGTACAATGACTATGGTCACCGTATGAAAATTAAATGCAAATTGAATTGAGAATCAGAAATGAAGTTGGCCAACAGATGCCAAATGGAAAGTCACATCACAGTATGGGGAGTCGACGTGTTTCTGTTTCGGTAGAGTGAACGTTCTGAATGAAATTTATAAAATAAGATTTTGTTGAAAATTTGCATGGAAATTTTAATTAACTATTTAATTCATGGAAATGTATTTTTCCATGAATTAAATAGTTTTAAAAGGGAATAATTCATCTTTTATCGAGTTATTGAAAATTCTAGATGAATTTATTATATGCGAGTAGACTATGTAGCCTATGTTTGCTTCAAGATTGTTGAGTGGGTGTATTTCGATCTACGAGATTAAAGAGACTGTTAAATTTTCAATATTCATAATCCATGAAAGTTCTCAATATTGTGTAGCCTACAATCGAATAGAATGAAATTGCGAAATGTTATGGCAATGACTTATCATTTTCACATCGATAAATACAGAATATTATAAAAGCTAGAGAATTGATGGTAGATTTTTCATGTCTGAAAGTGATATACTTCTCATGACTTATGTTCGATTCCGCATAATCTCATAAATTTTATAAATCTAAGATTTCAAGTTCTCAAGTTTTTGTAACAGCAATTTTTTTAGTGCTTACAAGATTTGAATAGGTTTGTGGTTGAAAAATCCATTGATTGTTTGGACTTTTGTACCACTACTGCGTATCAAAAAGCCGTTCAAGGTCTTTAGGCGCATTAAAGCACACACATTTCTCCATACTATTCTACAATATGAAAACTATTTCCTTTTACTTAGGGAAACGATGCTACAAAACTTCACATATCATCTATATTTCCAAAAAGTTGTTGTGTTTTGTTTTCTGAGGGTGGAGCCCACATGAGATCATAGGCTTGTGCCTTGGTTGATGATGATGAGAGTGTTGACGACCACTTTTTGGTATACTTTTTAGTATTTTATAGTATTCCACCTAGACATTCCTTTTACATAATACATACAAAGCTATACATATCACATACATTGTAACAATATGAAAATGATATGCTAACTGGGTTGAAAACTGGGTATGCTAACTGGGTGAGGCCTTCTGGGTTGAAAACGAGCGGCAGGCTGGCGAACACAGTGGTTTATAGGGTAGGGATCCGAACCGAGCCTCTGCCAACCGTATAATACGCGATATATTATTTCTGTCGGCGGCAATTTATTATTGGGCTGTCACGAATGTGATGTACGAGGGAGCGGCCGCATCTGTTGCAGTCACATGACTTTTTTGACGTAATAACATCCTCTTTTTCAAACCACCCCCTTCACCGCCACTCTTTGCTCGACCGCCATCTGAAGAAGAAAATAAGAAGTGTAGAAGAAGAGGTGTAGAAGGAGATAGGGTTTAGATAGTATTAGTAGGGTAAGATAGTAGATAGATAGTAGGGTAAGATCTTTATTTTGATCTTTATCTTTATTTCAAATCAAAGTATTCTGAATGAGAAGATGAAGTTTATCTGTATATTGAATCAAAGTATAGTATTCTCAAGAGATTAGTTGAGCTACTTTTGTATGATTATACAATTATTGTAGAAGGATGAGAAAGATGTTCAAGAACACTATTATTATTAAACCTTCCTACACAAATGTCCATGCTGTAATTAATAATAATAAAGTCTCAATATATTAATTAGTCTGTCCGAGCATAGAAGACATTTTGGCAAGATGGGAAAATAACTTCAGCTCAGTCAATATTGGTTCAAAAATTACAAAAATTTTGTTTCAAATTGTAGGAAATATTCTGATCAACAATTTGAGACCAAACTTATAATTTTTTAATCAATATTGAACGAGTTGGAGTCATTTCTCCATCTTGCCAGAATGTCTTCTTTGCCTGGACGGACTACACCACACTTTGCCAACTCTACACACCCAAGCAACTTTTGTTCTTCATTTAATCCTGAGATTGTCCATTTTCCTTGTACAATCTCCCTTGTTTGTTCTATTCATTATTCCTGTCCTTCGTTAAATTCTGAGATTGCACATTTTCCTCGTATAATCTTTCCTATGTTTGCTTAATTCGTTATTCTCTCTCTAGTACTCTTCTGCAGCTTCTTCATTTTCTCGAGTGCTACGACAATGAAAATGAACGGAAAGCAAACAAAAATCTAGATTCATTCACAAAGTGAACAAGAGCTTGACCACTTGACCCCTTTCACCTACCCATTTCGCTTCCAGTGACTCATACTTTAAAATGTAGGCAGCCATTCTCATCTATTCTATCCTATTCCATACTTTCTCGTTTTCTTTCGTCTTTACACTTCTGTAACATGGTACTTTAATGCTGAGTTTATCAGTAACTAGAATATTAATCAATCATGATTCATGTGTTTTATATGTGAGTTTTGAACACTGTAATGTGAAATTAACATAATTATATTATGTCAGTATATCATCACATCACGGTATATTCAACTGGTTCGAGATTCAATCATTCATTGTTTGAGCAGCATAGAATAAGTCACATAATTCAAGTTCTCAATGAATTATTGTAATACTTTACCTTCAACAACATTCAAAACCCCCAATTACGAACTATGATTGGAGAATTATTAACTATTGAAAACTATTGATTCAAGATTTACTAATTCATGGCTTGAGCAGTACAGTATAAGTCGGGTAGTTTTAATACTATAGAAACTCATTTACTGTAAAACTACACCTCCGCCAACATTGGAAATTATTAATTATAATTGGAACAGCCAATCACTAATCACCAACAATAGATTAAAGTCAATTTGAACTCTAGAATCAGCTCTCGAGAAATTCAAAACTTGTAGTAGTTGGAAACTAGAAGAGCGTTGCTTAAACTTGGATTTCCCTGAACAAAGACTTCGAATTCCCAGCTGAACACTTCACATTTCCAATAGAACCAGACGCTTCTTCTCAAAACTACTCTACGCCTGCTCTGTGATTACAAAGTTCACGTGCGCACAGAACTCATTGTTCGAGCACGAATGAGGGGAAACGGGAATGAGAGACCCCTCATACACACTGAGGCGATGCGTGACTCATTCACGAGTGAGGGGTAATGAGTGCTCAGTTGTCTGAGGTCTTTAATTACCCGAGCTATGCGTGATCTCTCAGGTACTTGAGTTTCAGTGAGGCAACTCTGAGTTGGCGCTGAGCTCTGCAAGATCCGTGTAACTCTAATTACTCCCCCAATTAACACTACAAGCTAGTAGTCACTGACGTGTGCACACACAGAAAGAAACTTGATGCGAATTGCCTGAGTGCTGTCTTCTCGAAACATCAAAGAGAAATTTGTAAGGAGATTCCTCTCGCGATGGAGGGTCATCTTATTTCATCTTCAGTGGAAAGTGTATGGAAGCAAGAGGTGAGGAATGAAGTAAAACATCCTCAGAAACATGTTGAGGATGAAGATCTTGGGAAGAACTTTTCTCCAGATGGAGATTTTCCAATGGTTGAAAGTTCAATCAATTTCCAATGGTAAAAATCAATTTACCAGAGTTATGACCAATAAGATTATTATGACGATCTGAAAATAAACAAAAACGGTTTTTAGAAGAGAATTTTCACTAAACCATGAAGATTTACTCAATATAAATGTTATTTTCTTTAGACTTTCGGATATGATTCAATGGAGTGAAAAACTTCTCGTATTCATTTGCCAATCGTTTTATAGAACAAAAGGGAATATAACGATCAGAATAACAGGAAAAATTGTATCATAAAATCTCCAAAAATCCTCAAAATATTGAATCATGAATAAACTAAACTGTTGATTGACTCATCCCATTGAACTTGAAACAATAATTTAGATTGATGATGAATAATAATTCCATAGGTGCTTATAAAACCACTAGGATTGAATTGGATTGGATTGAACTTTTATTCCCTAAACTGTTGACCAGAATCAATGAAACACGAACATTTACACCGACCACCGATCAGAATGCATGTGCATTACTATCGTAAACTGCAATCGACCATTAATTAATTCATTCATTGAGTATGCAAGCAGAATAGGAGAGGGTCCTCCACTCCAAGTCTCTCTCTCTATACACTACATAGTTAGTAGCTCTATTACTCTCAGCTCATCTCTTTTCTGACCTCAATGCCCTTCTATAGCAATTTCTATCTCTCTCACACACAAATTCTCTCTTATACACATTCGTTCCTCACAAACTCGTGCTCTCTCTCACATTTTTCGCAACCTATCACAAATCAAACCATCTCTTTCTCTCTATATTTTTCTCTTTCTCTTTCACTATTTCTAATCAAAGAAAGTGATCTAAAATCTTCGTCTTTCAGTCACCATCAGCAATATTTAACCAGTACCAGCGCTATACTCCAGACCTCTCTCATTATTCTCCTTACTTTTAATTGCTAAATCACTCTTTCTCACTTTTCCCCACTCTGACCTTGTCACTCTCACTCTCTGCTTACTGTCTCCCACTCACTCTCTCTCTCTTACTCTCCGTTGATCTTCTTCGCTCTTTATCTACATCTTCCTTATTCGTGTTCGCTCTTTCTCTCTCACCCTCACTCTCTCTTGCTCTTCCTCACTCTTTTTCTCTCTTTCTCTCACTCAATCTCTTACTCTTTTTCGCTCTTACTCACTCAAAATCTCTCTCATATTTATATTATGACTCATAATCTCACTACCCACTCACCCACTCTCTCTCACTATTTCTCTCTGTCTCTCTCTTACTCTCTCACTCTCTCTCTCTCTCTCTCTCTCACACAGCCACTATATACATTATTTGTCCAGTTGCCGCTCTCTGCACTACTGATGACAGAAGCTGACTGTTTATGTGTGGACATAACCACTCTGGTCCTTCTCGCTCCTATGTCAAATTTCGCCCCCTCAAATCAACCACCCCCTTTTTAGAACCCCCTTTTCAAAACCTCCCCATTAACAACCCCCCTTCAAATACCCCCTATTCAAAGACCCCATCTCAATCCCCCCCTAATTTACCCCTCATTTGAGGGCACCCGTTGTCAGTGCTGACCACATGATGAGTTTCCAAAGACAGCGAGTGTGTGATCAACGCCTCTATCAAACAAGTACTCTTGTTGACACCCCATGTGTTTTATAGTCTGTCCGAGCAGAGAAGACATTCTGGCTAGATGGGAAAATGACTCCGGCCCAGTCAATACTGGGTCAAAAGTTTGGTCTCAAATCGTAGATCAGAATGCTTCCTAAGATTTGAAAACAAATTTATCATTTTTGAACCGATATTAACGGAGCTGAAATTATTGTCTCATCTTGCCAGAACGTCTTCTCTGCTTGGACAGACTAGAAAGGATTCAAGTTGGGAGCTATTTTCCCTCAGCCGGCTACAACAGGCGTTGTTTGTTGCTGATGCTATGTGCATTTCTCTCAACGCATCTGGATTAGTTTTATTAGTGCCAAAGTTCGATTAGCTCTGTAATTTCATTTGAAACACAGAGAGCAGTAAGCACTAGCAGTGAGCAGAGAGCAGTTCTTCAGAACTCCAATAATTTAAAGAAAAACTTTGTTCAAACCACATATAGGCCTACTGTACTAGAATACTCGGTAGGGATCATGAGTATGATGAGCGGTTGATTGAAAGTAATACTGTATATTATTGTTATTTATTGATTATGATGTTTCATGTACCCACAAAAATGGTACCGTTTTACTTGTCAAGATTCAAGAGATACCTTCTTTGCTTTGGAAGCTTTCACCTTGACATGCAACCAAATTTGTTTTATGGCGAACCGGGTTTTCATCCCGGGGTGGAACTACTAGAGGATTTCATTCTCTAGAGCATTTCTCTAAAATTGAATGCCAGTCACGATTTTTCTCGGGTTAAGACCTCCTTTAATTGTTGGAATACTTCACGGATCGTATTTGAAAGTTGTAGCCTGCTGGGAAATTCATGTTAAAACTTTGAACGAATCACAAAAATCGCACCACGAGAGAACAGAAAAAAGCTGAGCCCAAGATTGTCAAAAAAGTTACGGATAAGTGCGAAGCCAAAACCATCAGGGAAAATAAATAAGATAAATCCGTATAGTCGAAAAAGGTACAGAGATGTGTCAACAACAAACCATCAGAATTATTTGAACGAATTTTTGAAATTCAAGTAGACTGGTCCGCGTCGATTTCATCCGATTTTAATCAGTCGTTACTCCAAATAATAATAGCATCACCTGTGGCAAACAATGTTTGCAAAGGTGCTGGAGTGATCTAGGAGGGGTGAGGGAAATTTGAGAGCTTTCAAATCTCTCTCTCTCTCTCTCTCTCTCAACCCCCCCTCCCCCACTCCCCATCCTCTTCTCTTCATCACCATTACTGGAGGGGGATGTGGAGTTTCCCCCTTCTTCACTAGGCTAACCATAAAATGTAAAACGCATTTCAAGCGATCCTGTTTTGTTTGAAAACGGAAACGCGGCGTTATCGCGTGATGGCGATCAAGAGGCGTTTTCGAGAGACATGTTCGCTCGTTTGGCGAATTTTGTCGACGGAAGAGAAGATGAGAAGAGAGGGAAAAAACGGCGAACGGCATAAACGACAACTGATGGCGATTTTCCGATTCCCCAGTCGGTTCACCACGACCTACCCTCCTCACATCCCCCTACTCATTTGAAACTCTTTTGGTGGACTTTTTCTTGTTTTTGTAACACCCTTCGACCATGAGGCAAATTAATAGGATGGAGGATGTGAATTTTCCAGTCAACTTTCACCATTCGTTATTGTTTTGCTGGTGATTTTATATTGATGAACTCTTCGTTAATTGAAAAGAAATTAATTATTATTCATGAATATCTCAACTCTCTTGAGATACTTAATGGAAGCTCTCCATACAATAAGACTAGAAATATATTATGAAACCACTGTATAGTGAGTTGAATGAGTTAAAACACAAATGATCTCAAAGAAAATGCAAGAACAATGTAGTATTTATTATGTAAATATAATATATTACATCTACATATTATGTAGATTTTAATGAAATTTGGTTTGTTGTTTATTTGTATTTGAAAAAGCTGTTATGAGTCAAACCATGTGGGCTAATTCTTCAATAAAATATAAAAAAAGGTTATTTGATTAACAATAACTTATTATAATAATAAATATAACACCAATATAAAAAATTGAAACGATTGTTCTAATTTCCCACTATAGAAATAAAATTGAAGTAGTACCGTAGATCGATTAGAATTAAACTAACGAAGGAAAATACTTTGACACTGAATGTTTGACTTCCAGTGAACTCTTATTCAGAGATGATTGAGTACTGTCAGACTATTGATTCTTATAATGTTGATAAATTCTGCCAAATTCAAGATGTCAAGAACAGAACACTCCCTCTTCTCCAATAATTTTCCTCCTTTAACTGGAATATCATAACAAATTGAATTATCTTGCGAAAGTTCAAAAGTTGCGACCCAAATTACATTGTGACTGAAACACAATTGACATGTCTTTGACATTATTCCGTAGTATAGTCTGTCCAAGCAAAGAAGACATTTTGGCAAGATGAGAAAATAACTTCAACTCGGTCGATACTGGTTCGAATATTATAAATTTAGTCTCAAATTGTAAAAAACATCGTGGTCTACAATTTAAGACCAAATTTAGAATTTTTAATTTAATTTTGATCAAGCTGTGGTCATTTTCCCATCTTGCCGGAATGTTTTCTTTGCTTGAACAGACTATGGCAAAGTGGGTCACGTTGTAATAAAATTAACAAGGAACAAAGTACTCTTCAACTGTGTTTGAAAGACATGCTGCCGAGTTTCAGATGAGAGAAACTGAATGAAATTTTGCCGACTTCGACTTCAAACAAGTGAAACTATTCTAGCCAGGCGATTGTGTGTTGGTAGTTTGCTCATGCTGAGAAGAAACATTGTCACAATGTAAAGTGTATTTTCATGGCGGGTCTTCTAAGCTTGCGCGGACTAGAACGCTCCCGGTTCTTGACTTAATTAAAATTCCAGCTAAATGCATTTAGTCGCACGTCGTGTTGGGACAGAAGCTGTTTCTGTTCTCGTAAGACATCAAGAAGTTTGAATGCATACTGACTATACACACATTTACAATTTTGTAAAGCGAGCTCCAGTATTAACATCAATTGAATTTGCACATTCTGAAAGGCAGACGTTTCCTGACGTTTGTATTCCCATGTTGGCTGGGAATAAGGGATGTATATGCCGTTGCAATAATCTGTGTCGCCTGACTTAGTTTGTGATTCAGGCGAATTGAATGTTTTGAAGTGTTGAATTATGTACAGAGAATGCTGATCCGTAATTCTTACGTTTTCAGTTTCCCAGTGCCAAAATCTCCCAATATAATACTACGTGGTCATAGCACTACGTAGTCAAATTTACAGTACGTAGGCATAAAAATTGCAAATCACATAAGGAAGAGGCAGAGTTTCTTGAAGAGAGGTAATCATTACTGAAAATTTGTTGTCCAAGTAATAAAGAAGATTCAGGCTTGTAGAACATGTCGATGAGAGACAAGTTGAGAGCGAATTAAAATTATTCGAACTGATTGATAACTTCTTATAACTGAATGGAGTAGGTTTCCAGTAGGCCTATCTAAGTAGAGTATCTATGTTGTGCTATTGTCTCAATATTAATGATTATTATAATCGATCAAACTCATTAAATATATTCAACTATCATATTTTTTTTCATGAACTGTCTATTGAACATTTTCTATATGTCTATTAAGTCTATAATTAATTTTGTTTTATTACAGGTAAGATACATATCGCAACCACTTGCAAAGGATACTGATATTGGAAAAATCTATGCCATTGGTGAGGAAAAAGGATAGTTACGTATCTCTGATCATGCTATTTCAAGAATCAAATAACCGAGTTCTGAATGCTTCCAGAAAAAAACAGAATGTAATTGTAATAATAATAATAATAATAATCTTTTATAACTCTACATTAATGCTTAGATGTAAATAGTAGATTTATCCTAAAATTCATGGACAATATCTTGAAATACTACATATACGTACCTTAAAATAGATTAAAAGAGCAGTACATCATGAAATATAAGCGAACAATGATTTATTGAGCATGACAGAAAGTTTCCAAAACTCATCCAGTGCGTGATGAAAACGCTTGAAATTGATAAGTTGGCACTCAACGCTGATAACTACCGGTACTGTGTAATGAAAATATAGCTTTTCAGCTATCAGGAGTGTAGAAGAGCAGCCACACCTTTTATTTTTCATGTTTTGAATGACAGCCAGTGTTCTTCATCAGTCCTCTTCTTCCTCATTCCTTTTCTTTTTCATTCCACTCCTTCCTCATTCCTCTTCTTCCACATTCTTCTTTTTCCTTATCCTTCTTCTTCCTCATTCCTGTTTTACCTCATTTCTGTTCTCCCTCATTCTTTTTCTGTTCACTACCCTCCTTTTTTTTTCTTCTAGTATCCCTCTAATAATTTCTAGAGTTCCTACTTTGTTGAACTCTTACTTACACCTTAGCTCCATTTCTAAACTCTTATTATAGAAAATCCCTATTGCAGAATACTGTACAATATACTCTTTCCTCCACAAACCTCATTCAATTTCCATTCTCTCTTATTCCTATCACCCTAATTTGATTCCACTTTCCTATTCCATTTCTCAAAATAAATTTACAGCTCTTGTCCGGAAAATGCAAATCTTGAGAAAATCTGATGCGAGACTACGATAGGTGCCAGAGACATTGAACGAAATCTGCCATAGATTGAGGAATTGAAACTAATCTTAGACACTCAGCACGTGAATTACAGTTTGAATTATAGTTGTAATTTAAATTTGGATTGAAGTTTTTCTCCGAATTCCTTTGAAAATCGTCAATTTTACAGTGATGGCATTTTGGTATTCCAAGAGCCCCATATATAATAATTATTGTCATTAAAAGTAGAGCTCTTCTCGAATTAAATGGTATATTGAACTCAGGTTTTAAGTCTAAGCAACCTTTTGGATCATTGCCAAAATCCATTATAATTTAGAAATCTCTTCGGTTGTACTAAATAATAATGTTAATTATCTTCACATTCCTTTATTAGACCAAAATAGTAAATAAATTGCCTTATACTCACTTGAAGTTTGCAAAATTAAAGCTACAATACAAGCCATGAAATATATGAAGAAACATGTAATCATCAACTTAATGAAACGGATCAGGAAAAGCCTCAACTTGACGACTCAAGAGCAAACAGAAATGTAATATTCTAGACAAACAGCTTTCACTGGCACCTTATCTCATTATCAATCACTTGATTTCAGACAAGGTGCAAATTCAATTGCAGGTGTTGATTAATCAGAGTGACCGAGATTGGGCTGGCCAAATACAATTAGCAGTTGGGGACCCTGGAAAAGTGAGAGAGGTGCGGTGAGCACCCTAGAGGAGTGAGGAGGAGAAGGAGGAGGAGAAAAGGAAGAAGAGAAAGAAAAGGAGGGAGAGGAAGAGGAAGAGGAAGAAGAAGAAGAAGAAGAAAAGAGGAAGAAGAAGAGGAAGAAGAGGAAGAAGAGGAAGAAGAGGAAGAAGAGGAAGAAGAGGAAGAAGAGGAAGAAGAGGAAGAAGAGGAAGAAGAGGAAGGAGAGGAAGAAGAGGGAGAAGAGGAAGAAGAGGAAGAAGAGGAAGGAGAGGAAGAAGAGGAAGAAGAGGAAAAAGAGGAAGAAGAGGAAGAAGAGGAAGAAGAGGAAGAAGAGGAAAAAGAGGAAGAAAGAGGAAAGAGAAAAGAGGAAAAGAGGAAAAAGAGGAAAAAGAGAAAGAAGAGGAAGAAGAGAAAGAAGAGGAAGAAGAGGAAGAAGAGGAAGAAGAGAAAGAAGAAGGAAAAGAAGAAGAAGAGGAAGAAGAGAAAGAAGAGGAGGAAGAGGAGGAAGAGGAGGAAGAGGAAGAAGAGGAAGAAGAGGAAGAAGAGAAAGAAGTGGAGGAAGAGGAGGAAGAGGAAGAAGAGGAAGAGAAGGAAGAGAAGGAAAAGGAAGAATAGGAAGGAGAGGAAGAAAAGGAGGAGGAGGAAGAAGGAAGAAGAAGAGAAGAAGGAAGAGAAGAAGAGGAAAAAGTGGAAGAAATAAGAGAAGAAGAAGAAGAGTTGGAGTAGTGAAGCAGTTTGACCGTCTGAGGTGTGGCGTTGCTAATAAGTTGGAAAGTGTATTGCGGCCTCCTCTCAGTGACGTCATAGGCAGTATAGTCTGTCCAAACAAATAAGGCTCTCTGGCAAGATGGGAAAATGACTCCAGCTCAGTCAGTATCTGTTCAAAACATTTTAATTTGGTCTCAAAGTTTAGGAAAACTTCTGCTCTACAATTTGAAACCATATTCATAATTTTCAACAAATATTGTTCGATCTGGAGTCATGTTTCCATCTTGCCAGTATGTCTTCTTTGCTTGGACAGACTAAGTCAGAAGGGTTGGCTGGACCCAGTGCTAACGAGGCATGCCTAACTCGGCCAGGTGCCGCTGTATTAATCGCCCAGAGTAGCAGCAAGTTGTGGAAAAGTGACGGAAGGGTCACAGCAATGATACGAGTTCAACGGTGAAAGTTTAGCTCGGTTTGCGTTGGCGGATAAAGTGAGGAGTGAAGTGGGAGAGAGAAGAGAGTCTGAAAAGGGGGAAGGGGAAAAGAAGCTGAGGAACTGAGGAAGGGAAATAGGTGGATGAGAGAGAGGTGGGAAAGTGAACAGTGTAGAGAAGAAGAAGTGAATGGGAGAAGATTGAAGAAGAATTGAGTGATCAAGGATAAAGTAAAAGAGAAAGAAGGAGTGAGAGAAGATTGAGCAAGAATTGAGTGATAGAGAATGAGTATAAGAGAACGGAGGAGGAGTAAGATTACGAGATGAAGGAGATGTGATGAAAGAAGAGAGCACAGAGGGAAAGAAATTGTGGAAAAATGAAGGAAGTGAAGGAAGAGTACATTAATTCCGGGAAAGTATGGAAGGAGAGCGTGTAAAGAGAGAGACAGAAATGATAAGCGTTTTGATCAAATTTGGAGTTGAGATAGAATGAGCAGAAAAAAGATTTGGAGCAGAAAAAATAGGCATTTTCAAATTGATTTACAGGTGATTGAGAAGAACTGGAAAAAATTGAGAGTAAAAAATATATTCTCATGACTTTTAATGGTGAGGAGATCCTTATGGATAGTTCTACTTCGCCAATGTGTACTTGGCTAAATACAGGTCACCCATCCAAGAGCAGTTCACAGTGTTGGTGTCTGAACATCACGTTCACCGATAGATCACCCTCACCGAGAGACCAATTGCCAGTACAAAAATTGAGAGTAATGATACAGCAAAGAATTATTATGAGTTGATTGGTAGAAATTTAAAAATAGGTAGACAAATGAATGTATATTACTTCACTTTGTGGATGAAGTTTAGACATGCAAGCCACCTCTTCCACTTAACCAGAGTAGAAAGAAGCAGGAAGTCACGAGAAAAGTGAGAAGTTGATGAAGAAGATGAAAGGAATAAAGGATGAGAAAGAACTAAAGGGGGAAAAAGATAAAAGGAGTGACAAGGAGGGAATGATAACAGAAGGGAAGAGAGTAGTGAGTAATCGGGAAAGGAGACTTAACCTGTAAGAAGAGTGAGGAAGAGGAAATTTCAGTGAAAAAATTAAAATCCGGGAGGAAGAAGGTTAATGATTGGTGAAAAAGAGAAAGATAAATAAGAAAGGAAGCGAAAAAAAGGATTTAGAAGCAGAGATTGCTGAGTTCTGAGCTGAAAAGGTTGGTGTGGGAAAAACCCTGCAACTAACGTTCGGCCATACTGGATTTCCAAACCACAATTCACAGAGATTCAAAGGCTAAAACTGGAATCCTGCTAGAAAAATTTTTTGCAGGTCAAAATTCACGCTCTTCATCTCTCTCCTGAATGGTCAGTTTTCAACCATACCGACTAAAAAGTTCCATCTTGACCACTGAATTTGTTTTGCGTTATGGTATTGTCCTCGTTTTTAATCCTGAACAGTTTCACGTTCTAGTGGTCTGAAAAAAGAGAATGATCAAGGATAACGGAGAAATTTGGAAGCTGAGTGATTAAAATGTTTTCTAAAACTTTCGTATAATCAGCAGTTTGTCCTGCTCAAAAGTTATAATTGTACAACAAAAATCAAATAGGCCTACAATATGATTTTTTTACTTCATACATAAAGATTTTTGTGCACCTAATTTCAGTAATGATCATTGTCAATGATAATGGACCTGTTAATATTTTGGGTTTTCCAAATTAATATATAAAAACTTTTAGCCTGTCCAAGCAAAGAATACATTCTGGGTAGATGTAAAAATGACTAGCTTAGTCACTATTGGTTTAAAAATTAAACATTATCAAATTGTAAATAAGAATCTATAGTTCTTGAACCAATATTGACCAAGCTGGAATCATTTTATCATCTTGCAAGAATGTCGTCTTTGCTTGGACAGACTATGCCAGGCAATCGGAAGAGCTTTAACACTCATCAAAACAATATACTATTATTGTGAAAAGTATACTCAATAGCTAGCTCAGCTTCGCTTGAAATTAGAAACTTAATACGTTAATGAGTGATAAAAATCCTTGCAGTGTCAGTTTTAGTGTAAGTTTCCTGTAAAATGCCACTTACTTCTCCCTATAGCACTCATAAAATTTTATGTCTCCTGACAGTTTAGTGTTAAAACACCTGGAAAGGTTAAACTCAACCCGGCTTTTGGGTCATTTGATAATGGCCAGCACAGACAGAGATTAGACACTAAAACTGAACACCTTAGCTCCATTAGACTAAGCCCTTATATTCCCTTAAGAGCATCTCGATGGGGTTCTGCTCCCTACTTGAAGCTGTTAGACTCAATATTAAGCCCGTTATGTCAAGCAATATTGCTCTAGTTGCACTAGTAGGTCAGAGTTTGACTGAAATAAACCCTCACTGACCCACAATCGCTAGGATTGGAGTGTAACTTTGTTATAACGTTATTGGGTAGAGTTGAAAGCATGGTCCGTGTATGTTTCATGCTTGTATTGGATGATGCATTGTGGTTTATGGGATCAATAAAGTCTAGGTAGTTTGGGATGTTTCATTAGGCCTAGTAGAGCGGTAGCGGTAAATCATTTAATGGATTCAATTAAATCATGCATGTCCAGTATAGAATTTAATGTAGGTTCTATAATGATCACAAAAGAGTATGAAATATTCACAACAAATCATAATTGAGTCAGTGATTCAGTCAGTTTTGTGAAAACTTTGTTGTGATTTCTTATCATTCTCTAATAAACACTTGCATAATATCAGTTGTACAGGAATATTATGTCCTAGAAATTCATAATAAATTTTATTTTTTCGACACTATAAAACGTTTAGGCCTAATACTTCTTGAATTTTCAAAACAATCGTTCTAATCATTCTCAAAGATTGACAGCCAAAGTTTTTATATGTAAAGAATGAATCATTCTCGCCAAAAATACTGTATGAATAGTTATAGTGGATTATTTAGAATTTATGATGAAAGCTATAAAAATATAACTAATATAAGTCTAATATATTCTGCAACTGCAAATACTGAAGGAATAAATAAAATCTGAAATATTGGATGAGACATAATCTCTAATGTGCCCACATCGGGAATTATTAATAATTTCGTAAAAATGCTTCTAGATATGTCACATCAAAGAGTACAACAGTCTTCGTAGCCCAAAAATGTTCCTCTCAAATTTATACAAACAAACCAAACAAAAAAGGCTACTGTATCATGATAATTCTCCATCTTATACTGTATAATACTATATTTAATTACAATCCCCGACAATCTATTATCATTTTGATGTTCTAGAAAATGTTTATATAATATGGACACTATATTCAGTATTATTTGTACATATACTCATATTGTACACGCAATTCCTCCAAGAAAAACATCCATGGAGGAAAATTTAGTAGGCAGATGAGAAGATATTATAGTAAAGTAGCTTCAAGTTATTTATTCATGTTTGATAAATCAGCAAAGGAACATAAAAATAAGTGATTTTGCGACTCCGCCTTTTTAAGACTGTTTTTAGTTCCAAAGATAACAGCCTATAATAAACAATATTGAGACACTGGAAACATCAAAACACAATATTTGATTGATTTCTTCATCTTGATTTCTTGACAGGAAGGAAACAAACTCCAACATGCTAGCATGTAGTGAACTGTGGATAGGTATAATTGAAAAGTTCCGAATTTAACGGGCCGCTTGAAAAGGCAACTAAGCTGCTAACTTGATAAGGAGATCCGAGCACGAAAGCACCTCCACTCAGCAAAAGTTAGGACTCGAGAAAAACACGCCTAAATAATTGATTCCCACGCAGAATTCCTTCCTGACAGCTTATCCTTGAAGTGTTATGAGCGTCTGGAGTCTGTGACCTGCTGCTTGTAAATAATTCATAGCTCTAATGAGCGTCTTGGAATATTGTCTCTTAATAGAGTTTACCACCCTTGTATAACTTAGTATGTTCAAGCAAAGAAGACATTCTGGCAGGATGAGAAAATAACTTCAGCTCAATCAATATTAGTTAAAAAATGATAAATTTGGCCTCAAATTGTAGTCAACATTCTGTTCAATGATTTCAGACCATATTTATCATTTTTGAAACAATATTGACCAAGCGCGAGTCTTTTTCCCATCTTTCCAGAATATCTTCTTTGCTTGGACAGACTATAATGTAGCTAGAGCTATGAAATCTTGTTGCCTGTGTCTAAGCGATAAACGAGGTTTTTATTGAGCAGACTAATAAAAGGGCTAGCAGTACTTTCATCTCTCAAAAAGTGTTGGATTAACTGTGATGAATCACAAAATAATTATTACTGTTTCAGTGAATTTTCGTGAGAATATCTACGGAATAATAAGTGGAGTTAGTTGAGGTATGTCATGACAATGGATAGCTTCAGAATATGCAGTGGATGAACTTTAATTAGTCATAGAATTATTTTTATAGCTTATAACATTTAATAATGTTTTTTCAACATATTTAGAAAGTGAATGACTATGATAAATATAATAAGTGTTACTACATTCTCACTAAAATTTTGTTACAATGGGTTCAATCTGTTACTTGTTGATTCAACATATCACGACTGTACCTCTCAAAGAAAGGATGAGCTAGTAGTATATTAATAGATTTCAATTACATTTCAAACGATCAACCAAAAGGAGCTGACAAGCTCCCGAGTAATCCGATAATTCCCCAGATCGTACTTCCTATTGTGAACTGACTGATAATTATTACTGTGTTCAAATCTGTGTTCAATATATGTTCAAATCTTCAACTTTAACTTCTCATTCTTGATTATGTTCCCTTCTTAGTTTCTAGTTCACTTCTTTCTCTTTTGTTCCGATCTTACTACTCCCTCTGATAATCCTTCTTCAATTATTCGTACTTCCTACTTCTTTTATACAATTTTAGCTGTCCTCAACATTTTCCTCTTGATTAATGAAAACATCTTCTTAATAAAAAATATCCTCTTCTCTCATCTCCTCCATTTATACCTCTCTACATCCTTCTTATTTTCCTTATTACCCTATTTTGCCTATCTTATCATATTTTATCATTGAGTTTTCGTCTTTTTCCTCTCTTTTGTTTTTAATATTCCAATTTCATAGTTCACACTTCTGGATCAAATTTATTGAAATTGCTTATCAGAAATCATGAAGTCTTCCATTCAATTTTCATATTTTCTACAATTTTGCGGATGAATCAGATAATTATCCATTTGCGAGTTCAAATTCTCTATATAATGCTGCTTACAGTCATAGTAAACGAAAATTCTTTGAGATTGGTAGCTAGAACATGTTATACGAAGAATAATGGATGTTTTTAAACAGAACCCAGCAGTTCAATTATAAATGTGAGCTGCATGCTGTACAAAGGCTTTAGCTGCAAAACGTGTTTGGAATATTGGAAACATCTTGCAGCCTTTGTGGCTTGACAGGGACATATGTAATATGTATTCTCGTTTATAATTTACATAATCGCTTGTATCCTATCATTCATCCCAGTGAGCATTCATAGAATATGATATCACTGGGCTCAGCTGCCCCAGATGGATAAATAATAACTGGATGGAAGAGATTACACTCTTCGAGAGATTACACTCGTATTGAATCAGGAAAATTGGATTTTAAATTGTAGAATGAATAAATTGTATGCTATGGAATAACAAACAACTGTGAAGAATTTTGTAAGTTTATTTCTCTCTAGAGTTACCTAGATTTGACTAGACTCTAGATAAATTATCTATTTTAATAATTGTCGAGATATTTTGATATTTCTTTCAGAAATTTTCTGCCCATATTGTGATACAGATCAAATAAAATTATATGAGTTGATAAATTACGTGTAACTTTCATTCATTAGCGAAAAATTATCTCAGCATGAATATTTTTGGTAAAATATCCAAGATATCAGTTTTAGTCATTCTGTTCAGATGAAATTCTGGATATTTCATTCATCCGATGGTCAACTTATAATTAAAATGCAAAAGATAACATTACAAAAGTATCTTCTTCTTCTGAATTCCTTCATCATTCTGACCTGATTTTCACTGAAAATTTTGAACCAGTTCTTTTTCTAAAAATTATTCTCAATCTCTGATTTCCTCAAGACAGAACTTCTTAAGGTAAAAGCACCAGTAGTGGCCATGTTTAAGGAATTGTTTATAGTTTATGCAGAATTGTGAGTCCATTGCATCATTTTATCTCATATCTTAAACTCAATGAACATGTAGCCCAGATTCTTCTTGATTGACCTGTTACTTAAAATGACTGATCTCAATTCAAAAAATAATTATTAAACTTTTCGTGGAACTCTATTTTGATTCTAAAGTGGCCACTATGATTCAGTAGTGGCCAGGTACTGATTCTTTAGTGGCCACATCATGTTCTATGCTTATTTAAAATTCAATTTCTCAAGCTGCTTGTTGCAATCATTTAAGTAAGCTAATTTTACATTCCAGAACATGATAATAACGCCAGAAATAATGATAGGTTATATTAAAATAAGTTGAATTGGTAATGCATTGTTGTTGGTTACAAGCCACTAGAAACGTGAACCATAACCATAAGTGAACCATGGTAAACCATAAAATAGACATTTTAAAGTTATTTTTTCTCTGTAACCTATTTGAAACAGTCTTAGGAGAACATTAATTCGAATAACATCAACTTTTACTCTAATATCTACAACTTCTATGAACTTATCTATTGGGTGGCCACGACTAGATTATTCACGGTTTCTTGTTCTAGTAGCGGCCAGTGCTTTTACGTCAAAATATCAGCTATATTTGTCTAGAAACTTTTTTAACAACATCTAGCCATTCTGGGAAATGATTATAACACCAGAAATTGCGAAATTTACAGGCTTTCTAGTCATAATACAACAATTTGTATACATGACTTCTTACTGGAACATCTAAGAGAAAACTGAACTTCTTAACTGAAACCACGTATTCGAATGGAATGGCGACAATAAATTTCTCTCAGAAATCTATGATGATACTCTAAGAGCTCCTACTTGACTTATTTAGCTGCTAAATAGTATAAGCTAAGTCTCTAGCAGGTTTAGAACTCATTTGAAGGCATCAAATTCGTATTTTAAATAAAAAACCATTCAAGTGGCCACAACTGAAGCAGTGGCCACTACTGGTGCTTTTCCCTTAATGGAAGAGATTGAAGTTATCAATGAAAAGTGCTTCATCGATGTCATTAATGTTGCCATTGATAATGACATATCACTTGAATTATTACACGGATATCAATTATTTGTACCTGCATTATTCCCTGTCACAATACGCGAGATTGTTTTGATTGTTTCGTGTATGCTGGCTTGGAATTCTATACGGGCATACATGTGGTGGTCCGTTGACCGGTGATCAACACTTATAGGTAATGTAATCAGAATATTACTAAGCTACCAAATCGCAATGTACTTGGCAATGTGGTCTGTGGTTTCCCAATAATTCTAGATTAACAAATAGTTACGTAGAATTTCAGAAGCATTCTGAGGCATAAATTGGTAGATGTGAATTAGTATTCGAGCACTATTGCACTCACCTATGTTTATAATTGCATAAATTATGATGATAAACAAACTTCTAATTAGAGATGATCCACGAATATGGCGGACTTGTAAAAATGTCAATATGATTTCATAATATTAACCGTCATAAAGACTTGACAGAAGGTAGTATCAAAAGTGTTGGGATCAAAGCTGGTCACATTTCAACAGGAGCGAAACTTTACAATGAATACCTTATAAATTTACTCATTCAGTTATTTCTGGATTGACATAATACTCGTATTATGAATTAAAGCTACTCAATTAAAAATATGGAAAATAATCTTGAAATATTCGTAGCACCGCTATAAAGCTTCTGACTGCATGCTCGATCATCAAATCTACAATGATTTGCAATAGAATCGTAATTATAGTTTGTTCAAATATTCCAGTTACATTCTCAACTAAACGATGAAATTCCACACAATCTTTTACCTACAATTTCTATTACTGCATGGAATTTGGCCGAAAAACACTAAGGTCTGAGGTGCACTGGGGCCGAGTTGAGATTCAAGTTTCTTGTTTGTCCTTGTGTGGGCCTACCCTTCACCAAACACCCCTCTCACCAGGCACTGCTCTTGTATACCCACCCTCAACCATATAAGTAGTCTGTCTAAGGAAAGAAGACATTCTAGTAAGATGGGAAAATGACTCCCGCTCGGCCAATATTGGTTCAAAAATCATAAATATGCTCACACATTGTAGATAAGAATGTTCTATACATTTTGAGACCAAATTTATTATTTTTGAACCAATTTTGTTCGAGTTGGAGTCATTTTTCCAACTTGCCAGAATGTCTTCTTTGCTTGGACAGACTGTAGCAGCGCTGCTTTTCTTGCAGCCTGCCATTTCCACTCCTTGAGAGAACAGATGCCGGTGAATTGTTGTAAAGTGCAGACTCCATCGAACTAGGCGGTTGGTGAATGTCTGTTATAAGTGTTCAGCTCTATTAGTTCAGTCTGAAAATAGTCTGCAAATACAAAATCCTCCAGCCAAGGTCACTCTAGACTCGTTAACCCCTCACAGACCGCTCATCTACTATCTTGGCAGAGCTGAGCATTAATAACAATCATTCACCAACCGCTAGTTTATTTAGCGTCTGCTATAGTCAACTTCCCGCACGCACGTGCACGCGTGCGCGCGCCAAAATGAAGTGCTTACTTGCGGGGTTGCGGCCCGCTTGGCTTTAATTGCAAAAGTTGCACCACCCCGGTGAGAGCTATTTCTCCACCTGTGTTTCAACTCTGCCAACTAGACAATTACTCATCCTTAAATAACTACCGCTCTTCTACCAGTTCACCATCTCACTCGTGCACAATGTATGTTCTGCTTGAATTTCGTCAAAATTGAAGATATGTTTACACGGTCAAGTTTCAAGAAGATGAACAAGGAACATGTAGACCTATCAAATGAGAACGCTGATATTTCTACCGAATTGTGATTGTTTCATCAATTTTGATAGCCTCCATGCATAAACTCAGTCATTTTCTTCTTGAACAATCTTGAAAAAAACAACAGATTCACCAATGTTTCCTTTATTTCATCACTAGCTTTGTAAATCATATTATTGACTGTACATTTTGATCGCTTTGAACATCAAAACTTTACAACTTTCTTCACATTGCAACTTCCCTCTTCTGACACAGACCAGCTAACTTGCCCAGCTAACACAAACTTCAACTTTAATAGTAAGTTTATTCCTCTTTTGCTGTTAGAAGATTAATGCTTGAAGGATCCTAGTTCATATTACAGAACGCAATAAGGTAACATCCTATTGAACAAATTCACTCATTCTACAAAGTTACCTATTCGAACAAATAAATTTGAATACCACTTTATACCTTCAAATAATTACAATCAAAGTACCCTTTTTAAAAAATATTTCTATTTTACACTTAAAAAGGGTACAAAGGGTACAAAAAGGTTGAAAAAGTTTCAACAAATACAGTAGCCCTAAAAGAAAATAAGCACTTTATAACTGTATCATTTATACTGTTGAAACATCCTATTTAAAACTCAACTCATTCTACAAAGTTACCCACTCGAACAAATAAATTTGGATAGAAATCATGTTGTAAAACCTTGGACCACACCCACACAAGGATGTTGGCAACTTAATTATCGTCTGTATGACTCTTTCAATTTGCCGCACTAGATCTGGCTTGTTTCCCAATGTCTGAGTCGGCCAGGCCACTTCATTAAAGCGCAACTTGATTGAGCGACACAGGAATTGGAACAAACCGTGTGTTGGAGGGAATGCTCGAACGTGGCCGGAGAGATAAAGCAGCAGCGGTCCACTGAGCCGTTCTACATCCTGGGAAAAACCACTCACGTGAGAGAGATGGAAAAGGAGTGGAAAAAACGAAGTAGGAAGGAGAAGTGAGTAGTAGCAAGAAGAGTGAGAAGGGATGAGAAGAGAGTAGTGAAAAGATGTGAGAATGTTGAGAAAAAGTAAAACTAGTGAAAAGTAGTGAGAATAAGTAAGATGAATGAGGAAGAGTAGGAAGAGTGAGAAGGAGTAAGAATAGAGAGAAGGAGTAAGAAGAATGAGGAGTAAGAAGAATGAGGAGGAGTAAGAAGAGTGAGGAGGAGTAAGAAGAGTAGGAAGAAATAAGAAGAGTGAGAAGGTGTGAGAATGGTAAGGATTAAAAAGAGTGAAAAGTAGTGAGGAGTGAGAAGAATGAGAAGGAGTGAGAAGAATGAGGAGGAGTAAGAAGAATGAGGAAAAGTAAGAAGAATGAGAAGAACTGAGAATGATGAGAAGGATTAAAAAGAGTGAAAAGTAGTGAGAAGGAGTAAGAAGAATGAGAAGGAGTAAGAGGAGTAAAAGGGATGATTGTAAAAGTGAGCAGGAGTAAGAAGAGTGAGAGAAAGATATAGGATGTATATGAGGAATTATATAGAATGTATATGAGGAAGTCTGGTGTAGAAGAAGAGAACGAGGTTAAAAAGATGAAAGTGTCAAAAAAGGAGGGAAATTATGAGAGACACTAGGTGAGAGGAGAATAAAGATGGAGAGGAGGAAAATGTCAAAGCAGAAAATGTATTAAGAGACGAAAATCTTGAATAGAGAAGAAGATTGAGGAAATTTGAAGATTTGAACCAGAAATAAATATTATTTTCTGAGGGAATAAAAACAGTGTGCTAGTGGACAAATAAAGCATTGTAATAGTGGATAATAGAGACACTGCGAAATATAGAATGTGAAAAAATGAGTAGGTGTGGGAGAACAAGAGATTAGAAAAGTGGAGAGGAAAAAAGGAGGAGAATCAGCGTTGAAAAGAGAATCAATGAAAATGAAGAGAGAGATGATTATGCAGATTACGTTGCATTCATTAATAAAACCAGAGTTAGGAGCAAGAAGTAAGAATGAGAACCATTGCCGTACACTAAAGTTGAAGTTATTTGTCTAAGAAAAAGGAAAGCAATTTAATAATTCGAGAAAGTTGTGCGTTTTTTGCATTTTTGTGAAAAAATTGAAACAGAAAAACTGTGATCTGAATTATTGGAGTTTAGGAAAACAAGAGAGAGGGAAAATTTGAGAACAGGATTGTGAGGGAGGCTAGATGATGAATGAAAAGAGAAAGAGAGGACAATAAATCAGAGACAGAGTTGGAGAACACCAGCGGTAGGTTAGAAAAACATCCGTACAAACCAGGAGAACAGGCAAGGAATTTAGTCAGTAACAATGCGAATCGCAATAAGGCATCCACCGTAAGAAAGGAGATTGGAGAAACTAGATTCTATTCATTGTTTTCGGGTGGGATCGATAACCAGCAGCTCCGTGGCATGGCGCTATTCCTAACAGATTTTGAGCCCCTTCGCCCCAACCGTGCCAGAGCATATCATCCCTGGAACAAACCAAACTCCGGTGGTGTTGGTATCCAGCGGCAACTTTTGACCCGTCTAATTTGACCCAGTTTACTCCCTTCGATTCACGCGCGCTTGCACACACACAAGCACGCGCGCATAAAACATGTGCAAACTGCAAAACATACTCGACTTGGCACCGCTTGCAGCACCTATGCAAATGTGCGCCTATGATGGACGCGTCCCATCAGCATATTCATGATCGCGATATTATTGAGAGCAAGGCATCAGTGGGATCAGTATTTGAAAGGTGAGAGAATTGCGGGAATCTCGTATACATAATGTTATCAAGCTTAGTGTCAAAATATGGGTGAATTCAGTAAGTCTCATGTACATAATTTTATCAACCTCAGTGTCAAGAACTCAGGTGAACTCAGTGAGTCTCATACATGATGTAAGTGAGCTCAGTCTTCAGTTTGTTGGGGAAAGCTAGGGGAATTCCAGAGTATGATATCAGTGGTCTAAGAACTAGGACGGTGAGGAGAGTAAGGCAATCTCGAATAAGTGGTATTAGTGACATCACTTTTCAAGATATTGAAAACTATTTAAGTTCCGTGTGCATGCGACAGCAAATTAATATTATACCTGTACGTGGGGGTTACTTTGTGACACGCGGGGTAACTTTGGGACAAGGGCTTCTTATATAATCTTCAATTACTACACCATTTTTATGCTTTCTACGAGACTGAAAACTGTCAGAACAGTTGCTCTAGGTGTACTGATATTTATTGATCACTCCTTAAAGTTATGGGTGAAACGAAATGACGGTCTCAGCTATTCTTTGAAATACTGATATTTTCAATGTTGTGGAAAATCTGGAAACTTTCTATTCGGCCATCGATTATGTTATAGGATATACTTCTAAGGTTATTATGGTCTTTTCTTATATTTGTTGACTTCAATCTAGCGTTAGAATAACTTGAAAAAATTGTCTTGTTCTCATTTTATAGTGATATAACCAAAATTTCAGTAGGTTTCGGGGTAACTTTGGGACAACTATGGACCAGCAGAAAGCCACCCCTCAATGATTTTTGAGGGACATCCACATCCATAACTGTTTTTCCCTCATGAAAATTAACTCCATCTTGAGTACAGAATAGTTCATCAACATTTTTAGGTTTTTTGTGCATGAATTTGTGTATGGACGATGATAAAACCCACCTTTCCTTATAAATTAATTGACCAAATGAGAATATCCAAATGTCATAGTATTCAATTGAAATATATTGAAAGTTGCATCTCCAATGCATAAAAAGTTTAGCCGTCGGTCCCAGCTGCCTAAAAAGTCGTCCTTAGGTCATGTCAGAGGCCCTGCAACTGAACAAGTGCGACACCAGACCTTGGCCAGCATTGTCACAGGGTATTATTATTATCATTATGTATGAACCTATGCATTATTTACCACTTTTAGATCCTGTAGGAACGCATACAAGTACCCTGTGGCGTGAAGAACCAATTGTCCTTTGTAACATGCTTGAAACAAGTGCAGTTGATTATCAAATTTTGTAATTGTTTTATAATATAATCAATCCTCATATATTTCAACTTTCGCTGATTTTTTGGGTGGATAACGATCGATTGAGGTTGAAATTATCAATTTTTCAGGGTTAAATTATTGTTCTCATCAATTTAGATACGTTTTAAGAAGAAAAATCAGTTTGTCCTGAAGTTACCCCGCATCGCTTTTTGTGACTTTGACAGGTATTATGTTTTATAATTCGATAAAACCTCCATACTTGGTCTTCATTGACAAGATTAGAAAGCCAAAAAGTATAGCTATCTTTTGAGCTGGTTATATCTGAGATTGACTGATTCGTATCTCACATATTCATTGAAAACTACGAAACCTGTCCCAAAGTAAACCCCACGTACCGGTTATACTGTGATAGAAATTCATCTGGAACTTATAGTTATTTTCCATTCAGAAAAGCATCATGAGAACTTCTTCCTGAGATATATTTCCTCACAAAGGTAAAAAGATTTATACTATTTCAGAGAGATAGGAAATTATTATACTACTAGTATTTCCTATTCAACAGTGATAATGTACCATACTGGAAAAATGCATTAAAAATTGATAACGTACGAAATATAATAGGACCAGATTGAAGAAAATCTGGTAGAGAAATGAAGTAAGACATGAGAATAGACTTACAATAAGCCTTTCATCATAACTTTACATTGTCCATTCATATCTTATTCGGAATACAATTCTGTCTATTATCCTTGGATATGTTTATGATTACTTTCATTTCCTGAACATTCCGTTGGATTAGGCTATATGAATTCCTCTATTCATTGCCATTTTTATAGCGGCTGTTGCATATCATAAAGAAATTTAGAGGGCAAAAGCAAGAATAGCTCTTAAAGGCCTTACACCCGTATAATTCAGGACGTGACTACAAGACCATGAATATAGTGCTACAAGTGAGTAATAAAATAACTTATTAGCTCAAGGAAATATTCACCAGGTTTGTGAGGGAGCTTTAGAGGCTTTATGGTTGTGGAAATTGGATACGAATAAAAAACGGTGTCACATTAATTCGTGACTTTTCTTTGTGACACAGTTCCCTGCTGTTGGGGGAATCGATAGGTGGACCGCTATTGCTCTATGACATGCAAGGCGAGCATTTCAACATGGTTTGTAAATGCGATAAGTTTGGAGTATTATTGCTGGCAAATGCACTCTATCCTCTGGCAGGAAGTTTTGCTAACCTTTCTGAAAGTATCGATGGCTTTGGAATTCCGTCTGTATTTGAATAACTTGGAGGTTCGGTTTTGATTTTATTCTTGAGAATTTATTTCCGAATTGTTAGAATGAATTGGGGTTGTCTATTTTTGATGTTGGAAAATATTTGTCTTCCTGGTACCAGTGGTTGAACAGAGTATTATGTTGATAGGTTAAGCATGTAATTGTGATAGCGTTTGGAGAAACAGAGTAGCCTTATTGTCAACTGTACGATGAGTTACTTGTTGAGTAATTTGTAAAGTGATTTAAAAAATCTATGTCTTGTTTCTCGTCTTGTTAAGTGACGAATCAAGACCTCTAGCAGCTTGCATTGATTTACAAGTTCTACGCACATATTTCATGCTCAAATACCGTTAGAACAATTTCATAGAGAGGGTTCATTACGATACCCTCTATTTAATATTACATATAGGTACAACATATAGGTACAATTTAGTCGAGATTAGCGAGAAAATCTTCTAGGTATGGTCCTATAAAAAACTTATAGACTAAATTTTTTGTCAAGGGTAAAGTGGGCATTTTACATTTTCTCAATCATATCGATCCAGCTACTACATTGTTTTTTCAATATAATCGTATACCGGTAATTGATAATATTCGTAGATAGCCTATTCATTTTGGATGAGATTGATTCACCAGCTATCGAATTTTCTCATCTATATCTATAAGGCTGAGGCCGCACTGCCGGTGGGTAGAGCCTGGAGGGTGGAGGGTATTTGGTAAATCTATAGAACATACACACCATCCACAGTAATACATCGTATGAATAGTATGACGTAATTTTGTTTTTTGAGGTTATGTTGTCCATATTTAAGAATTTCAAGATGGCGGCTGAACACATACCATTCATACGATGTATTGCTGTGGATGGTGTGTATGTTCTATAGATTTACCAACTACCCTCCACCCACCAGTCACTACCAACCGTCAGTGCGGCCTCAGCCTAAGAGCAAAATGGCACTGACTGACTGACTGACTGATTCATTCATTCATTCATCACTAGAACTAGAAATCCACCGAACCGAATGCGTTCAAATTTGGCAGGCATGTTCAGTTGGACGTTTAGACGCCCGCTAAGAAAGGATTTTTGGAACTTCATAAGGGTACGCCCAATATTTGCAGTTTTCTATAGTTTTTCTGCGTTTTCTAAGTTTTTTCGAGAACCAATCAGCAGAAAATGTTGGAAATTTGGTTCGTCTAAGGTCTAGAAATTTTGTGTTAAAATATTTTTGAAGTCCGTTCAAGAGTACGCCACTAATAACTTTTCAAAATTGTAAATGTATTGCGGGTTGCATATCTTCCGCCTTGATACGACCAATCCTCACTATTTACAGTGAGTTCAGCAAGATAATAGGTGAACTAATTTAGAAGATATTGAATCAAGTTTCAAACTATGTCTGATAGGCCTATACTTCCCAAGGTTACGCTCGATATTAGCGTTTTACTATTTTTCGCAGCTTTTCCTAGGTTTTTCGAAAAAAAATGGGAAAAAATGTTGAAATTTGGTAAAGAGGTTCAGATTAGGTCTAGAAATGCTGTGCTCAATGAATTTCGAATTTCTTCTGAACGGATTTTGCAGGCGAGCGAAGCGAGCCTGTTTGTCTTAGCTCACACTGACAGAGGTTATGCAGGAGAGCGAATCGAGCCTGTTTGACTTACACTGCCGATACTGTCGGGGGTCCAGGGGGCGGAGTCCCCTTCGCTAGGCGGAGAAGGCGAGCGAAGCGAGCCTGCCGGCTAGTGCTTTATATGCCTAAATTATTCAATTATTATAGTCTGTCCAAGCAAAGAAGACCCTCTGACAAGTTGGGAAAATGACTCCAGCTTGGTCAATATTTGTTCAAAAATTATAAATGTGGCCTAAACAGTAGATAAAATTGTTTCCTACAATTTGAGATCAAATTGACAATTTTTGAATGAATATTGATCGATCTTGAGTCATTTTCCCATCTTGCCAGAGGGTCTTCTTTGCTTGGGCAGACTATATGCTTTGTATCGTCAGTGCATATACCGTTCAAATACTTCAAATGTATTCTATTACTGGTAGAATTTGATTTTGGAAGCGTAATAACTTTTGTATCTCCAATAGTCAAGTAATCTACTTGTACAGTAGTCATTCTTGAATATTTAAATATTACCAATTTATCCCATAGATAGAATTTGATTTAGAAAGCGTCGTAAACTATGCATTCAATTTAACCTACTTACACAGTCGCCGTATTAACAGGGTAAGTTGTAATTTAAAAACTAATATAATTCTAATAAATGAAAACCCAAGTTATCATCCCACCAGAATCAATAACCCTGCAACCCGAACCCAAATTAAAAATGTCATCAATCCTAGTCTCAATCACTTCACTCTCAAATTATTGTAATGCATTTATTTACTGGTTCTAATGAATGAAAACCTAAATCATCATCCCACCAGAATCAATAGCCCTGCAACCCGAACCCAAATTAAAAATTTCATCAATCCTAGCCTCAATCACTCCACAGCCAAATTATCGTGATGCGGGCAGGGATTGGACTGACGTTTACCGTATGCCGACATTAAAGAGAATGATCTCATGCTGACAGTGCATTGTGCCGCCTGGCCTGTAGCCTGGATCAGCGATCAGCTCTTCCGGAAAATCCGGTATTGGAGCGTGAAAAAAATGGACCCGGTCACTCACATCCCCCCTTTGAGTTTTCCGCCTAGAGCCCTTCCATATGAGCAGCTCTCAACTCCCTCCTCTAACATCCGCTTAACCATTCTCTCTACTCTACCCTCCAGCCTCTTCTCACTTCCTTATGATCAGCTGGTTTCTTTCCTCTACTCTACCATGTAACCTTTCCTCTACCCTTTCATCAACTCTTTCCTCTAGCCTACCCTTCTTTCTACCTTTACCCTCACCCATTCCTCTTCTCTCATATTTAAACTTTCGTCTACCCTCTCTTTGCAGAGAAAGCACATTAAACTATCAGAATAATACAGAAATGTTCAACTTTTTTATTCCAATTAAAATAATTCCACTTGTACATTGTCATTTATTAAAATGTTAATAGGCTTATTTGTCTTTATAATTACAATTCTCTATAATCAATCACATATATTACTTCTCACGAGCCGACAGTGAGAATTAGGACTTATTTCGATAATTGAAGACTTATTTTAATTTTAAAATGAAAAGTTAACAACTTTTCGTTTTAAATTAAAGTTAACAACTTTTCGTTTTAATATTAAAATAAGTCTTCAATTATTATCATCTCTCTAATAACATATCTGTATTATCATCCCTTGTACTTCCCTATTTACTATTCCTTCTACCCTCTATTTTTCTCTCTCACTTTTTTCAACCCATCTCTCTACTCAACCTTCCCTCCTTCTCTATACTACCTCCTCCCCCCTCAACATCACTGACCGTTCTTTGTGCAACCTGCTCCTTTTTTACGATCGGCTGAAAGGCTGAAGATCACTGGACTCTATCATCTGACCCGCACCAGCCTGTGTAGTGTAGTGTGTAGGTCTACTATTCTCAAATCATGACTGTGTGCGCTTATAGTTTTCAACGGGATCTTTACAAATAAAATAGAAATGATTCCACGCTCACTTTGAAACATAGAAAAATAATTCAATTTATGATGTTATGATTATGAGAATGATCTTGAAAAGATTTCTCCATGAAGTAACTGAAGACCTTAGAATTCTTATAGAAATTCTTGAGACTTGATGTAGGCCTACAAGAGAGTTAAACAACAAAAAAAGTTTAAATGCATGACCCAACAATTATTATTCAAAGACTCTTTTTATGTGAGGTGAGTGAACTAATACATTTTTGAATAACAACTCTTCCAAATAACGAGCTCTCAGGAACAAACTGAATCCTGAAATAAAATATTCATATTGCTTGAAGCAGATAAAGAAGACTCTTCTCGGAAACGAAAGTGAAATAAATGAAAATACCATAGACTACCAGATATTTTTCAAGAATAAAAGGAAGCCTTTGGCGGAGAAACTTCTCCGAGGAGTGGAATTAATAAGGTCTGTAAATATTTTCAAATTGAAAAGCTTCAATCTCTCAAACTCGAATAAGTCTTAGAAGATCTACAATCCCATCTTTCAACTTTTTTCCATTAATAATAAGTTCGACAAGTTCCTCAGAACTTGTTTCAGCCAAAGCTTCCACATTTTCAATGTTATTCTCTTTTATTGTTCGAATCTTTCCACCACTATAATTTGGTTCGCAAACTTTTTATAGCTGCCGAAACCCATCGTTTCTTAAATATCTTTCTCAATAACCCTTCACAAAGTTTCAGCAGCAGCTGGATAGAAACGTTTCAGATTATCTGACAATTAATAATCGTTGCGGCGGAAGGCTCTGGGAAGACTTGAAACGATAAGTGAGGTTGTAAAACACTTGAAGTTTCCTGAAATATCTATTGATTAAATCTAGGAGTGGATAATTTGAAG
Organism: Sogatella furcifera; assembly: GCA_017141385.1. NCBI lineage: Eukaryota > Metazoa > Arthropoda > Insecta > Hemiptera > Delphacidae > Sogatella > Sogatella furcifera. Next base: position 19,897,585 of record CM029555.1, read on the forward strand.
GAAGCTTCAGACAAACAATTTTTTCTAGCCCTATATTAGTCCTAGCAACTTGGCTAGCAATAAACATCCCATCCCACTGTGAAAATGGAAAATCATTCATGATTAGTTTCATCAGTTATTATCACTTCATAAAATTCAAGAGGTCATTATTGTGTTTTTGGCCTTCATTGCAGATTGGAGGGATAAAATGTTAAGAGTTATGAACTACGCAATGGGTTGAATCATTCATAAATTGAATAACTAACTAGCTTAGTAAATACAAAAATTAATACCTTCTCAATGCCCGATTATAATGTAACCCAATACCGTAATTAATAATCTATGTGAAAAATTCATATCATACGTATTGTTTTGTCATTCATTCAAGACAATTTATTGGTCAGTGTCTTGTGATTTGAAATCAACAATAACGGTACTCCTTTCATGATAATTTACACTTTGATAGCCCATGAAAGAGAATAACATTCATGATATCATCCAATGATACTTCATACTTTAATCAATATCACCACAAAAAATAATTTAGGATACAATAACAGCTATGCTTGAATTTATCGAATAATAAAATAGGTTTTGGAGTTGAATCCTGTTGAGAGCAAAAAGTGAGAAATGGGATGATATCATGAATATAAGCTCTATAACTTCGCCACTGTATAATTTCATCACCTTAATTAGCTACATTCTAAGTTCGAGGGGGTGGCGTAGCTGAGTGAGTTAAGTGCCGGCGTTGCAACTCAAAGGTCCCGGGTTCAAACCCAGGTCAGACCAGAAATTTTTCTCAGGCCACTTCCCGTGTTTCGGATGGACACGTTAAGCCGTAGGTCCCGGCTGCCTAAAAACAGTCGTTAAGTCATGTCAGAGGCCCTGAAATTGATCAGGAGCGACTTGAAAACTCTGACACCAGACCTGAGCCAGCCAGGTCACATATTATTATTTTATTTTCTAACTTCGAGGCTATGATTAGGTTATGATTATGGTTCGTTATTATGATGAGGTTGTGATTATGATTAGGTTATCATGAATAAATTATATGAGATAATATAATGTGATATTAATAATCTTCAGTGCTTCTCAATGTTTTATCCTGTGTTTATTGCTTTACTCTATGATTTATTCTATAAATGATAGTTTAAATCAATCAGAATCTGATTATCGTAAAGGAGGTGTCCGTAACATTTGAATCCTGAAAGAAGAATGCCTGGAATTGAAGGTGGAATAGGACAAAAATAATGTAAATAAGAGCAAAACAACTTTGAGAATTTCGTGTATTGGACAGGCTGACAAGTTTGGAAAGCCACAACTTATAAGGGAGAAAACTGAGACCAAGAACCTCCTTTCTCTCAGTTTTGACTGGTGAGAAATAAATCTGAAACAATGGAGATACAGTACTCCTCAATTTGAATGTCTATTTCAAAGTTTCAATGTTCTTTCTGTTTCACAGAGTGCTGAGAATAATGGAACACAGGCTGGACCATTTTCGCTGAATACAAATCTTGAATGATACTTGAGTGTATAGTGTCAGGAAATATTTCTCTTCAAACAACTTTCTACAGCTTCGGTCATTGCTCAATATGAGTACAGTAACAGTTGATGTTTTTCACGGTAATTTTAAACTGAAAAATCAGTTAATTTTGTAAAATTGATTCAATAGCCTATTTGTTGAGGTTGATATCGTTCACCATTTATCAGTATTGAACTTTGTCATTAATATCAACTTGCATCAATAATGATTAAATTAAGAGAACATATAAATGTATATTTATAAGAATGAACTCACCAATCTTCATGTTGGATGCTATCTCGTCAAAATTCTTTTCTACGTTTACTAATCCACATCAGCTTCGCATATGATTATCATGAAGCTTCTATGTATTGTGGAACGAATCAATATTTGAATCAAATTTATATTGATCAATTGATGTATTATATTAGTCCCTCAAGAACACAGGAGCAACAAGATTGTTCATGACAACTTGAATCGACTGTAATATCATTACATTAATGACGACATTGATAACACCACATAACATTAAATAATATTAAAGAACATAACATCACATAACATTACATAACATTACATAACATTACATAACATTACATAACATTACATAACATTACATAACATTACATAACATTACATAACATTACATAACATTACATAACATTACACAACATTACATAACATTGTAGGATAGTTATATCAGTGGATTTGGATATCACAACATATGGATTGATCATAGCATATGTGATAAACAACTTTGGATGATAAATAAATAACAAGTTTAGTTTTTAAGATAAACTCAATGTGTAAGGTTCAAATAAACACGAAGTTGTGATAAATGTTATGTAAATGAAGAATGAGTGTTAGATAAATGTTATAGAAATCTCCTATAACATCACATAACATTTCATAGCGTTACATAGTATCTCGACTCAGATGATGAATATGGAAACACTCAAATGAACAATTAATTAAACTCACAATAGCGATAATATTTGTACAATGGTCAATCAAACTACAAATCATATTTATCTCAATTCGAATAGCAATCGAGCATCATTTATGAATACATCCACAGTGATAATAATACTTGTATGATGGTTTATTTAAGCTAGATTTTACTCTTAATAACAATCAAGCATCATCTATGAATACATACACAGTTATAATAATATTTGCATTATGGTTAATTTAGCTTAGGTACACGTGTGAATGGAAAGTATTCAAGTGCCGATTACCTCTGATCAGTAACAGAGGGGTCTGAGGGAGCCCAGGGGAGGCCCTGTTTAATTAACAGTGAGTGCCAAGTGCCAGATTTCAATGGCTTCGCATGGAGCGACCTGAATGGGTCGTGCATGTGGTTTAATTATCGTTTATCGATGCAATTATCCTTGTCTCTGTGGCCTCCCTTCCTTCTCGCACCCCCTGTTATCTCTCTTCTTACTTGAAATGATAGCCCTGTCTCAATCAATCTATTATTTTGAAAGTTCATTTATCGTCTTCTACTCTTCTACTTTTTTTCAAGTTTATTCATTTCAATTCATTGAGCTTCACCAATTGTACAATCACTTGTTTACCAACTTCTTCTTTTTTTCTTCTATCCAATATTCATTTCTTAATTTTAGTTTACTTGGAAATTCATCCTATATTCCTCCTCACCATCACTCACACACTCTCTCACACATCGTCTCTTTCTTCCTTTCTTACTTTCTCTGTAAAATTCTCCTCTTCTACGGGTTTAGTTGGAGAGGGAGCTTGAATGACCCAACTTCGCCCACAAAACATTTGTAAAACTTCAAAGTCTTCAAACTTACCAATCTTCTATTCTCCTTCTCATCATCCTTCTCATGATTTTTCTCATTCCGTTTCTGCCCGACTATTCCTTCTCCCACTTCCTCTTATGATTCTTCCACTTTTTCTTTTGCTGTTTTCTTCTTGAAATCATTTTTCCTTTCCGCCGTCTCACATCTACACGAATCTCTCCTCTTCTCCAACTTTCTTCCTTTTATCCTTCTTCTTTCCTCCTTATTCTTGATTCAGCCTCGGACTACTTTCTCCTTTACATTATCCTACTTCCTTTCCACGTTCTCCCTCGTCCAATTTTGTTCATTTTCTCCTTCATTTGACTCTTCCATTCTTTCTCCATTCTTATTTCCTCTTCCTCACGTCTTCAACAATATTCTGTCTTTGTCTTTCACTTTATCCCTATTCAGCGTTTTGCTTCATCCCTTCTTTTCCTCATCCTTCTCTTTCACATCCCAATTCCTTCCAGTCAATAGCTCTCATCAACTGCCCTTATATGATCGGCCGTTCGTCTTGAATCCTTTGATGTTGAAGTTGGTTTCACTGATTCATATTAGAAATCTCAAGCGACCACTACACATATACATCTTGTTTACGCCATTTCCCCTCTCTATATAGATTTATAGAGACGGTATCATGTTGGTGAGCAGTTTTCACTATCTATATCAGTCTATACATTCATAGATAACTGTACACATCTTGTGTCTACCATTCCTTCTATATCTATTTGTACAGTTATAGAGTTTCTTGCAACCTTACTGATGGGTTTCTGCCTACATAATATGGCCTACAGTGACTTATATAGTCACTGTAATAATATAGCCAACATCTTGTCTACACCTGTAAACCTATTTATACAAAGATATTCTATAGCGCTCTTATTGATAGGTCTCCCTATAGTCTCTACAGTTGATTATACAGTCTCTATAGGTCTTCCTATTCGTGGTTTCCATATTGCTTCTAGTGGTACAAACTGTCAGATGGTTAATAATGGATGCTTCTTGTGATCCAAGAATATGGTGGCTTATGACCGCAAATTGCTTTCCACCCTATTATTGTTATAATTTCGATTGGGAAATTGCTCATCAAATAAGTTTGATGATATTCTTATTGTTGAGGGGATATTTTTAGTGGAGCCATGTATGTATAACGAAATGTATGTATTTCGTGTATGAGATAACGAAATTTTGAATAAAACACGGTGAATGCAAAAAATATAACTCCATGTATTTTTTTTCTTAGAATTTTCCATAATTAAGAACTACTTTCTTAGGTTCTCGAGCTCGATAGTAATGGGTTTTATGATATGATTATATCATATGATATCAACTAACCCTAGACAACAAAGCAGACAGTGATATGATAAATATTTATTTATTCAGAGAAAGATACAAACACACAATTATAATAATTATATGATGAGGAAAAGAAAACAGGCACAGGCCTTTCCCTATCTCAATAATATGGTTATGTTTAGGCTACGTTGGTGAGTGATTCACAATTTTCACGGTCGATATCATCACAGTCATTCTCATTCGAATACTGTACGAAAACCTATTTGGAAATAAAATTTAATTCTTGACTGCGCAAAATCAAGGCCAACAAACTAGGTCACAGGATCGACTTCAAAGATTGGCTCCAGCATTGTGGTAATTGATAGGCGCGCCAATTTGATTTTGTACACTGCAAAGTTGGGTAGATTGAATTGCATCTTCATTAATCTTTGTGAATCCAGCGCTATCTGGTGCTGGCTGGCAACTAGAACTAATTCCTTCCAAGATCTGCAAGACAAGAGTATAGAATAGAAAGCAAGAAATTAGAGAAGGGAATTATAGAGGGAGAAAGGAAGGGTGAGGACTGTAGAAAGAGGGAGTGATGGAGAAAGAGAGAGTTAGAGAAAGAGCACAATTCGTCGACAATTAGCCTTTCTGCCTTTACTTGGCTTGGATCTTGACGTCCATGCGATTAATCAGACCAGGGGATCGAAATCACTCTCATCAAGAAGACGTCACTAATCTTTTGAAGAAGCTCCTCAAAATCTTTTGCTAACTTTCAACAACGATTCTACTTCAATAATTAGATCTGTGAATCTAATTTCTATTTTAAATTCTAATTTAAAATTTGGCTATGCATGCATTGCTTTGAGTCTCAAGTTGATTATTTTTTGTTTCATCTGTGAATCTAATTTCTGTGTTCTAGTTTCATGCGTTGAATGGTTTTCCTTCGTTGTTAGCGGGACTTTTTTGTGTTTCATCTCTATTTCATTTTTTTCATATTCTCATAAAGGAACTTATTTCTGAACCTTATTGTGATTCCATCGTCAAGAAATCCCGATATAATTAATATCGAAATCTCTGATATAGGCTAATAATGTCGTGGAAGAAGGAAACACTATTGATTTTGAAGATCAAGGGTTGAAATTGGAAAATGATAGTCTATGAAAAGTATAACTGGTTTAATCTCAAATTTGGCTATGCATGCATTGCTTTGAGTCTCAAGTTGATTATTTTTTGTTTCATAGCGAAGAGTTGAATGCTTTGGAAAAAATTTTTCTAAAGCGGAAAACCGATAGTTAAAAACCAAGAAAAATGAAAGATTTAAGGTAAACAACTACACAAGGAACAGATAAATAGATTTCCAATTAGCATGGAATCATAGGCTCAGTCATAATTCTTGAAACCTTTTTTTAACTATTCAAACCCAATAAACTCTACTTTTCACCACGTATCGATTTTCTAGCCTAGATATCATAGTTCTCTGATGTTTTTTGGCCGCCAAATTCGATATAAGGTGACATAACAAACACAAAGAACTGTAAAAAGAAGATAACAACCAGTTTTTACTGCCGGGTGTAGAGGCTATCTCCCTTACGATTCTTCCCAAGACCACTCCCTTGGGAAATCAAGTGTTGAGTCAAGATATGTTCTGGTGATTATTTGCCGTACTACAGCTGGGTTGTCGACAGGGAAAGCACGTTTCCTGGAGGTTAGTGCACATTTTTAGCTGGAATGTGGCTGATATTAGAGGTCAGCTTTAGCGGGTTTTGTTGGGTTAAACGAATTTATGAAGTTTTTATAGAATTTAAACGTAACAGGTCAGGTAACTGCATTGGCTGAGAGTGGCCTTGAATCGGATTTGAAAATATTGTTGGAGCTCTCGCAAAATCCAAATCATTGCAAATCAATCAACATTTCCCATAATTCAAATTTCACTTTTCAACATTGGTTTTCTCAAATTGGAATATTATAAGTACAATGATTGTTTAATATTGTTGGGGACACATTCATATCCCTCTATAAAACTTCACTTCTAGAGCACTTGCTTTTCTCGATTAATCTTAATTTGCCTTATGCCACGTTTACACCGGAATGTTAATAACATTTTTGAATGAATTTTTGTTATATAGACTTATATATTATATAACTCATTATCTTGAAAGTTATTAACAAATGTTATCAACATTCCGGTGTAAACGTGGCTTGACTGAGTTCACATTAACTAATACTCATACATTACTTACATTAATCTTTTTTTCTCTATTTATCCCTGTGGTTATCAAACACTACGTAAACTCCAAAAATATTCTTGCTTTGGAGTTTACCCATTTGAAATGCTCGTTACAAACTATAATAGGGGGTTATATATCAAGAATTCAGAATCCAATATTGCGGTAAATTGTGAAGTAAATTATTTGTGAAGTAATTTGTAAGTAATTGTGAAGTAATTATTCATTCTAGCTGAACAATGATGGTAAATCTAGTTTCCCATTAAATCATTCTATGAAGAATTCTCGAAATAAATAGGATTAAACTAGCTTATTATTGATGTTTATCTCCTGGATTATGAGTTAGGGTAATTTTCTATGACTTATTATTAATCATAAATTATTATTCTTCAAGCAATATTTACTTTCAAAACTGAGGATTTATTAACTCTTTCAAGATAACATGATTAAAGTTTTTTCAGACTCAGGGTTTATCTTGAACTAGAAACACGAAGGAATTTTCGACGATAACCCAATTTTCAGGTTCCATACTAAATTATTTCTTGTTCATATTAGAATCGCAGCGTATTATCGAGTCTGGCAACAGCGGCCCTGAATAATTGATGTAGCAACTTCAAGCACTGCATTATATTCAGAGTCTGAAAAGTGTAATGAAGTCATTAAGAGTTAAGCTCTGGAAATTATTATTGCCGCGAGTAACTTGTATAGCTGGCACCAAACTTTAAGTCGCTTGGCGAATAGGTGCTATTAATGCTCAGCTCTTTCAGGACAGTCAGAATCTGTCCGCTAGAGTACATCGTAACAAAAGCAACCACAGCTATACTATTTAGCTATCGAATACAGCTCGCCGATTTTCCTGACAGAGCTGAGCATTAATAACAGTCATTTGCCAAGCGACTTAATTTTTGGAACCAATTCTACCTAGTGTTAGACTTCCAATTATTGAAGTTGCTACCCGCTTCATCCAGAAGCGTCTTGTGTTTTAGTTAGTGGGAGAATAGCGTTCTTTAAAGTCTTGCTCATATTGTTTTCTCTGCTTGGAATATCGTGTTTCTCCCTCAACCCCTTAATTTTCCCCTCTTTCACATTTCCACATCATGTCCCATCTTTCCTCTTCATTTCCACCTTCATTTCTCACTTCCATTCAATAGTTTTCTTTTTCTCTCCCTCACAGAACATTCCTATCCCTCATTCTGTTCATTCTTGCTTTACTGGAGATTATCATGACGCCTCATTTCTCTCATTAGAAGGAGACTATAGCTTCTAAGAATAACCAGCAAGTGTTCCACTGCGTGAGAAAAGTAATACTCTCTTAGACTACTATTTTTCCTCTTATTTGAGATGAAGAGTTCAAATAAAGTTTTTAGCAGGAAGTAATCCGACTCAGAAGAATAGGCCCTATACTACTTACAGTTACAGTTACAGATTACAGTTTGCAGAACTTCTTTAAAAAAATATTTGAGTACAATATTGCTTTATTGAATGAATGTATGAAATCACAGCCCCCTTCAATAGACCTAGAAGTACGTTGAAGTGTTAGAAGAAACACTTATAACATATGATGAAACACTTTAAAATAATGGACCTCTTTACAGTGTACTAAGGATTCATAGTGTTGCAATACTTATGTGCTTTAATTCGTTTTTATTGAAGACTTCCTCCAACTACAGGTAATAGAAGTTTCGCTGGATAGACATTTCAACGGAAGGCTGCAAGTTGATAGAGTCGTACCATTCATATCTCACGGAGCTCTTTAAAGTGAAATTTAACAGAACCCAACCTGTTATTTGAAGAGAAAGCGACAAGATAAGCAAGGTTTATCATCTCCATTTCATCGATTGGAGTCAAGGGAAGTAGCACAGTATTCAAAGCGTATCTCCTAAATTATAATTTAGCTTTGCATTGGCTAACATGTAGCGGCTACTAACTACCGTCGTTAGCCTTGAATAACCACAACCACTAACACGCACACTAACATACATTTATACATACACTTACATTCATACACATACAAACACACTTACATACATTCAACCGCAAGCTCTTGCAATGTAGCCCTGAAACCTCTAAACATCAGGATTGGTTAGGTCGTTAAAATCTGTGTCCGCCCATTTTGGGGTCGTGTAGCAAGTGAGGAGGGGGTGAAAAGGCTACTAATCTATTCGATTGAATCGTGAGCTGAAAACTCTCTCTGCGACCCCCGACGCTTTCTGGAAATCGCCAGAGACTCGTATTGATCCGTTTATCTTGTTGGACATGCAGTTAGCTACATGCGCTTAATCAGATCTCGATCAGGTTGAAATTGGAGACCAAAAATGTTAAGTAAAGTTGCTTTTATATTGCTTATCTATGATGTGTACTGTGTGGAAATCGTTGATATATTTCTACTGAATTAATTCAACTGGATTCTACTTAATAATCCAATCTACTTCATCATAATGAATTCTAACAGGAGAAACTCTAATCAGATTCTCACAGGAGATAACAAATATTTGAATACAATAATCTCTGTTAGAAGCGTTCACAAACACAAAAATTATCTGACTGTTTAGAAATGTGAATATCGTTGATCAAATCTGACAGGAAATCAAAACTGCAACCAAGCAATTTGACAAGAAACAAAACAGATAGAACTCCTCCACTCCAATCCGGCTCAACCACTTCATCACTGGCTTATCAATAACGTTTTAATCAAATCTGGAAAAAAGTAATCTAGGCTACTCAAGACTCATACTTTTTGTTAACTCTAATCAAATATTAGATTGGAATGACTTTTTTGTGCAAACGATTGACTACAGATTGAGCCATATTCAACTTTAAAAAAATGCATTACGATAGCACTATAATGTATATATACTGTACTAGAACATAGAGAGAGTACTATAGAAGAAGTCTCGGAGATATTCCGATGAGACTTGATGCAACGTTGGCAAATCAGCTAAATGCGAATCAAAAGTGATTGGAGTAGGGCTAAAATTGATATAGTTCAAACAATTCTATACTTTCACCTATTCTTATTCAATTTCTAGATCAATAAAATGAATTTATTTCCTCCCAATTGACCGATTCGATCTCCTATTACACGACACTACTCGCTGTTTTAGAACAACAAGGAAAGCGATCATGTCAAATGAAGACATCTATAAAGTTTGTACAAGCGCCTGTTAGATACACCCTCATCACTTTTTTCCTGAAATTCCCTTTCTTGTCTTTTCCGCAGTGATGCCACGTTGTCGATGCTTCAACTAACAATGCCTGAGACTTTCAGGGCGAACGCTTGGGGAGTGAAGGATAGGGGGTCTCTAGAAGGGGGTTCTTGAAGAAGCTCACCCCGCTCACTTCTGGTCCCCAAAAGGTGGCGAAATTTGAAGGGGTTGTCACGCTGATGCATTCTGGGTCGTCCAGACGATGACTTGATACTGTTTGCGCAGAGTTTACCATAGGCAGTTACCCTCTATTAAATATTCATGATCAGCTGACGAAGCTACCCAGAAGTCAACGTACCTTGGGCGAAACAGAACTTGACTTGAATTTTATTGAGCACACAACTTTGTGTAATTGTTGACTCGGTAAGACATTGGAATGAAGATACTAAGCTCAAGAAGAGAGTTTTAGAGTCTTTTACTCCAGTATCGAAAGCTTATCATGAATTATTCATTTTGCAAGAAATCTCTACTTTCTTTCCTTCATTTCTCACATTGGTTTATGTTTTTTATACTTTACCTATTTCCTTCATTGCTATTGTGATTAGCATTGCTTATTAACAGACTGATAATATTCTCATGCAGTATCCAAACAAACTCTTTTCTTTTGCACTGTTACCGAAGTAACTCTCCAAAAAAACGAATAACTTACCAAGCAGCTACAAATTGTGACCCTACTTGGACGTAATCTTGTTCTACTTTTAATAGCAGCGAACGAGATTTAATTTCCCTCGCACGAGTCAATAACTTTCAGCGTCCAAAGAGAAACTTCTTAGTAGGAAAGGTGGAAGATTTCACTACCCTGAACCAATTTCCCCTTATTAAAACGCACCATCTTTCCCGCGCTTTCTCCTTTCCCCTCTCATTCCTTCCTTCTCAACCTCTTCTTCTTCTTCTCTCCTTTTCTTCTCCTCCCTCTCTCATTCTCCAATTCCTTTCCGTAATTGTATCGCAATCTATTTTCGTTTGTCTTTCGAAAGCTAATTTAAAAGCACTCGAACATCTTGAATGCTTTTCAATGTCCCCCTGCTTTTAAGCGATTGTCATTGAATCTGAAATTCTACTAATTTAAAGACTGTGCTGCTTTTAGTGTCATTGACATCATTGAAGCTGAAGATGAATTAATTTTTGCATTTGGAGGAAAGGGGTGAATGGAATACTAGTTGAGTGTTACCAATTCAGTAAAATGGACAGTAAATGAGTGCTGCTGTTTAAGATATTACTGAGATAGCTTCTTCAGCTTATCTTCAGAATAAGTCATAAAGTCCTCAGCTTATTAAGTTCAAATATGAATGCTCTGAGGTTCAATTTATGCTTGGAAAACGAAAGAGACATGGAGCCTCTATTCCGAAAATTAAAATATGTCATGATAGACAATCTTGTATATCAATTTCAATACTTGACCTCAAACATCTGTTCAACTTTTGTGGAAATACAATACATTACAACAATGAAGATTTTAATTGCACGTTGACTCACTACCATAATTTTTATAAACGATTTTGATCTTATTAATGATTACTCTCTTCCTTCCAAAATTCAATACTATTATCGAGTCTTTTTAGCCTATTATGTAGGGTAACTCCAAACCCCAAAATGTTTTTCTTTGTGAGGCTTGAGGCAATATCAAGTTCGATGGTACAATACTAATTGGAAAAGAATCTAAAATAATTCAATCTTGGGGAAAACAAACGATTTTCCTCAAACACTTTATTCTCGAATCCCGATTGAATATCATTGAATGTAAATATTTTCTACCTCTAAATGCAGCATGGTAATGATTGATCGTCTCAATGGTTTGCTATATTTGAAGTTGAGAATAAAACCTACAGGAAATTCTCTCGGTGAACATTTTCCTCGCGTATTCTCTATTAATTTTCAGGCGTAATTCCGTTCATTTTATATGTAAGCTGTAAGTCCCGGCCAGTCGTGACTGTTGGCATCTGCCGCGTTAAAATATTGAGACATCGTGACCGGCAATTTGCTCAACAGTTTAGTGAGTAACCTCGTAACCTAAATGGAAACAGAAAAGTTTTCAAGGGATGTGCAAAAGTTGCTGTCTTCTCTGTCACATCAGCTCCAAAGTTTTGCAATCTAATAAGACCTTGATTTATAGCTTCTGGAATCTTATTCATCGAGAATGATCTCAACTTCATAGAAAACTTATTCCCATCCTCCTAATACGTTTGGTACCAGATAATCTATATTCAATGGAGCAGCCAAAGTCTACAGATGTTTTACTTGAGGTTCTTTCTACCTTCCTAATCTCAACACGAGGTGATTCTCAACTTTAATTAGACAACTTGGAAGTTATCTGAACTATAAATGTAACAGAGTTTTGTTATCAAAGTTATCTGATACTTGTTTTAGAGTTATTATCATCCTTCACATTATTCCTCGACGTCCAAAAGTATTCTAGATGACAGAAATATCAGAATACATTGATAAATCAGAGATCGCTAGTGACCTAATACTGTGGAAATCGTGTATTTTGATGGATAAAGTTTTGTTTTAATCATCAATTCTAGTAGTTTCAACTTACAAGTCTGCAAAGAACTTTGTCTAGTAGTACTCTCATTTTTCTTATCTTGGATTCAGTCATAGCTTCCTTCATACCTTCCTTTACTACAAGGCCCTGCCCTTAGCCTATAATATAGCAACGTCGCACCGTAGACATAGTCCTTTCATATGAAAGCATTAAGTACAGATACAAATCATGCATGTTTACATAGTTTTTCTCTTTTGAGTATAATTCCCATAAAAAACGTTCATTAAACTTTTTGTATATAATTCCTTTTGTGTTTTTGCAATGGGCTGTGATAGAGATTAACATGAAAGATTAAGAATAGACAATTATTTATCAAAATAGCTTATAATTTGTAGCAAGTCAAATGTGAGAACGCACCCATTAGAACAGCTGATTGAGAAATGATTTCAATACTTTTAAATGGACCCAATTTCCTACTATACTGTATACTCTACATAGCTGCCAATTTCAAGGCCATGGCCTTCTAAAGGAAGCTATGATTCAGTTGAATAAGAATCTACTCTCAAGAATTGAATATCATATTACTTATCTATACTGATCTATAAAAACTAAAAACTGTCGGGATTCAAGTGTAGTGTAGTTAATCTTTATCGCATGAACGTCATTGATTTAATGAGCAGATTCTTGAATATAATTCTTTTCAGCGGATTTATGCAAGGGAATGTGGATCATCATTTAAAATAATGGCTCAACATATCTGCATTGGAGAATAATATCATAATAATGTAGCTTGGAATTAATTGATGAAATTTATTAATGTAACAAAATGGAGTTCACGTGTGGATCATAATGGAAAATATGAGATTATGTCTAAATGTATTACTGTTATGTGTTATCACTGCCTCTATTACACTACACACATGGATTATTATTCAATGATCATAACTTATTTATCAGGAACACTCTTTTTCGAGAAACTACATCCATCACAGGAAATTGTTGGACATTTTCCACCAATTTTTATGGAAAAGCTAGAGAAAAACCTAAATGAAGAAAGTACGATTGAATGGTTGGAACTGATCATGAAAACTAGTAAATGTACTCTCTCTCGAAACTATATCTCACTCCTAGGACAGTTGGCACCCAACTACTTTTCATTTGGTTAAGAGAAAAGCCAGAATATAAGATGAAGTTGTCTGGACAGTATTCCTTTGCTAGTGGAGAACTCAAATTGAAATGGGTCAAGGATGAAACCCACACAACACAAATTAGAGATACAGGAAAAAAGAATAGAGATGTATAGCTAGCTATTTATCTGTGTAAGGCAGTTTGGAAAACATAGCGCCTACTGGACTGATATGGTAGACTACAACGAAATTGGCGGTTGTTGAATGACTTTAATTACTGCACAGCTCTGTCAGATCAGTCGGTAAGCGGTCTGAGTGGAAGTTTCGTGTTGAAAACGATATCAGCTAAGACGTTTCGCTCTCCATGGCCGTTCTCAGACTGTCCTAACGGCGCTGAGGTGTAATGACAGATGCTTGAGAAGCGCCAATACCGCACAAGTCTGCTATTGCAATGAAAAGCGGTCGGAGTTTAGCCAAAATTGAAATATACTGCTCACCCGACGGGTGGCTAGTCTTTCCAGAAAAGAAGACATTCTGGCTAGATGGGAAAATGTCTACGGCTCGATCAATATTGGTTCAAAAATTGAAAATTTGGTCTCAAATTGTAGATTAAAATCTTTCCTACATTTTGAGTTCAATTTTTTTCATTTTTGAACCAATATTGACCAAGCTTTAGTAATTTTTCCAACTTGCCAGAATGTCTTCTTTGCTTGATCAGACTATACTGTAAATTGCGCAGTTGGCAGAGTGGTCGTCAGTGTTGGTGGTTGCTCAGTGCTGCTCTTAAATCTAAGCCATTAGTTTCTTTTCTTTTCTCAGCTTTTGTTTATTGCTTGTTGAGAGTCGACACGGGAGAAAAGAACGTCTGCACTACTGCTTTTAAGGCCACGATTTGGGAAAGTAAAGTGGTATTGGAAGCATTTTGCAGTAGCTGAGCTATTGATGGTTGCGGATGTGAAAAAGTCAAAGATTGTTTCCAGCATCAACCACATGAAAATTCAAATATGTTATAAATTGTAAAAAAAACAGTAGGGTTCTGAGAAAATAGGTGAATAGAAGAAGATTCATTTGAAATTAAAGTGCGTGAAAACCATTTCTCAAACTTGTTTCAAATTTTAATTCAATCACAAACATGTACTGCGCAAGGGCAATGTACGGTTTATTGGTAATTGGTTAGGTTTATTTATTTATTTTTTTTTTGCTGCGGATGATGCCTACATAAGTATTTGAATTCACTTGTGCGTGGGTAATGGAATGTGCGAGGGTGATTTATGAGGTGCATAAACGACCATGCCTCTGGTGGGATTCGAACCCACGACCGGGTAGTGCTAGCGGACTGAAGGTTGTAACGCCCCAGACCACTCGGGCGGCTAAATGATGGTATTACTTCTTTTGGGTACGCGACAAAGTGTCTCCCCGACAAAGTGTCTCTCCGACAGCCATTCCCCTTTTAAAGCCAGTTTTTAGGAGACCGGTTGACGGCGACAACTGGTCCCCTTTCCAAGCAGGTTTTAGAAGGTGCTCCGCTGACGCGGATACACTTTGACGGCAGCGCTCCAGGGGAATGGTTGTCGGGCACGGGCCCGACAGCCAGTCTCCTTCTTTCTAGTAGGGGAACAGATGTCGGGTATACACTTTGACGGCAACGCTCTAGGGGTCCCGTTGTCGGTTGCGATCCCGACAAACTGTCCCCTCATAACATCACATGAAATCACAATTCCGGTATGGTCTATTTTAGTGCATTTCATTAAAAAAAATGCACTATTGGTCTTGCCCTAACAATCGAAAATTTATGATGTGATATATTTTTTACACGTTTTCGAGTCCCTAGAACACAAATTTGATGTCCGTTCAAATTCATATATATATATATATATATATGCTTCAGCCGAAATATCCCTGGCTCAAAAATGAAAGTTAAGTCTAGTTTCTAAATGTACAAGTGTACTATTACTATTTTATCCACATTTGATTTTATTTTATTTGATTACTATTTTTATCCACATTGAGAATGGGCTAATGTGCCGAAACATGTATGTGTTTTTATAATTTTAAAGTTTTCAAAAAAGGGTGTTTGATTTTATTTATTTTTCAAGTGTCTACAATTCTACAAGTGTCTTCTGTATATATTATTACATTTATTTATATATATATATATATATATATATATATATATGTACAGATTCCTATGAAGTCGATAACTCCCGAAGGGCTCGTCGGAGAGCGACCAAATTTTGCACAGGAATTATCAGTGTTAATATCTTGGTCAAGTTCGTTAACCAGTCAAATTGGTCCAAGGGTAGGGGGTGAAATCAGGGGATGAAAATTTTGAAAAATCACTACAAATCGACCAAAATCGTTTTTCGATTTGAAAATTGGCGTTTATAATACCCTTATTATGTCCTACAATTTGAGCCATCAACGAAACAAATCCAATAAAAAATGGCGGAGAAAATGACAAATAATATGCCAAAAACGGTATTTTTCATGGGTTTTTCGAAAACGGCACCTTTGAATTTATACCCTGAATAGCTCATTACAAGTCATATGATTTGAGCCATCATAGAATTGCATTTGAAATGCACTCTTTCCGACCGCCAGCTGCCGAAGCGAATTTGTTTGAGAATTAGAAATGAAGTCACATGAATAGAATTGTTACAGTCACCAAGTTTCATGTCTTCTCATTTTAATAGAATTAAATATTCCTTATTCAGGCATAATCCCAAGTACTGCGTATAATGGCTGTTATCGTTAGCTGACCAACGCTATCCAGCTGGAGTAAATGGAGTTACATTCAATATAACACATGTTCATGTCAAAAAATTGTGAGAGGTGATCATATCAATTTTGAATTTATTTTTTACAATATCATATTCATGTAATTCAACAGTTCGGCCGCAGCTTCAGAGCAAAGCTCGGTACCAGATATTTCTATTTAATGCCCCAATTATCATATGTTTGCCTAGCTCCATCAGGACCTCCCTAAATACCTCCTTAATCTATTAATTGACCGAACGTGAGTTCTAGATTCAAAACGACGATTTTGAATTTTTTATGTTTGTTCCGCGTTTACGACGAAACGCGGCAATACATTGTGATGGAATTGGACAGGAATGTTCTGTGGAAATTGTGCGACGATGTATGTATAAAGTTATTTGAAATATGTCATTTCAAGGATAATATGAAAGAAAAAGGAATTACCTGTGTACTGAAATAATATTACTATATACATTAAGTAGTAGTTCACAGAACTACTAGGATTCATTCAAAAATTGAAAGTTGAAATTTATACAGAGGTTGGAAAATCAACCCATATTTTCATCGAGCGAAAATCTGATCTACTTTACTACAGATACTAGGATACTAATGTGTTCTATTATCTGTGTACTTTACCATCTTTGCAGTATTGGAATAATAATACAACGAATAATAGTTTGAATGCGTATGATGCTAACAAACCAGCATCAAGTACTAGATTACTAGTTATCTTTTATTTAGCTGATATTCATGACTTTTTTTAGTCAATATACTTATTGATATTCTTTTACAATATCAATGTCATCACTTCAAAAGTTATGAAATGGTTTGAAATTAAGTTATTGGAATTCTAAAGTAAATTAGAAAAGGTGCATCTGTGCATCCTATCCGTGAGGCGGTGCGGTCGCAGCAGCAGAGCGAAGCTCGTTGCCTCGATATTCATAAGTATTAGATAACAGTTGGACGTATTTCATGAAGTGGAACACGAATAGTAGATCTATGTTCGTTTTTATCAATGTATAAAATTGCATTTATTGAACGAGCGAAGCGAGTTTCTACTTCTGACTCAACGATCAATTCGTTGTCTGTCTTTTCGTAAGTTCGTTCGTTTGTGTGTTCGACAATAATTCACGAACGCCTTCTTTAATCAGCTTCAAATTCAAAACATATATTCTTCGAACCTTTATACAGGTCAAGTTTGTTGGACAATGAAATCGACCGACTCATCATTCTTTATCAGGCGAAAAAATAAGCTCTCAGCAACGGTATATCTATATATACTCCCGTACCTATTATATTTCAACACAATAATTACGGCTGAAAAGAATGACACATGGAAAATTTTGAAAATCCATCTGATTTCAATAGAAGAGCTGATTGAAAATTAGCGGCAAATTTGGAGATATTATCTTGAGAAATAATAATGTTCTCAAATCAAGGGAACTTTCATGTGAAGTCATAAATTGATCTTCAGTTTGAACATGTGATAGAAGTCTTTATTTCAGCAGCTGACAATAGGCGACAAATTTGAATATTATTCTACCATCTATATCTATAAAAGCGAAATGGCACTGACTGATTCATTCATTCATCACCAGAACTGAAAATCCACTGAACCGAATGCGTTCAAATTTGGCAGGCATGTTCAGTTGGACGTTTAGACGCGCGCTTAGAACGGATTTTTAAAACTTTTCAAGGATACGCCAAATATTTTAGTTTTTCCAGAGTTTTCGGCCTTTTCCCAATTTTTTCGAGAACCAATCGGTAGAAAATGTTGATATTTGGTGGGCAGGTTCAGATAAGGACTAGAAATGTTGTGTTGAAATATTTTTGCAATCCGTTCAAGATTACGCCAGTAATCAGGTTTTCAAAATTGTAGATGTGTTGCGGGTTGCATATCTTCCGCCTTGATACGACCAATCCTTACTGTAAATTCAATGGTTCAACGAGATTATAGATGAACTAATTTGGAAGATATTGCATCAAGTTTCAAACTATGTCCGATATACTTCCCAAGGTTACGCTTAATATTAGTGTTACTATTTTTTGGAATTTTCTGAGTTTTTCTTAGATTTTTCTAGAACAAATTGGCATAAAATGTGGAAATTAGGTAAACAGGTCCATATTAGGTGTAGAAATGCTGTGCTCAATAAATTTCGAATCCCTTCTGAACGGAGTTTGCAGGCGAGCGAAGCGAGCCTGTTTTGCTCACTTACACTTCCTATACTGTCGGGGGTCCAGGCTAGGCGGAGAAGGCGAGCAAAGCGAGCCTGCCGGCTAGTTGACAATAATTCTTACAGTATTTTTGTTGAAAAGAGTAGCCTAAATTATGTCGTTCCATTTGATTTCCATGTTTTGATCATCCAAACTGATAAAATGTCAGCCGTGCTTTACGACGGCTTTTAAAAAATGTTATTAAGGGGATTAATAATAATTTATTCATTTGATTTATCCGAATGAATTTACTGAACTTTTGCAAAATACCACATATTTGAAAGAAGCTCTAATTGCGGAATTAGGGCTGTGGTGTAGATTATTTTTAAATAAGAATTTGCAAATAGATGAGTTGAAGGAAATTATAATGCCACGTTTACACTGGATTGTTAATAACATTAGTTAATAACTTTTTCGAATAATGTATTATTATATAGACATATATATTATGTAACTCATCATATTAACTAATGTTATTAACATTCCGGTGTAAACGTGGCTTTAGTAGCTAAACTTTCTTGGAAGCAGATATTTTTCAAAGTGATATTGATTTTTTCCAAGATTACATTGCCTATCCAAAGTGTTTTTCCATTAAATACAGCTGAGATACTGAATGAGAGAACAATACTGTTGAGAGATCGAATAGTAGGCTTTTCGTCGTAGGGTAAAGAAGGATATAGCTCAGGAGCACAACGGGAGAGGGAAGAATGATGATATCGTGCCTAATGAGAGTCCATCGTGAATTTAAAAGAAAGAAGGACCAAAGAGTATTGGATAAGTTCAAATTGAATCATTTAACTGAAACTTAGTTAAAATGTTTTATTTTACCTTGATTAACCTAGGAATTCACCTTGATTAACCTATGAATTTACCTTGGACTTTGGATTTGCTGGAATGTTATCAAAACTGTAATCATTTTGAATCCAGGGGTTTCTGCACTCTAGACACACATTTCGCAATAATATCATACAGAGCTAAGACGCCATTCCTAGTAATGAAATTTAATGTTAATAGATTATTTGTGTTGAACAACTTTGCAAGGTGATTAAATTATATCTGTATTCTAAACACCCACCCACCCACCGAGTGTTTGGAGGAGATTCAATCTTTTAGGTATTATGATTCTTTGTATCCTTAATCGAATACCTGAGAGTCCTTGTGAAAAATATAGAATTTCATGAACTGGCGTTTGAAATACATTCAGTTTCTATAGATCATTAGATATTAATAAATTGATTGGTGATATCAACATATAATACTATAGATTTTGAAAACTCCATATTTTTTTACAAGAATTATTCCGTTACTTTGAAAGTTTGTGACTTTGAATTGTGAATTATTTCATTCGTACTTCAAAATCCCTCAAGGCGAAATTAAGTTCTCTTAAATTTGAGACCAAATTCACAAATTTGAGTCCAGTGGTTCATGGCCACCACAGACATAAATTTCTAAACACGTAGGCTCTATTGTACTCTGGGCGCCGGTAGTTTCGGAAAGCACCCCTTTACCAAATTATTCCAGCTCGTTGCATACGATTTTTTGTTTTCTAGTGTGGGTGTCAAAACATCCGTTGTTGTAAAATAAACAACGGTCCTCTATAATCTTTGCTATCCGATAACTTCTATGATGACTTCCATCTCACCTTCTGTCCCATTCTGAGGGTCGCCCCAGAAATCTTTTGTGTCAATAACAAAGAGCTTCAACACAATAGATGTTTCAATAACAGTAGTTGAGAATTGTTTTACCTGAATCCTATCCAATCCTCAACTTCTACCTACGTAGTTCTGATGAATAACGTGATATGTGCTTCATGTAAAACTCAATATTTTCATTCAATTTGTATAACTATCATATCACATTCACAACTACTGGTACTCAACAAGTGAAAGTTATCAATGCTTGGAAAAAGTAGAAGCAATTATTACAATATTCGATAATATCAGAAGGCATTGAATTCTCGATTTTGCAAATGAAATTTTCTAGGAGTAACTTAGGCTATTCCTACTGTGAAAAAATACTATCGCATGTTGTGTACAGTCAAGTAAGGTTTTCCTATTTCATCCTTTAAAATACGAAATAAAGAAATACTAATAAATTATTTTTGATATTCCTTATAAGATTTATAGTTTTTATATTCTCATAACAATTTCTGTGCTAAAAATCCCCTCACACCAACTATCGATCAATCTACCTATTTGCTCATCCTATGTACCCGAAATCAATTGTAGGTCAACACTGTCCATATCAGGTTCCGTACATGTAAAGTTCATTACCCTTACCCTGTAGACTGTAGACCATCATCACATGTTCATTAAGAAATATTTTTGAAGGAAGCAGACATTGACATAATAAGCAGAATCTAGACACTGAGATACTACTTCCAATTCTAAAAATAATACATCCTGCCCATTCACTGAATTCAACAATCTATCTAGACTCCCACGCTCCACAGATACAGTACTATGGGGGTTTCCAACTCAACAACCCTAATTAGCGATGACAACAGCTCCCTAGTCTGGTCTAGGTAGAGGCCTGTCGAAAATAGCATCTATTCTTTAATCTCAAAACGAACATCCAAAACTTAATGATCCGTACATTGATCTATCCAATTATACATTGTTTGGTTTAGTGCAAGGGTAGTGGACGTGTTATTTTTTGAATTATTAGTAGCAGCAGTACACGAGTGTCAAGATTCTGCTTATGTTGAGTATCTCATTAATAACTTGAGGTTACTACGAGCTAACTCATTCATTCTAATTGGTTATTTGGGCTGAAAGGAATAATAGTACACAGTAGAATATTATGTTGATTTTTAATGACTAAATAATTTCTAGTTACTCCCTGGAATGTCACCTATTGTTCGAGTTTATAAGAGGTATTTAATTGGCTGAGCGAAAAAAATGATTTGCGAATTCAGAATTCTTATAGAGTGGGAACGTAAAATAACAGTAATTTAAAAAATATATAAATACTTCTTTAAACAAACCAAAAAGAAAAAATAACTTTCTTCACACTATTAGTTAATAGGAATTCTCTCTCTTATATTTCTTTAAAAAGTATTCAAATACAACTCATACGTTAATAGGAATTCCCTCTCTTATATTTTTAAAAAAAATATTCAAATACAACTCAAAGGAAAAAATTGTGGCTCGAAACTAGAATTTTAAGCAAATATTTCTACTTTTTAAAGCTTAATTTGTCTTGAGACACACCTTTTCCGTTTGAGTTGTATTTGAATACTTTTTTTCAGAAATATAAGAGAGGCCTATTAACCAATAGTGTGATCAAGAAAGTTATTTTCTTCTTTTTAGTGCATTTAAAAAAGTGTTTATATTTTTCAAAATTAGGCTACTAATTAAATAGGCTACTATTATACTGTTATTTTCATCTTTTACTTTTCATTTTAAATTATGATCGAATTATAAAATTTAGAGCGGAATAATTCAGAAGCGAGTCCTAGAACACAGAGACTTTGGAGTTGAAAGGCAATAAATTAAAATAACATAATTATGATGTGTACAGCTGATAAACACATAACTTACTTTTGAAACTTGAAAGTGATGGAATTCGCTCAACACCTGATTCACTAATCAATACACAGGTAAATAAATTGTATCATTTCAAATTTCATTTATTCAATTGGAAAACAAATTAACACCGAATCCAATCAAAACTTTGCTTAAATTGTAGTGTCGGATAGTAGGGTACCAATCAACTTGTAAAAACCAGAACTCTATGTGGCCTATGAACCGAGATATAATCGAAAATATATGGCATGCTCTTTCACAAGACAGAGTAACTATATTTAAAAAACAACAAAAAACGTTTTTTTGACTCTTGTTCATATTACGTGATTACCAATACTAAGATTTCAACTTGCGCTTTGCGGCTTGGCAGGGCGTTAACATCCCTTGCACCCGCGTTGGACAAGATCTTTCGATTAAGTTAAATAGTGTTCATGATTCACTCAAGGATAAAATGTGAGGTTTTTTAATCATCCCCTGTACACTACAACTACAGTATTGAGCATTTGAAGATTTCCACACCAATCCCTTCCAGTTTTACTTTTACCTTCCACCTAAAATTAGCGAAACATTGAACTTTGCGTAAACAAAAAAGTTGAAAATCTTTACTATATTGGGGGATTTTCTGTGAAAAAAAGATATTCCCTTTAAACTTTCGTTGGACAAATCCCGTGAAATGTTTTGGAACGGTGCTCAACGCAGTTTTTTACGTTCTATCTGATGCAGAGGAGCATGTTACAAAAAAGCCTATTAAGTCTATTTCAATTCTTGCGTTTTCTATTTTCCCATAGACTTTGGTTATAGTCCCTGAGAGATGAATAATTGATTTCATATTCATATCTCTTGTGATTCACTAAGATAATAGAAATACTATCGTGTGATACGATTCATTATGATTCACTAAGATAATAGAAATACTATCGTGTGATACTAACCATAATCATAATTATGGATATGCCTATCAAAAAATCACGAAATTAGAGGATGAAAATATAAACATGAAGTTGACAGAATTTCTTGGTCAAATTTGGTAGAGTATATTTCAAATTAGGCTTTATAGCCATTCCATACAGGCTTTAAAGTCTCATTCATTTCTCTTGTCGTGATTCTCACAGTTAAAATCAAATTGTTTTGATTGTAACTCACCTGCCTTTTTACTGGTGAAATTATCCTTTCATTCATTCATTCATGTGTAGGAATTTGGGAAGAGAAATATACTCGTTCTTTTAATGTTTGCAGTCGTATCAATCACAACATTAACAAGCTTTTCTTCTAATAATCAAATTCATAGAATGTGTTAAGCAGTGTGATTGTAGCCCTACTACTTTCCCGCCTGCTATAGTCTGTCCAAGCAAAGAAGACCCTCTGGTAAGGTTAGAAAATGACTCCAGTTCGGTCAATATTGGTTCAAAAATGATCGATTTGGTGTCGATCGTAGGAAACATTCTGATCTACAATTTGAGACCAAATCGACATTTGTTGAAAAAATATTGACCGAGCTGGAGTCATTTTCTCATCTTGCCAGAGGGTCTTCTTTGCTTGGACAGACTATACAAGCTGGTGTTGATGCCCAATAGGGGAACGGATGTCGGGGAGACACTTTGTCGGCAGCGCTCCAGGGGAATGGTTGTCGGGCACGATCCCGACAGCAAGTCTCCTTCGTTCGACCAGGGGAATGGATGTCGGGGAGGCACTTTGTCGGCAGCGCTCAAGGGGAATCGTTGTCGGGCACGATCCCGACAGCGAGTATCCTTCGTTCTAGCAGGGGAACGGATGTCGGGGAGACACTTTGTCGGCACTGGCATATTTTCAGCAGGGTACTGGTTGACGCCTGTGCTCAAAACCAAGAGGGGAACGGTTGTCGGGGAGACACTTTGACGGCGACCCCTTCTTTTCATTTCAACAGTATGGAGATGAATTGATCAAGGATGCTCTTCTGATAAAAACTTTACATGATAGAATTTACTGTAGAATTTTAACATCACACATTACGTCCAATAAGATAAGAACCTCTTCACATAATATAATTGATATAATAAAAATTAAATCATTTCAAACTTTGTAGCACGTAATAGGCCTACTTACAGTTCACACAAGTAGTACAATGTAAAGTATTACTTCCTTGCTCGTGCGACATCTAAATGACTGGGAAAGAAGCACTTGTTCGCTTGGAAGTAGGATGATAAGTAACTGAGAAAGAATCTGAGGTTTTCAAATTGTTAAAACCAAAGACCCTTGGATGGAACAGGCGGCAGCTGGGGAATGAAGTGGAATTATTCAAGGGAGTGGTCGGATTGTTAATTGAATTAGTGAGTCTGCCACTCAAGCAGGATCTTGCCTTATCCATATTCAAACTGTCCTCGAGAACATTTCAATAGATTGGAAAAGACATCTGGAGAGGTGCGGAGTTCGATTGCAGATTGCCTGTCGAGTTTTGATTGGTCCAATGAGTTGTACAGTATTTCTGCTTACGTCGTACATCTGTTCTTCAAACATTTCGTCAAGGAAAAAGATAATTGGGGATGAAAAATCGATTTTATAAGAATTAAATGCATAAGATAATTATCTCTATTACTTCAAATTCAAATCCAAATTTACTTGGTTTCATAATTTCTCCAAATGATAATTTATGGTTCCGTTATTAAAATGATAATCGAAATCATAGTTGATTATTCATGAAGAGTTATTAATTCTATCAATTGCTGTATAGTATTTCGTTTTCTTAGTCTTTAATTATAAGCTAATATTAATATTATCCTTATCTCAATATTTCACTTACTTCTACAACCAGTATAAGATCCCAATGATAATTCAAACAAAATGTATATAATAATTGAGTTCGACTTTTCACTCTTTAGGTATTCTTATTGTTTATATAAGAATTGATTGTGTTGAACATCAATTCATTAATGATTAATAAGAGGAACCATTCTCCATAAGACAAATTTATTTGATTGAAGGAATGTAACAGCCAATTTCTCAAAAAAATGCATCAAAAAGTCTCCAACACAAAATACCATCAAAAGGAATGCTTTTGGCTCATTGGTCTTTCAACTAGTTTGGAATGTTCTTTGATAAAAATCCATTCAACAAAAAGGAAATAATACACCACACCTTATCAAAATTGACGACCTCGAAGATAAAATACGTACCTGTTTAGCTGTAAACGCGTTACAGTCGAATGGATAGGTGCATTTTATGAATGAAAAGGATCATTGTGAGTGCTCTTTGAATCATCGTCAAGTATTTCAAACCAGCTGCAGAGCTTGAGGTAGTAAAATGCTGGAAATATAAGCAAGCGATGAATGACGGTGGGATACTTCTCACTCTTTATCACTTTTTCATTACCATCTATCTACCTCAAGCGTCTCATGTTCACTTTTAATAATCACCGCCTGCAAATATCATACTCTTTATAGCTTTTCCACATCCAGTTCACGTTTTTTCCTCTACCCATTATGGTTCTTCACTCCATCCTCTTCGTTTTCTCCTCCTCCCCAAGTACCATATCTCCTCTCCATAACTTCTCAGAATGATATTTGACTCTTCTCTTCTCCTTCGTTTTATTTGTCTTCTTGTTCTTTTCTTTCTCTACTTCTCTCTCTCACTCTTTCTCTCTCTTCTTCTACCTCTTCCACTTCTTCTTTTGCTTTCAATTCTTCCTCTTCCTCTCTTCCTTTCTCTTTTTATTTTCCTTTTAATTCTTCTCCTCCTTCTTCTTCCTCTTGTTTATCATCTTCTGCTTCTCCTCCTTCTTTTTCGCCTTCTCCTCCTCCTTCTTCTTCTTCTTCTTCTTCTTCTTCTTCTTCTTCTTCTTTTTCTGTTTCTTCCTATTCTTCATCTTCTTCTTTTTTTTCTTTCTCTTCTTCTTCTTCTTCTTCTTTTACTTCGTCTTCTTCTTCTTTTTCTGTTTCTTCTTATTCTTCATCTTCTTCTTTTTTTTCTTTCTCTTCTTCTTCTTCTTTTACTTTGATTTTTTCTTCTTTTTCGTTTAATTCTTTCTCTTCCTCTCTTTCTTTCTCTTTTCATTTTCCTTTTAATTCTTATTTTTCTCCCAATTCTACTTTTACTACTCCTCCTCCTCCTCCTTCTTCTTCTTCTCCACTTCTTCCTACTCCTCCTCCTCCTCCTCCTCCTTCTCCTCCTCCTCCTCCACCTTCTTCTTCTCCTTCTCCTCCTTCTTCACTTCCTCCTCCACCTCCTTCTCCTTCTTCTTTTTTTTTATTCAACACCTAATTCTTCTTCAGAAACATCAACTCTAACTTCTCTTCCTCTTATTCCTCTCCCTTCTTTTTCCCCTTCCACCATCTCCCTTCCTCTTCCTTCTCCTACTCCCTTTCTCTCCTACGTCCGCTTTTCTTCCTCTCACCCTCCTTTCTCATCTTCCTCAAAGACTGGGAAAAACGCTTTGATGATGGTGATGTACTTTATCAAATCTATTTCCGACCTAGCACAGCTCTCGAGCGTAAAATGGAACTCGTCGTAATATTATACTGAAGTCGGTGAGTCGAGTGGCGTTTGAAGTGACTACTATAGTAAGTTATCGATTACATTCCGTTTTTGAAAAATTGGAATCGTAAAGCACTTGAATTACACGCTGTGAGAAGTTGATTCAGCTCTTCCATCATCAAACGAATATCTGATTATTTATCAGCTATAATATTCTCCTGTTACATAGAAAAAGATGATGAGATCATCATTATATTAAATAAAAAAATTAATTATTATTTTATTTATCATTATATTCCTGATAATGCTATCCCAGTTGATAATAATTTTGAAAAAGATTGGAATTTTATCATGATCATTAGAAATTAAGAATATTGTGATGCTCATAATTCATAAAAAAGATTTGTATCAGCAAAAATGGTATTTTATTTGATGTGAGAATAGGGTTAAGAATTTTGGAGTATAATCGTGATCGTTGAGGATTATTTTAATCAAAAAATTGGGCTGAGGTATGTTTAGGATTTCTGTTTAAAACAATAGTAATACTTTCTAGTGATGACGCTACATTGTAAGGTATCGGCTCATTTCAATTTATCCCAATTTCAGTTCTATCTATAGTTTACACCCTAATTGAAGAAAAATATTGTATTCCAAAATGAGTAAAACTATAGACTCAATACAAATAAAACTATAATTCAAAATAAACTGACTTAATTATTAGAAAAACAAATTCGATTTGCACAAAAAATCTTTTCCGAATCAGAATAACTGTGAACATATTCAAGAACTTCTACCATGTTTCCTACTAAACAAGGTTATGTCGGCGAGGTGGAACATTTCTTGGTCTTTCCACCAAATAAAACCATACGCTAATAAAAATAATAATCAAAAATATGTTCAGACAAACTGGTTGAAGAGAAATGACGACTGTTGCAAAATATACTTTGTATAACTAGAGCTTTGTGAGGAATGAAGAGCTTGAGAAGAGAAAACTAATTTCAAACTTCAATGATACGGTAATTGTGATTGAGATGCAATATCCAAACATCCCCAACTCGTATGTTTGTTGCATGATTGAAAATGCACTGATCAAATTTGATTTGATTTGAACTCCCCTGTTAATGCAAACCTTCCGATGTCCATTCTAGCCGTTTCTCTACTATTATCGTGATAATTTTATTAGTGAAGTAACCAACTCTTTTGTTTGCCATGTTACAGGAATGCTGTTGGTTGTGCTAGTGTGCATTTCGTGGCATGGAGTGGTTAGAGGACAAGTGGCAGTGACGACGGTGGCGCCGGGTGAGGCAGCGGACAAAGTCGGAGCTAGTGGCTGCCGGCAGTCGCAGTTCTCCTGCGCCAATGGCCGCTGCGTGCCCGCCAACAAGTTTTGCGACGCGTTGAATGACTGCGGCGACTCCAGCGATGAGCCGCGATTCTGCACACGTGAGTTCAGCGATAATTTATTACAGAAATCATTAATATGGTTATTAATGGTGGTACAGCGGCCCAAAAGAGAATCTTCAGCGATAATAACTTTGATATAATATGATGATAGTCTAAACCAAGAATATTGCAGATACAATTATCACAAGACGGAAGTTATTTCAATTCGCGGGGTCTGGAAAAGTGGCTTGAAGAAAGAATAAGACGTGGTTAAGATCAGAGTTAATGGAACATTGGTGTTGTTCAGCATTGGAAAATAGCGTAAACGGAATAATTGAAAAAGCGTAAACGGAATAACAATCCCATTGGGCCTGGTGAACAACTAAATAGTTCATTTCAATAGTAGTTTTGAACTGAACTACGTTAAATTTCAGTCTCCCTAGCCTGTTTTTAAGAGTGGGCAGTAGTAGTCGGCAAACCGCCAAACGGCAGAATTATGTCCCATAAGAACAACGTAGTTTTTATTAATCTCTTGGAGCGGATAGAGCCTCTATTTATGGACAGAATTTTACGTTCTTTATTGCATTGGAAAGAGAATTCAATTCTCCAGGAGCGTGACTTTCTACTTTTTCGATTTTAAGTTTATTTCAATAGAGTTCAATACTTTTTTAGTTAATTATACAATAATATTATCAAAATAAACTAAAAATCGAAAAAGTAAAAAGTTACGCCCCTGAAGAATTCAATTCTCTTTCCGATGAGATAAAGAAAGTGAAATTCTGCCTATCAATAGAGGCTCTATCTGCTCGAAGAGATTGATGAAAATTACATTGTTCTTATGGGGCTTGATTTTTCCGTTCGGCAATTTACCGTCCACTACCATCCACTCTTAATCTCACACTATGCAGGCAAGTACCGAACAGCCTTATTAATTGTAATGACCTTGGTTTATACGTTACATACTGTAGTGGAGGAGACTAAAAGTGATTGCACTTGAAATATACCTCTTACTGAACTTAAAGGAGTAGGCTATCAAGATACGGAAAATAATCGCTTGTCAATTTTTATCAATATATCTAATCCACTATCCACAAGAAATAATAGAACATAGATTCTATTGAACGCACGATTTTGTATTAGCTTTTCTTCCAATACGCTCATCATTCACATAGAAAGCAAAATCATCAAGTATTCTACAATATTTTCTCTACAATAAGAATACTTGAATAATAAATAGGTGATGAACTCACGCCAAATTAAAATATAAACTGTAATGGATCATAGTTGAAAGCTGGTGTGAAAATTACGATTAATGTAATTCTAACTACTCTATTGTTTAAATTCACTTAACGGTGGCTTAAAAAAGTCACTAGTGGAGACCTATATTTGAAAAAGCCTAATGTAGACTACATATCAGAACTGATAGCTATCATTATATACAACTAGTATAGTTCATAGCAACTGAATGATCGACTATACTGTATTACGAAATTTCAGTTTGATTGAACATTTTGGACAACCGGATAAGTTAGGACAGACAATCATGTTGGAACTTGCAAGTAATCGCTTCCCTATTAGTTTCAGTCAACCATTAGCATACATCGTTATCCAGTTGTCTTCCCCATGATAACAATAATATTGATCCTTGGTGGTTAAGAACATGATTGTAAGTGAAGGGTCATCCAGCATCAATCATCATTAACAATATAGTACTACACAGTTCCCATCTCTATTTGTAAGCACTACAATTATTATAATCTATGGTATTGAAAGACTGATAATATATCATCAAGGTATTAAATAATGCGAGAGTTTGTGATTTAAATTAATCCATTTTTTCGTGCAGAACAGGAATAGACTAGGCTCTTTAAAGAAGGAGGTAAGATTAAATGTGTTTGAAACATCATAATTTTAATAAGAATGTTCACAGAAGTCTAGTAGTCAATGTACATAGAGTATCATTGACACCCATGTTGCAACTACAACTTCAAAATTACATTTCAACAAACTTTATACCATTTGAAAGTTTAGTCACAATATTACCAGAACTTCAGCAATGTGATGATGTTCAAGCAACCGGTGTTCCATTACCTTCTGTTTCCTTCAAAATAGTGCGAACATTGAAAGTTTGTGAAGAGCATTCAAATTTCCTTTCTGCGAATTCATTTCTTCTCAGTCAGAACTCGAAAGTGAATTCCAGTTGAAAGTGAAGTCTGCCTTCGGACTTCTGTCTGGAAATTGCAACTTTTTAAACTTTGCAGCCTGGTCAATTCCACTTTCCTTAGAAAGTTGCCGAATTATATTCTAAGTTTACGTCACCTTTTATTTCTGGGAAACTTTCTTTGAGTTTCATTCTTCCACTCCTCAACAATGAAAATTCCAGTTTGTCTAGTACGGTTCCTTCCATGGAATTTGAGGAAATATATATAAAAAACCATGTTAAAGGTACGAGGGCTATTTTTTCAACTTCCGATTGTGCCGCTAGGCGGCAGTGCGAGCAGCATTGGCCAACAATGCGTGGCGATTGACTATATAACTCTTCCACTATAACCCCACCCGGTTTCGGCCATCTGACGTGATTACCAATTCATTTAGGGACACATAAACGTGGCCAATATGAATCTCCCGCCAAGTGTGAGTTGCGAGGTGTAATTAGTTTTTTTGCAAACTGAAGGGTTATTCGCAGCAGAAATTCACAGTAGAATGAAACCAGTATACGGTGAAAGCTTTATGAGCACAGAGCAGTGCGTGATTGGTGTCGGGAAAAAGGAGAGTAATGCTCACATCGGGAGGCTAATACTCATTCATGACGACGCCTGTCCTTACAGTGCTGCTGTGACGAAGCGTCTTTTTGAAGGGTCTAAATGATACGTTTTTGGCCATCCGGAGTATAGTTCTGACTTAGCACCAAGTGACTATAACCTTTTCCCAGAACTGTAGAAGATGCTATAGGAGGGCAGAGCTTCCGAACCGACTATGCGCTGCAAGATGCTGTGGAAAACCATCTCAAATCACTGGCGGCAAACTTCTTTAAACTAGGTATGAGGAAGCTTGTACCCAGGTACAAATAATGCGTCAAATCGATTTGAATGTTGACTATGTTGAGAAGTAACTAATAATGTAGGTAACTTTTGATATAAAATTCATTCAATCACGCCCACTAGTTTCATTTTTATGCCACATCGGAAGTTCATAAAAAAATAGCCCTAGTAGGATGTAGTGACTGTTTAGTGAGAATATTATTTCAAGTCAATGTTAATGCAGGGCCGGTTTGGAGAGGTTGGAAGCCCCTGGTGATTGAAATGGGTCAATGGGTCTGGAGGATATGGAATGCCCCTCAGCCAAGAGGAGGGTCCAGGGGTCCTCCCCCAATTTTTTTTTTACTGTATTTAGAAAACCCAAATTTCTACTTTTTGACTCAGGATCTGCAGTACTCCACACTTCTGATAGTTATTCAGACTACATGACTGAATAAAGGGATTGAGGCTGCAACAATAAATATTCTACCAGGCTGCGTTGTTCAGCTACCTATGTTTGGCATTATTCATTATGTACTATTAATTATAATTGAAAAAGTATTAATAATTAGACTTAGTAGAGAAGAGTGCTTGAGAGAAGTATGCTTGAGTTATTATCGATATAATAATAATGATATATCATCTATCATTTCTTGCTAGCAGCCATTTTCTAAGGCAGAGCTCACATAATACTGTCAACCAATCAGAAAAGAGCAGGCGGGGCATGAAGGCGTGTCCAAGCCAAATCTGAAACACCACCCGACAACTGCTGCCGTCAACTGGTCACATTTGGGAACTTTTTGAGCCGATATCGTCGGCTAATCAGAGCGTAGGCGTAACTTATAGGCGTGCTCAATAGAAGTCGAACCATGTCATCCTATTGCTACTACCATCCGCTGGCTGAGTTCGGAACTATTCCAAATGTTTTTGTGAAGAGAGTTGAGAAGACTAAAAAAAGGGCTACAATCTTCACTATGGAGATTAATATGGAACGAGGATTTCTTCCTTGGAATTAGGGTCACTTTATTACAATAATCGTTCCACATTTACCCATTATTTTTCTATTACTCCAATAATTGCAACTGAAGAATGATTATTGAACAAAAACTCTTCGTTGTTTTACTTGAATGTTGATTTAAACAACATTCAAACAACAGTCTACTATACCTCGATATCCGTTTCTCAGTAGCCGCAAGCTGTTCCATATTGTCCAAGTTCCCATTCATTGTGAAGTTATCGAACATCGTCCCATCCCAAACTATAATTCACTCTTTTGTCACACATTCCAATTCTGCAGCAGTATTCATACTTCTTTAGAGACGCGTCCACAGTCTTTCTCCTCCTTGTAACCAGACAAGATGCTTTTCGCTTCATAAAATTGTCCCCAGAAGTTGTCACGTCTAGCTTACTTTTTCCTCTATACATATAATACATTTTCATATTCACTAGTAAATATACCTTCACTCTTCAACTTGATATAGATATTCACTTTTCTATTGCCTAGGATATAGCTCCTATACTTCCTTACTTCATAACGATACGCACTGTTATTCTTACTGGGATATAAACCTTTACGTCTCCACTTGATAATTATAGTCTTATAATTTTCTATTCCTATTTCCTATGATGTATACCTACGATACCAATTCTATCTCGATCGTATTCTACACTTGTACTAAACGCTTCAATTACAGACTTTGATGGGAGCCCCAAAGTTGTTAAGACAGGAAGTTGTAGCTCGTGGAATCTTTCAAGAACACAGAAGCGTTCTTTACGTCGAAGCTTATTCATCAAAAAATGATGAAGCTCATTTGAAGGCATTACTTCCTATGTGTTCAACTAGTTTTTTATAATTATGTGCTTCGAATTTATTTTTTTCGTAAGTGATTCTCCATCAAAGATTACAATTTGATACCAAATTGTATAGCTGTCGCTCAAAATTGTCTCTCTCCCTCTCCTCTCTCTCTCTCTCTCTCTCACTCTCTCACGACACTGTAGATCACGATATTCTCCTTAGAAAGTTAGCTATCCTCGGATTCAGTACTCAAACACTAGCTTGGTTTAACTCCTACCTTAGAAATAGAAAACAATGTGTATCTGTTGGTGATAATAAATCTGATTGGAAAAATGTTATACATGGTGTCCCGCAAGGTTCTATTCTAGGCCCCTCTTATTCACGCTTTATGCAAACGACCTCCCTTCTGTCATAAAGTTTTCTAAATTTCATACCTATGCTGATGACCTTCAAATTTATGCCAGCTGCCCCATCTCAAAAATTAACGAAACAGTAGATAAAATCAATCATGATGTAAATTTAATATTCGAATGGACAAAGAAAAATGGCCTTAAACTCAATCCTAATAAAACGCAGCCAATAGTAATTGGTTACTCACGCTTAGTAAATAATATTGATATAAACACAATCAATAAAATCTCCATTGATGGTAATGAAATCCCCTACTGTAGCTCTGTTAAAAACCTAGGAATAATCATGAATAAAAATTTAGACTGGTCAGAACAGGTTAATAAAACATGTAAGAAGGTTTTTTCAGCCATGCACTCATTGAAGAAATTACAAGACATCCTTCCTAGGAATATCAGACTGTTGTTGGTAAAATCACTAATTTTCCCCCACTTAATGTATTGCAACTCAGTACTCAACGATATGCAAGTTACACTGAATGATAAACTACAGCGTTGTCAAAATTATTGCTTAAGGTTTGTTTATTCTCTTCAACGCCATGAACGAATCACCCAAGCCCACATTTCAAGTTCAACTCTAAAGCTACCCGATCAGAGAAATTTTAGAATAATTAAACTTGTTAGAGATATTTTGAAACATCGTAAACCAGTTTATTTCAAAGATGAATTCAAATTTGTTTCTGAAGGCAGAAGAATAGACGTGTCACATACTAGAACTGGAGAAAATACTTTAAGGATTCCAAATCACCGTACTACCATTTATACTAAGTCCTTCACATCTGTGAAGTTGGACCGGATGATGTTAGCCCTGACGACGAAAATGTTATGAATCGTTAGTTTAGCGTTAGTTTAGGTTTGTTTTGATAAATTTGACGTTTGTTTAGAATTCTAAATACCAAATTTAGAAGTTTCAAATTTTCCGGGCCAACTTCACGCCAGCCCGGAAGTT
Organism: Sogatella furcifera; assembly: GCA_017141385.1. Classification (NCBI taxonomy): domain Eukaryota; kingdom Metazoa; phylum Arthropoda; class Insecta; order Hemiptera; family Delphacidae; genus Sogatella; species Sogatella furcifera. The sequence continues at coordinate 19,931,707 of CM029555.1, forward strand.
TCCACAGAATTGGTTGAAAATAGTCTAGATCGTTAGTTTAGCGTTAGTTTAGGTTTGTTTTGATAAATTTGACGTTTGTTTAGAATTCTGAATACAAAATTTGGAAGCTTCAAATTTTCCGGGCCAACTTCACGCCAGCCCGGAAGTTTTAGCAAATTTGGTTGAAAATAGTCTAGAACGTTAGTTAAGCGTTAGTTTGGGTTTGTTTTGACAAATTTGACGTTTGTTTAGGATTCTGAATACCGAATTTGGAAGTTTCAAATTTTCCGGGCCAACTTCACGCCAGCCCGGAAGTTTTAACAAAAATGTTTGAAAATAGTCCAAATCGTTAGTTTAGCGTTAGTTTAGGTTTGTTTTGACGAATTTGACGTTTGTTTAGGATTATGAATACCAAATTTGAAAGATTCAAATTTCCCGGGCCAGCTTCACACCAGCCCGGAAGTTCTCATAGAATGATTTGAAAATAGTCTAGATCGTTAGTTTAGCGTTAGTTTAGGTTTGTTTTGACAAATTTGACGTTTGTTTAGGTCTCTGAATACCATATTTGGAAGTTTCAAATTTTTGTCTGGGCCAACTTCACACTTCAGTTCCAGACCACAATTTGTATAAAGAATATTCCAATGTATACTTGACAGTATAGGTTACTTACTCTTAGTTCTTATGTATACTTCCATTTGCAGTTTTCTTATTACTGCTATTGTTATTTTTGGCAAGAATTTATCACATCTAGAAATGTGTTAATGGTTCGAATTGCTGATCTTCTTGGAGTGCTATAATACTCCATACCAGTGATATTCTAATAGACTTCATATAATATGTATAATAATATATAGTATGTTATGTAGTATAGTGAATATGGTATATTATATTATCTTTGTATATAGACTAATAATATATTTAACATATAAGTTGTAGAGAAAATCATCTAGATTAGAGTTATCATTTTTATTAGGTACTATAAATTTATTCATTACTATATCAATACTATTCATTGACTATATTTTAGATGTTACAGTACATATACCGTAATCACGATGACTGACTTGAGACTATTTATTTATGAGTCACTGTCTTCAGCTATTGTAAGTTTTGTAAAATATTTTCAAAAAATGGAATACTGGTGTCTGTGATAGAGATATCATTCTTTAAATGTGAGAATACTTCATTTTTGTAAATTTTCAACAGCTTAAAAATTCTTATGGGTCTTAGTATGTCCAAGCAAAGATTCATCTTTGGAATATTTTTATACCTGTCAAATATTGATGTGTCATGAAATATACAATATACGTTTACATGACTACTTAATTGAAAGATTTTCTTTATGAATTTTTAGTCACCTCATTCAATCCCTACATTTCCCAAATTATAAACATTGTATGTAGGCTAGACAATACACAATTCTTTTACAAACCAAGTGTTTGGAGGGAATTGTGCAATAGGCCTACTTCAAAATGAATATTGTTTGAAAAAACCTATAAAACTAACGATCTAGACTACTTTCAACACATTCCATTTAGAATTGTGGTCTGGAACTGGGGTGTGAAGTTGGCCGACACAAAAATTTGAAACTTCCAAATATGATATTCAGAGACCTAAACAAACGTCAAATTTGTCAAAACAAACCTAAACTAACGCTAAACTAACGATTTGGACTATTTTCAAACATTTTTGTTAAAACTTCAGGGCTGGCGCGAAGTTGGCCCGGAAAATTTGAAGCTTCCAAATTTGGTATTCAGAATTCTAAACAAACGTCAAATTTATCAAAACAAACCTAAACTAACGCTAAACTAACGATCTAGACTATTTTCAACCAAATCTGTGGAAACTCCCGGGCTGGCGTGAAGTTGGCCCGGAAAATTTGAAACTTCTATTTTCGGTACTCAGAATTCTAAACAAACGTCAAATTTATCAAAACAAACCTAAACTAACGCTAAACTAACGATTCATAACATTTTCGTCGTCAGGGCTAACATCATCCGGGCCAACTTCACAGACGTAAGTCCTTCCTAGTTTCTGGTTGCCGTGCATGGAATGCACTACCTGATTCTGTTAGATGTATTGAGAGTAGAGCAAGCTTCATCATGAAACTAAGAAAATATCTTGTCGAGAAAATGACCGAAAACATTCAACCCTAGAGCAAGAGCATGACAACCCTTCATCCTCCATCCATCACCCATTCAATATACTTGTAAATATAACTTTACATTTTTTGTAGAAATAAGTTCAACCTTTGTTATAGACCATCGTTACATACATCCATCATTAGCAGTAGTAATTTCAACTTACATCATTCACCCCAACATCAACCATTATTCATTACTTCCAGTAGTTATTAATTTTAAGTTAAATTTAGATTATTATTTTATTCTTCTTTTTTCCAGAATCTTTATAGCAATGTTCTATTAATTTCAATCTGCTTTAAAATTCCAATTGAAATTACCGTCATTTTTTACATCATTTATAAGCAGTGTAAACATTATGTTTTAAACTTTAAGGCCAAGTGTTAATGGAAACGACAATTTTTTTGTCCTTTCCCAAGAATGGACATCTTTATGTCCAAACTTCGCCTTTTCATCTAGACAATTATTCAATCGTAATTTAAAAGATTGCCAATTAAATATATTTTAATGAAATTTCTATAATTTCGCGTTCATGTGTATCCGTGTTTGTTGAATAATGTTACTATGTTTTCAGCTAGTGACGTTTATATGAAAGTAATATAGCTACTGTATATTCATTTCTGTATAATTAGAAGTACACTTCCTCCTCTATGTTATTACGTACTATATTTAAGCAATCTAGAATTGTAGCGTGAGTTTATTGTTATTGTCTATATGAATAAAGAAATCTAATCTAATCTAATCTAATCTAATCTAATCTCTCTCTCTCTCTCAACTTTGGGTGTGCTTGGTAAAACCGGGCATAATAAGTGTGAATGTTTTGTTATTGTCTATATGAATAAATTCGTTCCGGCAGCTGGCGGTCGGAAAGAGTGCATTTCAAATGCAATTCTATGATGGCTCAAATCATATGACTTATAATGAGCTATTCGGGGTATGAATTCCAAGGTGCCGTTTTCGAAAAACCCATGAAAAACACAATTTTCGGCATATTATTCGCCATTTTCTCTGCCATTTTTGATTGGATTTTTTTCGTTGATGGCTCAAATTGTAGGGCATAATAAGGGTATTATACACACCAATTTTCAAACCGATCAAGTCATTGGTCGATTTGTAGTGATTTCTCAAAAAAATCATCCTCTAATTTCACCCCCTTCCCTTGGACCAATTTGGCTGGTTAACGAACTTGACCGAGATATTAACACTAATAATTTTTGTGCAAAATTCGGTCGCTCTCCAACAAGCCCTTCGGGAGTTATCGTGTTAACAAGAATCTGTACATATATATATATATATATATAGCACATTACAGAGTCACTTTAAAATAATGGTAATAATATAAGTGTCTTCTGTATATATTATTACCTATATATATTGTAGCTGACTATTTTGGGAATCCCTAATAAAACCTGTAATATCGAAATTTTATTAATTTGGCCGGATGCCGTCGGTAGGCTTGGTTGGTGTAGGACGACTCCCTGTGTAGCAGCTGACACAATAAAACAATTCTCAGTCGGATGATGGGCAAGTAATAAATTCGCAAATGTTTTTCTATTTGCGAACTCCTGACCACTTTCCGACCAAGAATTATTTGAAGATTTGGAAACGTTCGTGGAGCAGATATCCAGATGACTCCGATGATCCCAGTAGAACCTAATACTACTTAAATTTAAATAGTCTCTCAAATCCCCAACGCCTCCACAATAGGAATATATTTCAATCACCCGGGAATTCGCAAAATAATTAATTAATTTCAACGAGGATAGATACCTCAAATATTGAGTTATGGTTGAAGTAATATTAAATTTATTAAGAGCTCTCCGGCTGAATGGAATTCCACAAGAATTTATGGAGTCGTTGGCAACTGAGAGAACAAGCAAGCATAAATTCCCTGAGATTAATATATTGATTTGATCAATCAGTTGATTGCAGAGAAGATTTATTGAAAACTGGGTATTATTCATACACCAGATAATTAAATTGAAAATATTCCCCAGGGACTCTTGGGTGTTTGATTCACCTGTCGAGTATGTGGGTGGAAATTGAAATAATAAATGACAGTATGACAAAGTACCTAATACCTGGCGACAATTGAGTGGGAAAAAATTATTGTTACACCAGTTTGAACAAAGACTGAGATTTATTAGCCAATTCAGAAGTGTGAAATCGAAGATCATTAATTGAATAATAATAAATTGAATTTAATTTGATGACAAAAATGTTAATTTCTGTTAAAAAGTTTTTTAGAATTGAATTAGGCTTTGGCCTAAGGTCCACACAGTGATTTGAAGGAAAGTCCTTGTTCTTCATTCACAAGTAATAAATTAATTTGAATTGATGCTGTTGATAATTTTTGGAGAGTTTAATAAAATCTTGTTGATTGCTCACCAATATATCGTAGCGCTGAGCTCAGCTTAAATCACAGACACTTTGCACTGGCGATGACTTTCACTGGTTTCCAATTTATCACAGGCACTTTTTTCTTGTGAGAAGAATTTACATGGAGAACAAAGACTTGATGGGGACAATTAACAAAATTAGGAACTCAAACAATAATTACATTTAAGACATTTAGAATTATTAAAGCTTTCAAATTTAGGGGATCCTGGTCGGTGATCCTTCTCGTTCAAGGGTAGGTTCTCGTCTGCCACGAGGTAAAATTCCTCAAGGAGGAAATTAGGAATTAGAACTTTCTAGAAGAACTAAAACCCACGTGACCTAATTTGGCCAATAAGAAAAAGAAAGGACCCTCAGTAAGGCAATTATCCAATAGGAATTTGCCATGTACTTGAGGAAAAAGACCAACACAGGTGAGGCAGAGAAAGAAAAATTTAAATCAAGCAAAAAATAAATTTGTCACATGAGTGAGCAAACAAATACAAATACAATAAATAGCAAATAAAAGGGCAGGAATGAGCAGATTTTGTTATCACAGACAATTTTTAAAACTAATGGTTACAGACACTGGGTTGCTAATCAGCTGTTGATAACGTGATTGACAGTTCAGTACTTGGCAAGAGCCATTCTAACCACAATTCCAGGTAAACAATAATAATTGTAGTGCATTTCAATAATAGTATTGCAGTGCAATTATTACAAATAAATTGCAAAGAATGTGAATGAAATCAGTTTGTGAAATAATGAATATTTGAGTATACAATTCACATAAGTAATTTTTAATTTCTAGTATGTATTTTCCAACTTTCTCGTAATGATTAGCCCCTTGATAATTGCTCCCTGACAATATATATATATATATATATATATATATATATATATATATATATATGAATTTGAACGGACATGTGGTAATAATAATGGTAATAATAGAAGTGTCTTCTGTATATATTATTACCTATATATATATATGAATTTGAACGGACATCAGATTCGTGTTCTGGGGGCTCGGAAACGTGTAAAAAATATATCGCATCATATATTTGCGATTATCCGGTCAAGACCAATAGTGCATTTTTTTCAAATGAAATGCACTAAAAGAAATCTAATCTAATCTAATCGTGATGTAACCTACTAACAGCTGATTTGAAGCATCTATTGTCCCTTTTGATTTCAAAAACATAATCCAGGCATAGCTCAATGACATCCCAAATTGACATCAGCTGTTGGAGCTCACAAGAAGAAGATGTAAATGCTAAACTTTTCGACGACTGTTATAAATTTGCATGCTTTTTTCTAATATGTACATCCGAACTCAAATAGTTATGAAATGCGAGAACCTGGGAAATCAAAACGTCAGAAAAACGCTTACCTCAGCCATACATGCACATCACGTTTCACAAGTCTTTGATCACATCATCAAATTTCTTTACACTAGCACTGGTGGCTACTCTGTATAGGAACACTGTGGATGGCTGTAGATTAAAAAAGCAATATCTCTGTGAAATAGCGGCTCCCGTGCGTGTGAGAGTGAGGAATGAGAAGGAAACCATGGAAAACACGAGAGAGAGATTTCAAAAAAGAGAGTGTGTAAGAGGAAGAAATCGAGAGAGTTTGAGGAAAAAAAAGAGAGAAAAAAAGACTAACATTGGAAAAAATTGAGAGATAGAAAAAAGATTTACATTGGGAGAGATTGAGAGAAAGAAAAAAATATTTACATTGAGAGAAATCGAGAGAGAGAAGAGAAAGATTTACATTAGGGAAAATTGAGAAAGAGAAAAAGGAAAAAAATATAAAAAACTGAGACAGTGGGAAAAATAGGGGAAAACAAATAAGTCGAGAAAGAGAAATGGGAAAATACTAAAAGAAAATAGAAAGAGGGAGAGAAGAATAGAAAAAAGCTAAAAATTTAAACAGAACATATTAAAATATGGACAGAGAGAAAAATGAAAATATGAAAAATAGAGAGAAATAAGAATAGGAAAAAAAGAGAGATAAAAATAGGAAAAAATTGAAAATAGAGATAGAGAGTGAGAGGAAAGAATAGGAAAAAGTTGAAAACTATAGAGAGAGAGGAAAAAAGAATAGCAAAAAGCTAAAACATAGAGAGAGAGAAAAATTGGGAAAGAGATAAAAATAGAGAGATAGATAGATAGAAAAAGGAAAATAGATAAAAAATAGAGAGGTTGTTTGAGTGAGGAGGTCGGCCTTTGTGATACGTCGAACACTGAACATCACAGACATGAACGATGAGCCGCATCTGGTTTTAAACATGAAGGAAAGACCTGCCGATGTTCACAGCCCCCTAGTCAAAGCCTAGATAGTCAGCTGCCTTCTCAGTGGAAAAGCCGCCATCACATAAAATCTCATTTAAACGTGCCCCAGAGGTATGCAAACACTGTATTTCATTTTCAGCCGCCTGTCCCAGCTTACATAATCGCACACGAGCTGTTTCAACTTTGAAATTTGCAATAATCTTGGCAAATATTCAGCAATCGTCATCATCCGTGAAAATTTGAGCTTTGAGCTCTTATTAGATGTGCAACGCAAACTGAAAAGAAATTGTTTGATGGTATAGTCTGTCCGAGCAGAGAAGACATTCTGGCAAGATGGAAAATGACTCCATATCGGTCAATATTGTTTCAAAAATCAGAAATGTGGTCTCAAATTGTAGAAAACATTTTGCTCTATAATTTGAGACCAGAGTTTTAATTTTTGAACCAATATTGACCGAGCTAGAGTTATTTTTCCACCTTGTCAGAATGTCTTCTTTGCTTGGACAGACTATATTTCTCGCTGAGGATGATACATATCCCCCTCATAAATTTCAACATTTGCGAGGGTGAGTGAATCTATGAATATCAAATTATTAATAATTCATATTTATCTATGCTTTTTAGATGAAATTTTTATTCAACATCTCAATTAATGAAGGGAAAATGATCAGAAAATGTTTTGGTTTTGTTTTTTCTGCCAATATGCAACTACTGATAAAATTCTGGGAATGACTAAACATCTCACGAATGACTTTTAGGTCCTAGATCTCTATTTTAATGAAATATAGAGTGAAAAATAAGAATCTTAATCTGGTATCACACGGTAATAATTTTATTGTGATAGTTTATATGGAAAGATACGAATATAATTTTGTGTGATTTCGTTCTTACATCTCTTTTCATTAACTATGAGAATGGAAGTATTATCGTGTAATACCGGCCTGAGATACTCATTAATGACTCTATACTTCATTTAACTAGAGATAGTTTTGTGTCCAGGACCTTTCAATATTGCTTGAAGTGAGACCAACATAATATCCTAATTCATAACTCGTGAACTATAAAATATCATGGGAACATTGATGTTAGAAAATTGTTTCTGTTAATCATGATTCATGCCTATCTAACTGATAAAATAATTATTATTCCTAGTAGGCTAATCAAAACTTAATGTTTATTTATTTTTAATATTATTTATCCATAACGACGTAACAAAAATGGTTCGCCGAAACCCTAGAGGTTTTTCAGCAGGTGTCTCAATCATTCATAATCATTTTAAATTATTTATAATTTCATAATAAATATGAATACTCATCACTTTAAATTGGAAGCTTCATATCATAATAAAGAGCTCCAAAGTTCTGATTATCTAAAAGAACGTTGGTTCTTACTCTTGCTATACTCGTAGACCGTTCAATTGATACTGTTATGGGAAAACTAAATACAATCTCATCATCTTCTTCCATTCGAAACTTTTTTTCTAGCTTTTGCCATTCACCTGATAGCTCACGTACAATATCCATACAATCGAGCAAAGTCATGAATGGTTTTAGCTCAAACAAACCGTGAGGGAATCAACAAATTTTTCCCTGGCATTTTTCGCAACGAGTGTCGTTTTTGAAGTGTTATGAGGCAACGTTTACAGCCGTTTAATTACGCGGAACCGGTTTGCAGTGGGGACAATCTGCAGTCATTTCATTCATAGTATTGTTTGAATTTACTTTGTTAATTATTTCGAATGAATAAGCAGAAGGAGAACAGAGGCAGAACAGAAGCAGAGAAGAGGCAGAAAGGAGACAGAACAGAGGCAGAGAGGAAAAGAGGAAACAGAACCGCAGGGCAGGGACAGAGTGGAGAAAGAGCAGAGATAGAGCAGTGGCGTAACATAGGAACAGAACAAAGACGAACAATGGAGACTTTTGTAGGTCGCGCCGAGGACAATCAAAGGGTGCCTGTAGTGACAGTCACATTCATTCATGGATACTGTTATCACTTGAAAAAGATGAAGGAGGAATGGAAGAAAATGGCAGGGGAGGAGGAGGTGGTGTTGGTGGTGGAGGATGATGAGGAAGAGAAGGAGAAGTAGGAGGAGGAGGAGGAGGAGGAGGAGGAGGAGGAGAAGGAGGAGGAGGTGGTGGTGGTGATGGTAATGGATGGGGAAAAGGAGGAGGAAGCGAAGGAGAAGGAGGAGAAGGAAGCGAAGGAGAAGGAGGAGGAGAAAGAATAGGAGGATAGGGTGGAGGAGGAGAAAAAGAAGAAGGAGGAGTGGGGGGAGGAGGAGGAGGAGGAGGAGGAGGGATAGGAGAAGGAGGAGGAGGAGGAGTGATAGGAGGAGGAGAAAGAGGAGGAGGATAGGGTGGAGAAGGAGAAAAAGAAGAAGGAGGAGTGGGAGGAGTGATAGGAGGAGGAGAAAGAGGAGGAGGATAGGGTGGACGAGGAGAAAAAAAAGAAGGAGGAGTGGGAAGAGGAGGAGGAGGAGGAGGAGGAGGAGGAGGAGGAGGAGGAGGAGGAGGAGGAGGAGGAGGAGGAGGAGGAGGAGGAGGAGGAGGAGGAGGAGGAGGAGGGAGGAGGAGGAGGAGGGAGGAGGAGGGAGGAGGAGGAGGAGGGAGGAGGAGGAGGAGGAGGAGGAGGAGGAGGAGGAGGAGGAGGAGGAGGAGGAGGAGGAGGAGGAGGAGGAGGAGGAGAAGGAGGAGGAGGAGAAGGAGGAGGAGGAGGAGAAAGAGGAGAAGGATTGGGTGGAGGAGGAGAAGAACGTGGACGGAATAAAGAAGGAAGATAGCTGAGCAGCAGAAATATGAGAGAACCAAAAGATGAGTGATAGAAGAATATTACATATTGCAGTACACAAACTGCTGGATAATTATGATAATAATTAATTAGAAATCCTTTGTCTATTTATACAGCAATATAAGGATTCTAATTTATCATTATCATAAAAGATTAGTGACTAGTGAGGCTGGATAAGACGAATGCATGTTTGAATTCAAAAATGAAATTATACAAAATAAGAGAACTTAGAAGAGTGATTCGAGTAAAAAGGAAATAATGAAATAGAATAGGATAGAATTAACTTCTGCAAAGAGAGGGAAAAAGAAAGAAAGAAGCAATGTTGAAGGAGAGTAATTATTGCGATTAACATAAGTAAATGATATGAGAAAATGGGAGAAAATGAACTGAGAAGTAGATGATTATAATGATGATGAACATAAAAAATGATGAATTTGAGTGTGAGATGTAGAGGAGATTTTTACTTTATTTTGTTGATGGTGTCTGAATGAAAATTCCTATATTTTATTTCTGGTTGATTGATTCTTTCTTCTTAAGTTTCTGTTGCAGTTTGCTCTCAACTAATTTCATTAGAAAATGAAATTGGTGAATATTCCATTGGAATTGTATGGGAAAATGTATGAAAGTGATTAAAAACAACAACATAGAAGAGGAATGAAAGAAGAGATATAGAAGATTGAAGTGTAGTAGTATATGAAGTAGTAGAAATGAAGAGAAGAGAGAACCTGAAGACAAAGGCAAGATAAATCAAGATTCTCTATCCGAATTTGAATAGACGTGGGTGTATGCTGTTGATCGTGACATTCCGTAACAATTCTCAGCAGCTTTGGGCTCTATGGTGAGAGTTGAGCGGACATTTTTGAATGAATTTCATACATCCAATCGTGTGTTCAATAATTTAAAGCTTCTATATCAACAGAAATCAACAACACGCAGAAAATTATTATGTGAAATTACGAGTATTCTATTTCAATTAGGCTATCTCATTTTCTTTTATACTCGAGTACATCGTTAAAGATTGAAAATTTCTGAGGTTTTTTCAATACATAACCAAAACTGTAGCTATACAGGAGTCTCAACTCTTTATCCTTATCATACTGCACTAGTAAAATGAGACTTTCTGGAAATGTAAATTTTTCTATACTCCTACGCTGTCAAGGCAGAAAGGGGTCAAGAAAAAGAAGAAGTAATTTTTTCTAACTAAATTAAAATTAAAAGATAAATATCATAAGGATATAATCTTGTAAAAAACTGTAGAATGATATCATAACGATCCGTAAAGCTCGTAATAAAAAGGTTTTCAAAAAAAGCAGTTTGCCAGTATATGGGACCTAAAATTGAAAATTTTCAATATTCCAAACATCGAGCTCCCATAAATTGTTGAGCAGCTGTATAGCTTGATATAAAATAATAAGCCAACGTTGAGCATTATTTAAGAGCTCCATAAACCATGTCGTAAATTTCAAACAACTGCATTTTGATTTTCACTATCGCAAATTGATTCCGGTTGAAGTTCATTGTTGAACGAGTTGACGTAATTGGGTTTCCAAAGATCAAAATTTCAAAGATGTGGGTTTGATGATTGAGGGGTGGAAATCGTGGGGGAGTATCACGTGGTCTTGTGGGATCGTTTTGTCGTCTGAAACAGGAGATGCCTCCGTTGATAGGGTGATGAAAATTTCATGAGTCTCCTGCTGGATCTTGTTTCGATGAAAATCGGAGAATTGTTGATGACAACGCTATTTGGTTGCCAAGGAAACGGCTAATAATATTTTTGTGTCCACCATCAGAAACAGACTGGCATTCGTACTCAGTATCGTGGTTACATTGATTTTCTTTTTGCTAAATGAAGGGTGATGAAAATTTTGAAATATACTTCAATGCTGGTTTTCAGTGAATTGTTTTCTTTTTCAGATTTCTTCTATCGTATGACTGTAGGTTTGACGTCTGGTGGGATCGGACTCCCCCGCATTGAAGGAAACTTCATCACTACAATAAAATTCTTATCCGAGCCGATATTTGTCATAAAAATTTGCTGCATTTCAAAAATAATAATAGGTAACAATAATCATGGAACGTTGAAATGTTAGATGATTACTTCAACAACATGACGTGAACCATGGAATCATCGCAACCAAATTAGTAACTAGAGAAAATTCTAATATTAGAAATATTCTGCCTACTTTGAGAGTTGAGAATGTGTATTTCTCATCTTTTCATGAGTTAACAATGTTCGTAATCGAGTAGACTAGATGAAGAAGACAGTTCTACTCATATTTTTCATAGACTGTTCTTCATTTTCCATGAAAAATTCAAGTATTAATCGAATGTAAGATCTTCATGTCATCAGGAATGAATATAAGAAATCTTTATAACAAACAACAAACATCCTTTAAAAGTGGGACCATACAGGAATCACCGAAAGTTTTCTTCCATTTTGCAATGTAAGAGCACACTGGCATTCTGCCATATTCTATTTTACCAGCGTTCTTCAAGGCTCTCAATTTGAAAATTCGTCCTTCCTAGCAAAAATAGTGAAGAAATCTGAGAAGAGTGAAAGAGTTCTGATGTGATTGAAGTAAGCGAATCATGAAGCTAAGACCAAGAATGGAAACTTGTAAAACATTACTATTTTTGCAAGTTATTAGTCATATTTTCTCAAAACCTTTAATTCTGGTAGTATTTTTTTGGTGATTATTGATTATTACCGACAATAAAAAACTCACTTTCTGTTTCTTTTTAAAAGTTAAAACAAGATATTCAGGTTTTCTCTATTTAATACAGGGAGCAGACGAAGCAACTATAATGTTTGGCATCAGACATAAATAAGTTCTTGCGAAATTGTTTGCTAACAGCTGATGTCAACTGGATGTTTTCTAGCTGGATATAATACGAGCTGATAACTAGAGTAAAAGGCATGGAAAATGTCCAATAGCAGAGTTCCCCTTAACCCATCAGTACCCAATGAGTTACCATCTCGTCGTTACTTGCATTTATTTACATGGTCCCATGATTTTCATTTATAATCAGCTGATTTGGCAACGTTGCATCAAATCTTACAGGACCATTTTCGTGCTTTCTACTCTAGCAATCGCCAGATCTGAGTGATCCTCTACATAAATTATAAATGCTCGTAACAGAACTTGTTTTTCTAAGAGCTTTTTTATCGATTTGGTGCAATCCCTGGCAAGAATCTGGAAATGGGTTGGAAATATGGCCTGGGCCCCAGAGAGTCACACTCACATACATCACTTAGGTTTGGTGCAGAGAGCAATGGGCCTTCCTTCCTAACACTCCCAAGAGTCGATAAGAAAGCATGTAAAAAAGGGTACCCACTCGGATTGAGAGCACAAAACGTTGAGAGTGCAAGTAATAGCGTCTTTCTAATAATAGCCTCCAACTCAGGAGATCCTGTTCCCAAAAACTTATTTTCAACATGTGATATGAGATCGATTCCCAATTCCACTTGATTCAAGCTTCTGATTCTTCTCAATCAAATATTTTATCATATTTTTATTGGTTAACACTATTTCAATCTTTACTATATCGAATTTTTCCAATCTTAGAGTTTTAATTCAGTTAATATTTTTTAAAAGTACGACCACATGAGCTCTAGGCTTTGAGCGTATATCCAATAATTTCAATTTCAATTTATTCTTCTGTGACAATTCCAAGTTTATCATCCCCTATTATAGTCTCAAAATCATCAACCATTGTAACTATTCACCTTTTCTTTGATGGAGCAAAAGCTTTTAACATTGATACTCAACTGAAAACAACTTCTTTAATGACTATTAGTCGACCGAATTTGAATTGTGTGTGGCAATAAAAAGCCAACGAACAGCCACCTTTTGAGGGTCTGAGAGTGATTCATTCATTTCAACGAACATATTGAGAACGTTGTATTAGAAACGCGGTTCCCCCTGAGGGGGAAGTGGGGAAAGGAGGGGTTCAAAGCTCAATGTAGAACTACAGGCTGGTTTTCGTTGCTCATCAATTACAGTGACCCTTTCACAAAGGAAAAGCCTCACTTAGCCGGCCGGGCTTTCCCGGCGGTGATGGTAGCTGGAAAATAAATTTTCCGCTTTTCCGACGAACGCCTCACCCCCAAATATGCTGAATGCAATTTGCTTGGAAAACTGATGACCCCCATCAGCAGTGGAAAATCTACAATGGGCTAACTGAAAAACATAAACGGCAACGCTCAGCACTTTGTGGCGCCCTCCCCCCTTCCAAACAAACCCCCCCCCCCCCATCACCAGAGAACTCCAATTTCAACCTACGGCACTTGACGTGTCAAATTTAACGAAACGTGTGATTGGATCACTAGCAAGCTGTTAAGTTCCGCTGCTTATTCTGAGAATTATCATTCTTAAGTTATCAATAGGGTAATCTATGTGAAAACTTGAATAGATTATTAATTCTATTTTAGAATACATTATTGAACTTTGATGTGTTCTAATTTCAAAATTTTAAATGTGTTTTTTTTTTAAGTAAAAATCAATTTCGAGTTCAACTTTATGACATAACCTTGATTTGGACTTCTGGCACTGGCGGCTCGTGCTCACAAAACAGGTGAAGTGCTCGTATCTTCTACTGTACAGCACTTCACCTGTTACGTGGGCACGAGCCGCCTGTGACTTCTGGTATAAATTGGTTGAGGAACAGTTTTGGGCGTTATGCTGTTGTTTGAACCTTATTATTTTTATTCGGTTGGGTGAATTATTAAAGTTGTTTCAGTTAATTTTCAACATATTTCAAGAAAAGCTTTGTTTCTTCCATAGTGAAAACTAACCATAATATTCAACACGCTTCAACTGCGGTCATCACATTTGAATTCCAATTTTTGAGCAGTTTTTGAGCTAGTTATTTTAATACCTATTATTATATTCTAGTTTTCACAGTCCAATTACTGTTCACAAGAGAGTGGATCTAATTGCAATTTCAATAGAATAACAGTGAGAAATTTTCAAGTAATCAACCAGACTTAACGTTCAATTATTACATTTGAATATATGTAGAGCAATTTACACCAGTCAAATTACTATTAGATTTTCTCCAATACAGGAGTGTGAAATCAATTGCAACAACATTTACAAATACAGTATGAAATATAACAAAATTGAATTTATGAGTAAGCACTAGGAAAAGTATGTGTTAGAACCAGATCAATCACATATACTAATATGGAATCTACAATATGATTGCATGGATAATACAGTTATTGGAAGCCATATTATTGATACATTCAAACAAGGCAACATTATCATCGCACTGACATTGGAAATCGATGTAAAAGTCTGCAGTGAAATTGAAAAAGATTTGTTTGTTACGTGAATTTGTTACATGATTTTTTGATGAACATTGGAGTCAACATAGGAAAAGACCGTTTTATTTATAATTCAATGCCAATGAACTGAAATAATTGTATTTCTGATTTTGATTTTCAATATTGTTTATAATTACGGGAAGAATATTGAAAACGAGTCAATTTCACAATCATTATCGTGTGAATTAAATGAATATTCCAATATTGAGCCTCGGAGTAGACATTTTAAAGATCTGTATTATTTATTTCAAAATGATAAGTTGATAAAATCTGTATTATTATTATTGTTATCATTATTATTATTATTTCGTGTGTTTTGTCTCCAGTTATCTGGGTAATGAAAGTGACATTGGCCAATCAAGCAAAATGTCACCTTTTTTATTGTGGAATGTTCAAGAAACTTCTAACTATTGATGTCGTGCTCAGTATAACAGCTTTCTGCATTAAATTCAACACCCAAGCTGGCATTCTCATTTCCTTCAATCCTTTAGGCAGATCTTTTGGTATCACTCCTGTTGCTGACATCACCATTGGCACAATTATAACTTTTTCTTGCCTCCACAACTGCTTAATCTCATCAGCCAAAGACAGATATATCAGTAGCTTCTCTTCACTGTATTGTTTCAAATTGTGTGTGTTTGGTATGCCTATGTCAATTAGAAATGTAAATCGTTTCTGCTTATCTATTAATATGATATCTGGTCTATTGTTGGCAATCGTTTTGTCTGTGAGAACAGACCGGTCCCAATACATCTTGTGACTTTCATTTTCTAAAACAGCACTAGGAGTATACTGATAATATGGAACTGACTTATTATTATTATTATTATTATTATTATTATTATTATTATTATTATTATTATTATTATTATTATTATTATTATTATTATTATTATTATTATTATTATTATTATTATTATTATTATTATTATTATTATTATTATTATTATTATTATTATTATTATTATTATTATTATTATTATTTATTAATCTGTATTAATTCAATGCCAAGCAGCCATAGCTGTTGTGTAATTGGATAGAATATTGTTGTACAAGGCTGTTGAATAATTGGACGGACATTAAAAATTGAAAACCCGTTCTCAATTAACCGTAGTGCTTCCTGAGTACCGCAAACAGTGGCTGAGGTTCTGTTGTATCCAAGAACAATGGAGACCATACCTACGCCCTGTTATCAAACAAAGGCGAGCCAAGGCCAACTTGATAAGCATGGTCTTAAGTGTGCATTACACATAAATTCCGTGTTACTGTTACAGCCTGCAATCGGACCTACTATGGTGAAATTGGGAGGACTTACGAGTTGGAACTCCACCGGCCCCGGGAGGATAGTCTGCCCTACATTTGTCATCTCACTCTGGCGGCTGGCGGGGGAGAGTATGGCGACATCGTGCAGGTAATTCTCTTCTCTCTTTATCACTCACTACATGAGTACCTACTCTCTTTCTCACTTCAATGTAATTTAAACTTAAACTGTCTCCTCATATATGATCACATACGTTCTGCCTTTCATGTCTATCATTTCATCTCACCTCTCTTCTCTCTCTTATTTTAGAAGTTATTCATCCATCTATCTTCCTATCTCTTCCTTTTTCTCTACTCTACTCTCCTACTCTTTCTTTTCCTCTACTCTACTCTCCTACTCTACCTTACTCTATCATGATAATTGAAAAATTTTATTGAAAATACTTTAAATGGAGCTCCGCATGAATTCAATATCAGTGAGAATCTCTTGAATCAACCTCTCTCAGTAGATAATATAAACGTACGACAGTAAAATTACTCTCTCATGATCATTGAAGAATTTTATCAAAAATACTTCAAAAGGAGCTACGCATGAATTGAAAACCAGTGAGAATCTCTTGAATTAACTACTCTCAGAAAGTAATATAAACGTACGGTATAGAATAGTAGTAAATAATATTATTTTGAGGAATATTCGGCTATCAAAGCATGTTGTTTGTCTGTATGTATTCGCGTGATTGCAAATTTGTTGAAGGAGTTTTTGGTTTTGAGAAAGTAGGTTATACAGGGTGTATCAAGAGGATGTGCAATACTTCTCACGCTGATTCCTCACCAAGTAGACAAAAAAGTTCCATGGCACCAACCCACAAAAACGCTTTGTTACAGAGATAACAATGGCGGAAAATTGAGATTTTTCAAAATATATAAATTTTTCTAATTCTTTAGAGGCTTTAGTAAGGTTCTAAAATAATCAATTCCTATGTAAAATCAGCTGAAGAATTCAATTAAACCAGTTGCAAGTTTCAAAATCAACCGTTATTGAGATAATTGGAAAAATATGCTCGAAAACGCCCTTTTTCAACAATAAGGGTTATAACTGGATAAGGAATCATAAAATTGTATTTTTTATTATTGGAAGTTGAAGAGAGTCGAATTCTAAAGAAAAAGTTAAATGGCGGCGGTTGTGTAAATCTTACCCAAATCTCAGAAATGGCGATCAAAAATTCCAGTTATAACCCTTATTGTTGAAAAATGTGCTATGTTTTTTAAATTTGGCGATTTTTGATCGCCATTTCTGAGATTTGGGTAAGATTTACACAATCAACGCCATGAACTTTTTCTTTAGAATCCGACTCTCTTCAACTCCCATTAATACAAAATACAATTTTATGATTTCTGAAATACAATTTTTAGTTTTAATTTTAATTTCAGTATATCAATTTTATGAAATACAATTTTATGATCCTGGTGAAACTGGTGTCATTGAATTCCTCAGCTAATTTTACATAGGAAATGATCATTTTGGAACCTCACTAAAGCCTCTAAGAAATTAGAAAAATTGATATATTTTGAAAACTCCCAATTTTCCGCCATTGTTATCTCGGTAAAAAAGCGTTTTTGGGGATTGGTCCCATGGAACTCTTTCGTCTATTTGGTGTGACGAATCAGCCTGAGAAGTATTGCACATTCCTCCTGAAACACCCTGTATATGATGTTAAAATGAGATTCCTGAGGGTCAATAGAGGGTATGTTTTGAGATATCACATCCGGGACAGTTCCGTTAAGAAAGTGGAACCATTATAGAAAGGATGCTTCAAGACAGGAAGAGAAATCGGCCAGCCAAGAAAACCGATAAGAAAAGACCAACCAGCAATCCAATCTGATACTTTTAGTGAAGTAGACAAAGAGGCAGAATGACTAATACCATAGAAAAGTACCGAAGAAAAAGAGACTTGGATTATCCCTGCTAGTACATGGCAGACATGCTCAAGTTTTATTACAGTTTAATTAATTCAATTGATTGATGTTTGCTTCTGTTCTACGTTTGGTTGATTGTGCAATAGATTCATATAAATGGATTATTAGTCTTTATACTCAACTAATTTCTGATTTAGCTGACATTAATTGTGAGTTGTATCAACTGGAATATCAGATAGTCGATAGATAAATTGAAATTATCAATTAATGATTAAAAATCACGATGAATTATCATAAACTTCATCAAAACTAAGCAGCTCTCCATGGAAAATGTTATTAATTCATTCTAATGATAAAATACCTTGACTAACAGAGCTTCAAGTTTTATTAATACTACGAGTAGCGCGTAGTTCCATTTATAGCTCTTATCAACTACACTCTAGCTGTGGAACTGTTCACTTTTTAATCGAAGAACAAAATAAATTTTTGGACAATTCTGATTTCTCAGAATGATAATTATTTCTAAATTATCAAGTGAAAATCCTTTTTGAGTAGTTGTGAAGGTGATATTGTGGTAGTTATCCATAATAAATGAAAAGACAAGACCACGTTGTCAAACCACTGATTTATTAAAAATTCGAGATACCGGTTTCAGTCGTTACACCATCATCAATCTCTGGTAAACTGATTGCAGACTGGTAAACAGTTTACCAGAGATTGATAATGGTGTAACAACCGAAACAGGTATCTCGAATTTTTAATAAATCAGTGGTTTGACAACGTCTTCTCTTTTCATTTAATTAAGTAAGAATCCATTGAATATTTCACAGATTCACTCGAGCAGCAGGAGTGTATGAAATAGAAAATGAAATATTAGTCTTTAATGTTCGTCTGAAAACCTAATGAACACATATTTTCATCCAATTTCACAAGCTAATAGACTAATTGTTCAAAAAACTCGGAGAAATCGAAGATATCGGTTACATAGAGCAGACAAAGGAATATTTAAGACTCATAGAAGTACTTCTATCAAAATCGTTTTTCCTGCTTTTTCCATCTTAATGGAAACCTACTCCATTATCCGTAACACATCGCTTTCAATCATCGCTGCAGCAATTAATCATAAGAGCCAGGGTGGCATAATATATTCCCAATGCATGCATTACTCACAATACGCCCATTATGTATGTTTGAACAATGCTGCTTTAAGCAGTCTTCACCCCTAGAAATTCACTCAGCACTGCTAAGCCTCCAAGTGCTTTGTCACAGCAAGCATCACTTGTTATTGTTCCTTCTCTCTTTCTCCCTAAGGAAAGAAAGAGACAATGAAAGAAAACAATGCAAAACACTCTGAAACTTGTAAAGTTGAAAAGCTTTTGCATGCATGTGATAAGTTTTTCTCACTTCCCCCCTCAGACCTTTATCAGAATATTACGCTTGCTTGCATTAAACTGATAAGTTTCTTGGTGTTTTCTCGCTTAGAAGATTAGAAGTCCTATTGGGTCCCGTGTTTTGTAGCAGCTTCATGAATAATCAATAACCTAATAGGAGATTAGTTAGCTGGTGTGAATACCAAACTTCACTAAAGAACACCTTGAGTATGAAGTTTGTGGAAGATTTCGTGGTAATGTTTTCTTATGGCTCAACCACATACGTAGGTCGATTTTGAGTCTACGAGTTGATCATCAGAAAATCAAGTAGATTATAGTCTGTAGGCTTCAAGCGAAGAAGACATTCTGGCAAGATGGGAAAATGACTTCAGCTCGGTTAATATTGGCTCAAAAATAAATAATTCGGTCTCAAATCGTAGAGCAGAATGTTTTCTACAATTAGAGACCAAATTTATAATTCTTGAATCAATATTGACTGAGCTGCGCTCATTTTCCCATCTTGTCAGAATGTTTTTTTTTGCTTGGACAGACTATAGTAGAGAGGCTGCGAATATGAACTGAGCTATTTAGTCGACATGGGAACTCAAATCACTGCTATACTCTTCCCAGATAGCACGTAAGCTTATTTCAAGCTGTAAATTGAATGGATTTTGAATTGGAAGTTCCAGTTTGATCAAACCAGCCCAATTCAAACTTGTAACAGGCTGTAAGCAATCAAGCTGGAAGTTTTAAACTTGTAACAAGCTGGAATTTTCATTCTTAAAATCAAACTTGAATGTTCCAGATACAGTCCAGTTCTAGCTTGTTTCAAGCTAGAATCAACCTTGATTCCAGCTTGAACTGTTAAGCTTGGATGATTAAACTTGATTCCAGCTTGAACTTTTAAGCTTTGCAAACAGCTTGAAACGTGGTAACTTCTTAACTTGAATCAAACTGTATTACAGCTTTCAGACTGTAAGTTCCAAGCTTGAATCCAGCTTGTTGAATGGAACATTCAAGCTGGAAACCTGCTAGACCCCAGCTGTTTGTGCTATCAGGGTTATATTGATACTGTAAATATACTAATTATTAATCTTGAGAGAAGATTATCCTTTTCTGTTCGCCTACTCCAATTCATAGTGTTTTCAATTGTTGCTATTTTGTGATAAAAATCATCATTACCTTCAATAATTCAGAGAATTGACATTCCAAAAATTCAACTCATCGTAGTCGATTTTGTAGAATCGTTCGATAATGAAATAAAACACACAGTTAATGTCAATTTTACAGTATATTTTGGTACAAGACCATGATTTCATGACTATACATATACACTGTATATAACCTAATATACGGGACATATTTTCAAGCTGACTTTCTAATTGACATTCTATCCTTTCTCCAAGCTGTTTAGACTTAAACAAGAGACGAAAACTCAAATTTCTTGCTCGGAATTGTCGAGTGATGTTCTCAAGGCTTTCTGATTCAAAGGAATATTATTCATAAGGAATTCACGCTAAGGGTCAAGCTGGAATATTACTCGAATTATTTGAATAGTTTGCAGGCGAAATTCTTCGAGTTCCTTCAACGGTCAGAGGAGACTCATAGTAATGTCTCTCATAACATGTGATCTTGCGCACTGTAGCCAAATGGAGGCAACATGATAAGCATTTTTTGCACTATGGAACTTTATTGTCGTATTCACCATTTGGCTTCAACAGACTGGAACATAACCGAGATTCTTTCTCGCAACTTTCTTGAAAAAAGTTTACAAAACTGGTTTAGAGAATGTGAAAAAGTTCTCATGCTTCTATGGAAAATGAAAGCGTGATAATTTCATTGAGAACACTGCATTCTTGGAGTTAATTGAAAAATGTGGAAAGTCCACTGCATCTAGTCTCAAAGATGTTTTTTCACTCTTGATGAAAACCTCTCTCTTCATTCAGGAGAAGCCCTTATGAAACCTCTCTATATTAACAAATTCTACTGTATATAACGGCACTTGACACACATCCGGACTCATGGGGTTGTCGATTCCCATTCTATCTAGTAGAATTGAGTTTGTAAGGACGGAAAAAATCGGACTTCTGATTGTTTGTGCAACTGGGGTAAATCATTGATTCAGGAGTTAACATAACACTGTTGGATTGCTCTCTAATCATCGTAAAACCAAGTTACACATGTTTACACTAAAATTTGGATACTAAATTACATCTGCGACCTTATAGCCCCGAGCCGAAATTGCAAATGTGTCATAAATTATTTTAACGACCCCCACAAACACTTATCTTAAAAGGAAACCGTGAGTAATTCAGTGTTGGGCCATTGTCGAAAACACAGCGAGCGAGGTGAGTTTGTAAAAGCAAAGAAGACATTCTAGCAACATGGGAAAATGGCTCTATGCCGGTTAATATTCGTTCAAAAATTATAAATTTCGTCTCAAGTTGTAGAGGATAATTTTCCCTACAATGTAAGAGCAAATCTATAATTTTTGAATCAATATTGACCGAGCTGGTGTCATTTCCCCACCTTGCCAGAATGTCTTCTCTGCTTGGAAGGGAATATCCGCAACGATGTAAGCTTCCATTATATCGTTAATCAGTTGAGGTTGGATAGTGATTTATTGCTCATTCGGTGAGGTAACGATGGACTAAAACAGAACTTTGGCAGCTTTGCCAGCTGATTCCCTACTTGCTGGCTTGTTTCCGGTAACCGCTGTGTAGTTTCCATTGACAATTCACTGGAAAAATGGGAGAAATACAGGAATTTGATCCATAAATCATAGATTGTGAAGGGATTTCAAAGTAAATTGATTAAGAGATGCAATCCAGTCACAAAATTTCCCTTGGATTAATTTGGTATATTACACTGTGCAGTCTCATAATATCTGTATATCTACGATTCAATTATCCCTAAAACATTTTCGTAATATTATAAGCACATAATTTTGATTAGTAAATATTTTTTATGTATATTCGTTTATGATAAGTTCTGAACACTTACAATTTTCAGATTTGAAGTAAGTGTTTCGTATTCTGACATACTATAGAATAAATTCATTCTATTCTTACACCAAAATGAGACTCTTGGAAATAGAACTTTGATGTATAATGCTGGTTATGAACTTGTATAGAGAATCAAGAGCTCATTTTGTAACGATATAAAATTTCAGGATCAGTTAATTGTCTTATAATCCTGGAATAAGGAATTGGTATTTCTTATACTAATACTAATATCAATAAAACTGATACTAATACTATACTGATACTCAACGGTTGTCTCATTCCAAATTAGAATTTTTCTCAATTAATATTTATCTAGAAAAAATTCCTTATAAATTCTCCGCAAATACAATTCACTTGAATGCAGAAGAATTCTTACACTCAAGTATAGTACACTTAATAATTCTTACACTTTGTCTAAAAACAATATTTTTTATTGTTGATTGTTGAATAGCTGAGATTTGCTTGGCTACCCTTGAATGTTAGACGATAGTTCGAAGTTGGTGTAGGAAATAGGTGTGTCAACACTGTATAACATCATGAGTAGTTACCCTCATCTCAAGTTTTACTCTATTCTTAATAAATTAAACGAAACGATACTGCTGCAAATCTAAGCGTTGTTTGCGAAGAATTACAAATGGCAATAAATCGCAGCCAGAAGATTGCAGCGTCCTGCTTAAAGAGAATATACACGCATTCTTGTACGTCAGATCAATAAATTCTTTTAGTATGCTATCCACGCAAAATAGCGTATTCGGAAATTTACGATCCATGTTATAAATTTTCAAAGTATCCTTCTCTCTTCCTCTTCTCTTAACTACCTTCTATTTGCATCTTTTTCCCTCTCAGTATCATTTTTGGTTTCATGAAGAGTTTAGTTTTATCGCGATGAAACATTTTCACGAGACATTCTCTTCCTTCTCATCATAATATCACAGGAAATGGTTCTGGATGCAGAATAATAACAAGAAGTTAGCAAAAAGATAATAGCTGAGGAGTTTTTCTCAATAAGAATACTTTCTTTACCTCATCAATTCTTTCCATGGAAATCAAGTTTATCATAATTAAACAACGATTAGATGAGTGATAATAAAGATGTTGAGAAAATCAAATCCATTAAATATTCAAGTACGTGTTCGATGGAATTTATAATCTTAACAGTTAACACATAGATTATTGAATGAGACACTTGATGGTTGAGATATTTCAATCTCTTTATGAGAACTAATTTATCATTAATTCTAACAAATTATCAAGACTTATAATGAACTCTGATTCAGGAGTTGAAGGAACTAAGAGCTATAATGGAGTGATATCTATTATATCCCTATTTTATTATATCTGATTAATTGTTCAGAGATCAGTTTGTATGAGAAATTATTTTCTACAGTTTGTGGGAAGTATACTCGAAGCTGCCTCCCATTCACACTAATATCGTTCATTTAATTTGAATTATTGAATTTGTATTTAACATAATAAGATGAATTTCATATACAGTATTTCATCCATAACTAGTAGTTCTGTGAACCGTAGACCTCACGAAGTCACCCATGGATAGGGCATTATTCATGAAGGGAATACTTATATTAGTTATGTTGAGTTTCATTACTGTAATTGCATGCGTCATTGCATGCAATTAATAATAAAATCGACAGCTGGTTCAGCATGAGTAATTCTATAGTGTGAACTCTCCTATTTTCAGAAGTATAAATGTATATAGTAATATTTCAGTATGGAGGTAATTCCTTTTCCTTTCATATCCTATTATATTAAGCGAGTAATTTCTGTATGTATGTATGTATATATGTTTGTATGTGGAACTACGGATCTAGAAAACGGCTCTAACGATTTTCTCGAAATTTGAAATGTAATATAACCGTGATGGAAAAATAAGATTGCACAAGGTCTCATGTCTGTGAAAACTCTCTGGCAGGATTAATAAAAGAATTGAATATTCCTTATTCAGGCATGATACCAAGTACTGCGTATAATAGCTGTTATCGTTAGCTGACCCAAGGTAATTAGAATAGTAAGGTATGAGTCATCAGCATTCCGGGAGGAAACAGTGAATTCTGACGTCATTGGCACCACAGCTGTTAAGCGAACCTAGAAGTTAGAAACTTCGTCTGCTCCTTGTGCGTTCCAACTTGGTTCCAAACGCTGATGTTGTAAATTGATTTTTCTATGCCCATTAAATACGGCCCATATTTATATAATTTACATGCAATCTATCTATTGCCAAACCTATTCTTGTAACTTCTTTTCCCATAATGTTTTGAAATAGAAATTTTTGCCTCTTTATTGTCGATATGATGAACTCATTTTCTTGAAATCACCATATAATAACAAGAGTTCATTTTACTTAATACAATTATATAACCTACAGTTTGGATGCAATTGGGAAAAGATTCTGTACTAATAACAAAAACCACATGTTCGAAAAAAAATGATGCAGTGATAACATAATAGCCTGTTCAAATCAAAGTGCATATTTTCCGTGACGTCAGAAATGATTTTAATCTAATTACTGTGATTGGAACGCACAAGGAGCAGACAAAGTTCCTAATTTCTAGGTTTGCTAAACAGCTGTGGTGTCAATGACGTCAAAATTCACTGTTTCCTCCCGGCTAGGGCTCTATAAAAGGGCTCTATACCTTTTTATAGAGCCCTACTCCCAGCTACAATGCTGATGACTCATACCTTTCTATTCTAATTACCTTGAGCTGACCAAAACTATCCAGCTGGAGTAAATGGAGTTACATTCAAGTCTATAACACATGTTCATGTCAAAAAATTGTGAAAGGTGATCAATTAAAATTTTTCTTTTTACAATAACACATTTATGAAATTCAACAGTCCGGCCGAAGCTTGAGAGCGAAAGCTCGGTACCAGATATTTATCCTTAAAATGCAATATTTCAAGAAACCTTACATATACATCGAAGCGCAATTTTAAGAGGAACATTCCTGTAAAATTTCATCAGAATCTATTACCGCGTTTACATAGAGAGAAATGCAAAATCACTTACGTACGGTCAATTATCTAATTTTGACTATGAAGCTGATGACAATCAAAATTGATGCAAATTGATCGATAATAATAACGGAAACCACTATGAAGTTCATCTATTGAAACCACTAGTTACCTAGTAGAGGTTCACTGCTATCAGCCATGGATGGATAACTTTATCATTATATTTCAGAGCTGGATGAAACAGTCTGAGCGTTTGTAATCACTCTGTATAATAGTAAGCGTTGCCAAACCATCTTGAATGGGCCCACACGATCTTGGCTTTAATTAATGAACTCCATCAGAAACAGTAGCAGAGCAGACAAGACAAGAAGGATGTCGGCTATAGGCAAGAGTACAGTTCAGTGAGCAGGCAGGATTGAAGCGAGGGAACAGGTGGGCCGCCGCTGCATGAAACTCGTTATTTGATGAACTAGTATCGTTTATCATGCACAGACAGACTGTATTGTGGCGCGATAACGCTTGCATGCGCACCCACACACACACTGCTTGTGAGAGACAGCTGAGTTGAGGAAAAAGGAAGGAGGAGGAGGAGGAGAAGGAGGGGGGTGGGAGGAGGAGGAGGAGGAGGAGTAGGAGAAGTAGGTGGAGCAGAAGGAGGAGGAGAAGGAGGAGGTGAAGGAGGAGGAGGAGGTGGAGGAGGAGGAGTAGGAGAAGGAGGAGGAGAAGAAGGAGGAGGAGAAGGAGGAGGAGAAGAAGGAGGAGAAGGAGGAGAGGAAGGAGGAGAATAAGAAAATGAAAAGATAAAAAAAGAAGAATGGATGAGGAGGAGATGGAATAGGAAGAAGAGAAAGAAGAAGTTCTGGTAAAAGAAGAACATGAAGAACAAAAGGGAGGATGAGAAGAAGGAGAAGAAAAAGGAGAAAAATTTAGAATGAGGAGGGAAGTGATGAGAATGAGAATGAAGATGAGTCGGAAGACAGGTATAGTCTGTCCAAGCGAAGAAAACATTCTGGCATAGAGGAAAATGACTCCAGCTTAGTCAATATTGGTTTAAAAATTAAAAAGTTTGTCTCAAATTACAGTCAATTCTTCTCTACATTTTTAAACCCGATTTATGATGTTTGAATCAATATTGACCGGACTGGAGTCATTTTCCCATGTAGAGTGGAGCATGACGTAGAGAATATGAATGAGAAAAAAGTGAGAAGTTAAAATATAATTATAAATTCAGAAAAACGATAATTATGTGAAATCAGAAGAAGCAAGGAGAATAGCAGAGATGGACAAAAAAAATAACTTGATGAAAAATATCAATAGAACATAGAGTAGTTAAGGAATAGAGAAGTTAAGGAAGGAGTAAAAGGGGGATGAGGAATATAGGAGGAATGTCGGAGAGATATGATGAATCTGAAGGTTGTGACAAAGAAAATACAAAAGTAAGCGGGAGATTTGAAAAGACAAGACCGGGAAAATGTTGATATCACATATAGAACTGAAACAGAAAAAGGAAAGGGAGAATAAAGGAGAATAAAGAAAGAAAAGAATGCTGGATATGGGCAACAGAGCCTAATCCTTATAAGACGATGATGAAGAACTGAAACAAAAAAAGAAAAGTGAGAATAAAGCCGGAGACGAGTGAGGAAAGGAGAAAACGAAACAATGGGACTGGAGGAAGGAGAAGAGAAAGAGAGACAAAAAATTAAATCCAAGGCTCGCAATTTTGCATCTTTTCGGTGAAGTTGGAGTAACGACTCATAATAATTCAAGCCTACCCGTTACTGCTATAATTTATTTAGGGACACAGTAATCCATAATAAATATTGGCATGGAAAATTTATGGCCTTCTCCTGTACAGATAGCTAAACAACGTGTACTTTCTTAAATAAGATGGCACTTCCAGATAAGTATTCTTGTTACCTCCAATGAATACTAATTATTTCGGGAGAATTTTCTCAACAGTTTATTGTTATATTCATCTCCGTCTGAGATAAGATTATATCTCTGTTCTCAAATCGTTCTCTTAGTCGTTTAGAGAAAGTATCGGAATTTCTCATTCACATTATGATTATTATTTTCATAGATTTGTTGTCCTAGATTCAATTTCTGCTAGAATGATGGTAGGATTTATCTCTCCATTACCTCTTCTATAATTTTGAACTCATGAAAGGAAGTGATAGAAAAATTGTGTGAAGTTTTATCTCAATAAGTCAAATTATGTAGAGCTAAGCTAGAAATAAATTATATCTCATAGCTAAATAATTAATACTATGAGGCTGTATAAATAACTATGGAAGCTGTCTGAATATAAACAATATTCATAAAATAGTCGTTATATTTTTCAAATTATGGCCTTAACATGGATTCCATTTCAATCTGAATTTAGGGAGAGATAGTGAGGGCTAAGGCTAAGCCTGTTTTCTCCCTCCCATTACATGATTATGTGTTTGTAACTTATTGAATCAATTATGAATCATAAATAAATCCCACTACACTCAATATTCATTCAGAACTAATGTCTTATTATTCCAACTCAATGTAGAATTGCTTGATATTTTTCAGATTCTAAAAATTTCTTAATAGAATACCAGAGCAACCTTAATACCTTGAATCCTTATAGCAGAAAAAATACCTTAAATCTTAAATCTTTTTCCTTATACATTAAATCCTTATCAATCGTTAATACCAGAACAAACAGAGCAAGAGTCATTGAAAAAGAAAATATGAGCCTTCAACACTATAAATAATGATCCCAGTTCAATTTCCAATTGTATATGTTAATCACCAACCTCATTACCAACGAATAAGCTCATTGGAAAAAGCAATTCCGATCATTCCCGTGGAAAGCTGGTATAGTCTGTCCAATCAAAGAAGACATTTTGACGCGATGAGAAAATGACTTCAGCTCGGTCAATATTGGTTCAAAAGTTATAACTTTGATCTTATACTGTAGTTCAGAGTGTTACCTACAATTTAAGACTAAATTCATAATTTTTGAACCAATATTCACCGAGCTGGAGGCATTTTCATATGTTTCCAGAATGTCTTCTTTGCTTGGACAGACCACACTGCTTCGTTTTAATCTTGACCCGACCATTAAAGCGTGCCTTCTTTCCAACTTTCATGGTTTATTTAGGGAAAACGGAGAACTGAAAAGCTGGAAAGCTAGCTGGAAAAACGGCCCGTTAACGACCAACTGCCTCCACCTGCACTCAGAAAGAATAATTTACGATCGAAAACTCTTCTTAAGATTCAGTGGATGGGTGATTTGCTCTGTTCCCCAAACATTAAGCTGAATGGAGCGAAGCGTTGTGATTCTGGAGTCATGTCAAATTTAAGAGAATCAAGTCACAACGGAGATAGTGTAGTAGCTGATAAATGAAATAGAAAAATCAAATACCTTTTTTTAAAACTTTTAAATTATTATAAATTATGATTTTTTCATTTTATTTATCAGTTATTTTAAATAGCCCTTAGTTCATAGTTTAATTTTTACATAGCGTAGTAGACTGAAGCAGTCTGAAATAAAACGAGTTTGGGGTGTTGTCGAGTTTTACAATTTTCATCTTTTGTACTTTCCAATACTCTAATTTTTATTATTGTGTATCGTTGGTAATCACTGCCTAATTTCCTCTGTCCCGGCAGCTTCCTCCTGCCCGACAAATTCACTCAACCAAAAATCACAATCGAGAGCCTTTCCAATTATCACACATCATATTTGGAAAAATTGAAATCTACTTCCTTTTCTGATCAACCAACTTCCATTTTTGTCCCCCCGATTTAGGTTAAAATGTACTATGTTGTACCTTAGATTGATTTTTTAGAATCAATAACATTCGTTTTCCCACTCATTCACGTTATGATACTATATAAAAAATGAATTTCATAATTAAATTTTCTCATTAATTCCTGAAAGAGAAAGCTTTCCTTCAAATTTATTTGGACTTGTAAATTATCTTTAAAAAATGTCATGAATCTATTACAAGTCTGCTAAAATTCTTTTATACCATGTTCTATCAACGATCGAACCAATCAACGTCTGAAACGTTTACGAGAATTATGATTCAATAATGACATTCAACCACTGGCGGCTCGTTCCCACAAAACAAGTGATGTGCCCGTATCTTTTACTGTAGACTGTACAGCACTTCACCTGTTCCGTGGGCACGAGCAGCCAGTGCATTCAACCGCAATTTCTCCTCTTATCCTTTCATCTCCTTCAATCGCTGGTTTCTGATAGGATTACGCAGAACACATGGTAACTACACAAACTCCTCTTGTCAAGTTACGAAAACCCGCAACAGCACGTCAACTATACTAGCCGAAATATCTGGTAACATCTGGTGGTTTTCCAGTCAGGGAGGTGTAGCTAAACGCGTTCTGGATGCATGTTGAATCATTGAAGTTTGTAGTCACTCCTAACACACTCCACCCCTGGACGGGTTCCCCCTGGATGAGTTCCCCCCACCTGGATGGATTCCACCCCCTGGACTAGTTTCCCCCTCCTTAATCGTGCCCAGAATCACGCAAACCAGGCGGCTGAAGTAGTTTTGATACATAATTCATCTGTGCAACACAAGTTACGCTGCTCTTTTCCAGCTCTCAGTTCGCGTCAGTTGCAGATTCCTCGATCCGTAGTGTTATTACATTCGAGGGTGGAATGCTACATTTGGGTGTGGGCAGGTTTTGTGGAGGTTTGTTTGTATAGTCTGTTCAAACAGAGAAGAAATTTTGGCAAGATGGAAGAATAAATACAGCTCGGTCAATATTGGTTCAAAAATAATAAATTTTGAAACATTCTGTTCAACAATTGAACACCTAATTTATACTTTTTGAACCAATATTGACCAAGCTGAAATCATTTTCCCATCTCTCCAAAATATCTTCTTTGCTTGGACAAACATAAAGTATTGTTAATGTTGTCAAATTTTGGGTGTGTGTAAGTTTAGCGGGGGTTTGTTTGTAGAATGTGTGTTCTACCATGTATTAGACGTTGGAGTATCATTTGAGTATTGAGTTGAAAAGGAGTTGAGTATAAGTTGGTTTCGAGTTTATTATGAATTAAGTTCAGTTGAGTAGGACTCATTTCACATTGAAATGTGAAGTCGTTAGAGTATGAGTTGAGTATTGAGTTAAAAATTAGTTGAGTTGTTTTTGAGTTTAGTATAAGTTAAGTTGAGTTGAGTATGACTCATTTCACATTCAAATGTGAATAAAAAATAAGATGTAGATTACGAAGATGTATTAGAGTCAATAGTTGCAAGGAGTGAAAGAGTGCTTCTATGAAGTTGAAAACCTTGTTTGGAAATAAAAAGTTAACTCTCACATTAAAAATTCTCTGACTAAAGGCTAAAATAGCTTATTCTAATAATGTTTAAAAGAGCAGCGATTGAGACAATGGAGAAAATGTTTTTTCCAACCTGTATAACTTAGGTCAGAGATGACCATGTAATGAATAGCAAGTCTCATTTTTTAAAAATATTGTGAAAAGTATGAAAAGTCCTAATTGTTTTAACTATGTTTAATCCTTCTGTAAAGATACAAAGCCCTTCTCAAATATAAAAAGTTGACTCGCAATAAATCTGCTTTTTGCCCTATCAAACTCATATTAAAATTCCGTTCCATAAATGGTTCAATGGGATATATTTCTTGGGCATTTTTCAACAATGGAAAGATTTTTACGATTGGAGTTAAGTTTAACCCACCTGTGTTTCAAGCCGATGGATAACGTCAAAGAGGTTATTGATCTAAAAAAATGTATTTTTGTGAAAAAATTGTTCACTTGAAGACAGGCAAAGGCAGATAAGCTGAGGATAAATTGGGAAGAGAAAGTGATTAAACGAGGGATAAATGACGAGGGAGAAGAAAGGAGGAAGTAGATGAGAAAAGGAGAGAGAGAGAGAGCGTGAAAGGAGAAAGAAAAAAGGTAGTTGCAGCGGATTCTGTTCTGCTTACGTGTCAGACATGATTAATGAAAGGCCTGCTGGGTAAAAAAGACCAGATAGCTATATTCAATGTTACGGTGGTGCTAACTATATACAGTAACTTGACCAGAAAGAAGGCGGCGCTGGCTATACACAGTACTCTGTTCAGAATAACAGCCAGACATTACGTGGGCCCCGCCCAGCAAGCCAGTTAAACTCTTCATCCCTCCCCCCCTTCTCACGGCTTACTTCTACCATCAACTACAATTGTAATGGCTATGGAATGGAAAATGAGAGAAGAGAAAGAGAGAGAAACGATGACGACAGTAGAAAACCGACCAGAAAAAAGGACACACGCAACGAGAATCCCAAA
Organism: Sogatella furcifera; assembly: GCA_017141385.1. NCBI lineage: Eukaryota > Metazoa > Arthropoda > Insecta > Hemiptera > Delphacidae > Sogatella > Sogatella furcifera. The sequence continues at coordinate 19,963,432 of CM029555.1, forward strand.
ACAGGTGACTCTACACATTTTGGGAAGCGACGTCAATTGTCCAACTATAGGCGCTTGGAAAAGGAGAAAATGTGTGTATTTGTACAACACTTGGTTCCATTGGTGTAGTTGGATGATGACATTTGTTTCAAAAAATAAAATTCTATTGTATTTGAAATTTGGCAATCGATAAGATAAATTTGAATAATTTTTTCAAGATCGTTTTAATTTTTTTTTATTTGCGAACCTTTCATTTTTTCTGTCATATCAATCTTTCCATTGAAAAATATTGGGAATCGTTGGTTTACTTCAGAGTTTGTATGTAAGACATCTGATAGTAAATTAATATTATATTTACAGGATATTCAATTGTTTCTCTTGAAATTTGTCAATCGATTTTCGTTCCATTTTTGTGTTCTATTCTCATCATTTTTCACAAAGTGCATCAAGTTTATGATAAACCAACGCTCAAAAATCTATTTGTTCATACGTCGTGCTTTTCATAGCTGAGGTCCCTCTCATTCGCTTGAACTAATGAAAAAATACTTGATAAAATTATGTAGTTAGCTTAAGAAATGAAAAATTTTGATTTCACATAAAGTTTATGAATCTCCTCAAGTGATTGTGCCCTTAAAATTGTGTTCACTACTGAAAACAGAATGCTACTATGAATGTCACTGAATAGGAATTGTGGAAGATGAAGAGTGTGAATGGACAAAAGAGAAGTGAAAATGAAAGGAAAGCTTTCGAAAAAAAAGAATAGGAGTGTAAGAGATTGAAAACAAGAATGAAGAATGCAAAGTTGGAACTATTTGTCAAGATATGCTTTCATGGAAGAGTGGATTTTTTCTTTTTGTCAGCATGCTTTCTTTTCCTATCACTACCTCCGTGAAATCGCAGAGTTCATAAAATTCCTTCAGTTTTCCTCATCTTCATAGATATTATATTTTCAACGAGTCCTGGAACTAATAAGCTTTTCTGAAACAATACTGAACTGGAGCTGCATATCGAGAAACAGTTACAATCCAATTATGGAATCGAGCAAAATATTAATGTAGCCTATTTATAACAAAAAACTTCAGCTAGACGGGAACAATAGTTCGAAACAATATTCGTTACTCGATGTTGACCCCAATTTCTGAAACGAGTCCAAGATAAGCAAGCAAACAGAGCAGTAGATGTCTCGAGGGTCATTTTTTTGTTTACTTGGTAGCTACCATCAGCTCTGCTTAGAATCAACGCCTCCAGGTTTTGCTCCGTACGTATCCAGTGGGGAGATCCAGTCGACTTCATCGAGTCGTTGAGGATAATAATAATTTAATTTTTAGCTGTTGAAAGAGTAGATGAAATAGAGAGTACATTTATGAAGTTAGGTGAGAAAATGTAAAGAAGAGAATTTCTTGAAGGATGTAGTACTATCTATTGTTGATACTATTTGAGTAAATCAGAATTTAAGTCTGAGATAGTATTGCCTTTGGTTCATGTGAAATAGAATTTTGTGGAAAACTGAAAAGATAGAGAGAGAAATAGTCAAGTGAAGTTGTGTACAAAATAGCTTGCAAGGGAGAAAGGTGGAAGAGATTAAAAGGATGAAGAATGACGAGAAAGATATAATGGGAGGCGAAGTCTTGGAAAAAACTATGGCGAAGAATGATGAAAAATTAGGTTAAAGCAGGGCCGCCCACAGCCATCGGCACATCAACAAATTAATTTGATTACAGTAATATGGAGTTATTATTTTGAATGGTTCACTTTCACATGTAGGCCTTAACGTTTTCTATATATTTTCATAATCCAACTGAATAGAATAATGTCTCTGACAGTTGTAGATGTAGAACCAATACATATATAGTTAATTTACTTATTAGTAGCCTATAGTTGTTATGGATCAACAATGTCTAACGATTCATGTTTACAAATCACCGCGGCTGCCAGGCTTCCGTTTGACTGAGTTGATCTCATTTCTCAGAATGAACACAAAACTTTCAATAGAATTCAGACCTGAACAAACAAAATCGATTTTAATCGGTTCCTGTAATTATTCCTTCTTCGTAGTTGACGACTTGACAATATTCAATTTTATACAATGCTCATATGCACATTCAGTTGTTGTTCTGCTGTGGGATTGAGCGGTGGTATTTTTGTTGTTCGTAATACAGTACGTGGTTTATGAATGTATACGGTAGTGTTAATACCATACCGTAAACCACCGGTAGTGTTTTCTATTTCTACTTTTGAATTGAATGTAGACTTACTAAGTTATGAATCCAAAAAAGTTGAAAAATACAAATAATGTGCGGAGTTCATGTACAGTACATAGGGTTACATTCCGGTGGAATATAAAATAGCTAATCAAAGTGAAAGTCCATGAAAACGTTATGGATAAACAAGCCGAAGGAGCAAAAAAGCTTCGTTGGGTGATGAACTATAAAGGTAATATGTAAAGTAGGCTATAATTAAAAAAATATTCATTAATAAGTAGGCTAGCCGGGAAGACTATTTTCAGCTTTGCATGAGTTCTATAGAATACAGTTAATAAGTGGCTGCTGCCTGATGTACAAGCTCTCAGGGGAATAGTGATAAATCTGGAATGGAAATAAATATCTAGACCTTGACAATTTTTCCAACTTATTGTAAATCAGGATATTTGAGCATTCTGATTTGCAATTGGATGTTATATTGAAGAGCATTTAAATATTGTTGTTTTTAATTATAGTGTTAATTTTTTAATTATTGCGTAACCGAGCTCATGATTTTCAGAATGTCATGGAGTGGGAAAACGTTAACTTATTTCATGTTCTACTGACTTCATTTTTTATTTTACTGTGATTTTTTTTTCTTTGTTAGTAATATTTTTGGTTCTTGACGAAGGACTGGAGCGCTTACAAGTTCTATAAACAAACTATCAATTATACATAACAGGAGCAAAAAAAAAACACATTTGATTGTGATATTGGATACTGAGATCAATAGCCTCTTTTGAGTGAAGATTGTTCATACTCAATACATTCAAGACAAAAATCAGAAAAAGTGAGATATTTTTCTCGATTTCCTTTGAAAAGATTCCTTATCTCGATTTCCTTATAATCTCATAATAAGGTGGTCTCATAGATTGAACTGTAGTTTAATTCAATACGGTAATCAAGACCATCGTAGAAAAAAATCATAGAGACCATAAATCGTAGAAATCAAGACCATATGTGAGTATCATTAATATTATACTGTACCCTAATTTATTTCAGAAATAGGTACTGAAATAAGTCCTGTTTATTGACTGAAAACTTCTTATTCAAAACTAAATTATTCACAAGTTTCAGCCACAGAAAAGTGAGTTGAAGCATCAGGTAAACATGTTAATCCTCTTTGAAATTGAAAAATATTAATTATTTTCATATTTTTACAAATATCCCAATAACCACTGCAGATTCAAAATTCTAACCAGCTCCATTGCATTTCTAAGCCAAATCTACAGTAGAAAAAGTATTTTGTATGACCTAAATCACTGGAAACAGAGCGATCAAATTGTAGACGATTATTCACACTCAACAAGATTAGTCTCATTTTTAATCAAATTAAAACTGGAATTCTGACTCATGGATTTGAGCTAGACCCCTGTACTTGGTCTCATATGAAAAATAATCAAATGAAAAACTTTTTGCGCTATAAAAATTATTTTGTACGCTGGAAAAATCATGAAAAATCTGTTTGAAATTTTAAAAAAAACTTGAAAAATCACTCTTTTTCAACTTTGACCGCTAAAAAATACTGCTCAGTAATCGACTTCGGCATGTGTTATACCTTAAATCAATGTGAAATTTTATCTTCTTTTCCAACGATATATCGAAAAATCTATATATCTCGAAAACGAAGGTCGATAAGAAAAAACTTTACTGGACATTTTTTGTTGCAAATTGCATGTAGAATATAGTTGCCGGCTGTTACACTTCTCGTGAGGCAATCTGTATTATGAAGTGCGAATTTCTGTCTTGGAATACTAGACATGGTATTCTCTATTTCGAGTGTTGGGCTTCAAGTCGAAAGTTACGTCAAATAGGGTAACTTACCTATAGTTGCTGAAATAAACTTTTATTGAAATATTTTTAATATAAAAATTGAAATATATTGAAATATATATTTAATTATTTCAGTCAATGAAGTCAACGATTTTACTGGTAAATTGGTCCTCACGTTTTGTTGTTAGTAGTAGGGGTTGGGGTTTTGAGGAATTATAGTACAGGACTATTAATGAATTTTGGGGGGATTTTGCGCCATCAGCCTTGGGGGGGATGGGCACCCCTGGGTTAAAGGAGGTAAAGAGCAGGGAACTAATTAATTATAATTCCATTATATATGTTGGTAGGTCTTGAGAAGAAATGAAATAATGAGAAACTCAAGAGTAGAGGAGGAATCATTTGATAAGGAAGCCACAATACGATCAAGAGTGAGTTTAGACAAGAAGGTTATCATTAGGAAACATATAATGATATAAGCAAGGTTTTGAAGGAAAGACATGTATAAAACAGAGGAAGGGGGAAAGTACAGTTGAAGGAAAATGAAACAAAAAGTAGGATTATAATGATATTATATCAAGATATTATGAAGAGAGTATCGATGTGTAAAAGATATTTGCGATAGTGGGAAATTGTTGAAAGAGGCTGTTACAAGGGAGATCAGAGAAAGAATGATCAAAAAAGATATTCCAAGAAAGAAGAAAAAGCAATTTATAGTCTTGAAGAACTCCTGTCTTAGCAGGAAAAAATCGAGAAAATGAAAAACCGAGAGGTGAAATTAGAGGGGTGTTTGGAGAGTGTTTTAATTTTAGCGTTCATGCTAGACAGCCACCTGAGGGTGATGGATGGATAATCGCGGCAGCCATCTCTCTCTATTTTAATGTCTTTCCATCAGTCGTGTTACGACCTGGTTTTGTTCATTATCTTTTCCACCCCGAAGTTTGCAATTGCAGAAAGAAGTATCATCCAAGCTATCTTAGCTGGATACCAGCTTATTCTAGAGTTCATAATTTGAAGATTGGGGGCGAAACATGTTAACAGAATTTCGTAGAGCATCAACTAATCTGTGAAAATTATCGTCGAGAATACTTTCATTTGAATGAATAAACGTCGGTGTCGTATTACAGAAAAATCAGATTCAATGTTGTACAAAACTTCGAATGTTTAATTTTTTTCCATTATTATAGAAACTGTATAGTCTCTAAAATGTAATCTATACAGTCTCTTTACTTCCAAAAAATTAGATGCCGTCTTGCACAAAATGTCAAATATTCATTTTTTCATTTCTAGAGACTGTATAAGCAGCCTCAACAGTTCCATGTATCGATTTTTAATGAATCTGCTAATGTTTCGTTTTGCAAAGTTTTAAGTCAACTAGTAGATAGATGTAGATGAACTCTAGATGATTGACAGGAGTACATTTCATGATGACGGAATTATAATGAAGATTTGAATGATGATCAATAATTTTTAATATTAGGGTTGTACTGTTGAGGACTAGGCACATATATGGAACGCACATATTGATAATATGTGTAAAAAAAAAGAAACATATTATTCATAAATTTTATAGTCTGAGCAGTATTTGTGATTTGAAAATGTTGATGATGGTCTATTCAGCATATGCCCAATCAATATTTCAATACGGTATAAGGGTTTGGGGTGGTGCTCTGGACACTCACTTTCAAAAACTAGGTGTGATTCAAAGACACATAATAAAAGCGGCCCTCCGAAAACCAAGACGCTATTCCAGCCACTTACTATATTCAGATTTCCCAGTCCTTACAGTGAGACAGCTTTATATAAAAAATCTAATTCTTTACATAAATAAATTCAAAAACTCTTTTACCCCATACACTCCAGCATACAATTTCCGATCACCTTCAAATTACATTATTCCCAGAACAGATCTTGTAGTATGCCGCAGACAGTTTCCATATATAAGTAATAAACTCATAAATCTGTTACCTGAACATTTCATCACTTGCAACATCACAAAATCAAACATCAGAAGGATGATTCAATGGATTAAATCAATGAATGTATTTCACCTTTTACATAATTAAGTTTTTTTAACTATATTGCCATCATACACATACATATACATGAATAATTGTCATTTTTCACTACTTTATAATAATATTATTTTCATAAATTATATGAAAGCCAAACTGAAGTAATAATTATTATCGTTAGATAGATAGCAATAATTACCGTACAATGCGATTAAAATTTCGAACTGTTTTTTTGTTACTCGTCGCCATCACACAAACCAATAAGGTTTTGCTGGTAACGCCAATTAATTTTAAGAAATTAAAACATTATTTTTTGTATTTTATAGTTTCTCAAGTGAATTATATTATGTTATGTATTGTTTTTGTAAATCATTTTTGAGGCAATAAATTTAATTTGATTTGATTTTGATTTGATTTAGGCCACTCCCCCATGATCAATAACCTAACTATTCCATGCACATCAGTTCAATATATTAGTGTGACTATAAATACCCATTCTTTGATAATAAATAGATTCAATTTTCTATCAAAACGCGTTCATTCAAAATAAAATGAATGATTCCATTGATGTGAAACTTTGAGCAGCGTTTGATTGTTTGTTTCAATATGAAATTAGGGTTAGTTATTCACGCCAGACCCTGAATTTCTGAACAATAGCGGCCAGTTTACAGCATCAGTTCGCCATGGCGGATGCTGCGGTCGCTTTGTACGGACGATCGAGCGGGATTTTAATTAAATTTTGTTAATCTTCCACGGTCGATGTGATGGGGCGTATTTTAACATGCTGACATAACGATGGTTATTTGATATGCTCTCTACACTTGACCTACATTGATGATAGAGCTCATCAATCAGTTTTTATCTGTGAATTGAGTTTTCTTATCTCTTGTCTTCTCCAAACTGTTGAAGACTCAACGATACATTACAATTTTTCAATTATTGATGGATTTGTAATCATCTATCACTTTCATTTTCTAGATGCTATAAGTAGATGATTTCACTTTCTGCTTCAAGTTTCAAATCTTATTGAGATCATTAATTTGAAGGAGTGTGATTTTTGACACTATGCGACGTGAAGACTTAAATTAAATTCTTATTTCCAATATTTTTATAGGAACATGAATTTACTCGAATTGAGCTTCCACTCACATTTTATGATAATTACTAGGCGTCCAATCATCGAATAATGAGTATATTGCTTCAAGGTAATCAGATTACAACTATAATCTTAGATGAAAATAATATAAATTAGATCAAATTTCAAAAGCTGTATTTTCACGAAATTCATAGTAATACAATAATTTCAATTACTACTTTTAAGAGGATGATTTCTTGATCCATGACGAGCTGCTGGATGTAACATTCACTGGGATTGGTCACCGACATGCAGTCTAATTGATTTATCAGTGGAAAAATATAAAAGTTTTACTCACTGGAGTGTAGGCCTTCCGCGCTTCACGAGCGCATTGTCAACACTGTGTGTTTTTTCACTGATAAATCAATTAGACTGCATGTCGGTGACCAATCCCAGTGAATACTACTTTTACACCTGTTTACCGCTAGCATATTCTTCCTTCCTCGAATTTTTAATATTAGCATTATATTATATTTATTCAAGAAGTAATAGCGTGAACTAAGTAAATTCAAGTTCTGCATTATCTGTGATGACATCTAGGAAACAAATGGGAAGCTTAGGACTATCCCATCTTCGTGGAATGGGAAATCAATATCATTTTCCAATTTACAATCAACCCTGAGGCTTCATGCTTCAAAACCAAATTAAAATCACTGGATTTCCAGCCTTAATCATTACGATATGTTCCCAGTATCATTACGAAAGTATTGCCGAAAGCGTTGTAACATGTTGATATTATTTTCACAAAAAGCCCGAAAAGTAATTCTGTGAACGTTCGAAGGCTGACAAGGTTGACAACTGGCTGATAGCTAACAAAAAACGAAAATTCGATTATTTTTATCAAGTTGCAATATCGACAGTTTTCTCGTCGATGTGAAAAGCGATATCGTTTTTCTGACAATCGATGCGTGAACGATAGATATTCCAACAGTACCTGCCAGAATGTGATTAGACATAATGTAATTAGTTACGCTTCGGTTCCAACACTCGTCCGAATACTGACCAACTATCCGCCTCCTCATCCTCTTCCTCCTCCTCTTCCTTTTCCTACTCCTCCTACTCCTAATCCTCCTCATCCTCTTCCTTTTCCTCCTCACTTTCCTCCTCCTACTACTCCTCCACCACGTCCACCCAGATCACATCCTCTTCCTCCTCCTCCTCTTCCTCCTCATCCTCCTTTTTCTCCTTCTCCTACTACTCCTCCTCCTCCTCCTCCTCCTCCTCCACCACCAGCTTTCCCTTTCCCACCACACAATCACTTTCACCAAGTTCCCTCTTTCGCACGGAAAATGCGTTGACTAGCCGTCCCATCATAACCCTCCATCCCTCTAACCCTATCATAACCGCTTATCCTAAATTTGAAGGGCATCAGAACAGGAAAATTGGATTGCTTAGTATAATGCTCGTTCAGGTGTAAATTTATCAGGTGCGCTAAAACGTCCGAGTTAATTTTGGTTCGAATTTTTCGCGAGTAGATTACTGCGTTATGTTGTAGTGAATTATGGAGTTATCAATAACAATTATTTATTAGTAATAATGAACATAGCTATTTCCCTGAATATTCAATCAACTCATGCTCTACAATTTGTTCTAGGAATATCAAGGCAATTGAACTAGTCATAGACTCATATTTGATTGAATAAACAGATTGTCATTATAATAAAAACATTAAAATAGCTAGCTATATTAGGGTATGTTGTTACTGGTGCAATTATCGTTGATCATGAAAGATAATCGTTGTAGTCGATCAGCTATAGCCAATCGCAACACTTGTTTTTTAATTATATAGTAAAAACGATTATCGTTCATGATCAACGATCATCGCACCAGTAACAACATACCTTTAGCGAGTTCCTCGATATTGTTGTAATTTTATATTATGATTTCATCATATGAATATTGAATATTATATTACTACATTGATATTGAAATAGTGAGTACATGATGTGTCATACTCCATTATCGCTTATGAACTAGGATTATTGTAAAATCAGAAGGATCCATACTCTAGTCTGTCCAAGCGAGGAAGAACCTCTGGCAAGATGAGAAAATGACTCCAGCTCGGTCAATATTGGCTCAATATTGGCAAAAATTATTGATCTGGTCTCAATTGTAGGAAACATTCTGATCTAAAATCAATTATTTTTTGAACCAATATTGACTGAGCTGGAGTCATTTTCTCATCTTGCCAGATGTTCTTCTTTGCTTGGACAGACTATAACTGTTATTGATAGTTAAGTGGCCTATCAAGGGGAACGTCTGCCATTGGTTTAAACAAGCCACTCCCCCAATGGAAGGCTCATACAAATTCTAAAGCAATGGCGGTTCGAATAATAGATAGAAACTCAACATTCTACTAAGCTTCAAACTTATGTTTAATAAATAATTAATTTTTGCATGATTTTCATTGTATTTGTGATCCAATACTCAATACAAGGATAAGTTTTACTCGCCTTGGTCACATTCTGGTCACCCATTCAACAGCAGTTCATGGTGTTTTTGACAACTTCACCGCCCTCAACGAACAACCCAATCAAATCAATCATGATTTGCATAAATAACATACAGATACATGATTCGCATTCTAATTACAAATTTTACATAAATTAGTGTGAATCAAATAAGTTAGTAGATTATGCAGAGCATTAGTCAGATTCTTATTGATTTTTGGCTCGACTAGAATAATAAGTTAAAACAGATATGAATAGTGTAGAATGTAGATAATATTAATAATCTCGAAATCCTCCACACAATGTGCTAAATAATTCCCAATTACAGATCTATCATACAGTCATTACAATTACATATCAATCTTGATTTATTTACTCAATTCTTGTGCACTTACTTGCAATAACTTGTGACCAGACATATTGGAACATGAACCAATATCAGGATTAAATCAATCAGTTAGATACATTATGGGCATAGACATCATTAATATCAAATCCCACATAACCAATGCTCCAATATCTATCGCAAACACTAAATACATACTAGTCCTATTAGTTAACACACATCACAGATAGCTATAGCTTGAATCTTCTCCATATTTGTAATCTTCATCTCAGAATAATGAGCATAGTAAGATCATATGATAAACAACACTAAAGATTATTCCAGGATACAATAGGCCTTGCAGATATACATAAATTATCATGACAGAGCATTATGTAAGTAATACATGATAGTATTGTTGCCTAATCTTATTGCTATGTTATAATAGTAATCTGAATTGTGATAAAACTAATCCAATGTATAAAACTATGTTGCCTAATACTATCACTATGTTAAAATAGGAATCACATTGTCGTTTGTGATTGTGATAAACTAATCCGCTGTCAAAATAATAGCTAACATGAATCTAATGTCACTGAAAATCGATGCCTGGATTTGATCATGTTTATTGTCATTGCTGCAGTTATCAAAACAATCATTTGCATTACTGCATTACGTTTCTGAACAACCTTTTGGTGAGATTTGTGGGAGAGAAGGTTTCGAATCCGACACGCTTTGAATTGTTGCGGAACATGTTTTCAAACACTCAACTCAGCTTTGAAATTTCCATTACAGAAATTTGAATTCACCAACAAAAGGCTCTGATAACATTGTTGGGTTATGATTATTGTGATTAATACGCTCATTAAAAGCTTTGAATCTCTTCATGTTTATAATTTCACTAACAATGATTAAAATTATAATGATTGTTTTTGTTCTCGTTATAGTAGAAAAATTATTACAAACTCTATGAATTGGAATTTTGTGAAAAAAGGTGGTTTGAGTCATTATTGGAGTTCTCCGTTTATTCTCTGAAAAGCAGTAGTAAAATGTTTTCGTAGTAATTCTCAGCATTGAAGTTGGAACTTTTTTAACAAAAATCCTTTTTTTCAATGGAGCTACTGATTTCCCTGGCTATCTTTAATAAAATTTCTATTCGGGATGATTTCATTTCCAATGAAATTGAAATTATGAATTTTTATAAATTTAAAAAACAGTGATTCATGTTCAATGCTGTATGACAGTATTTTTTTCTACATTTACGACCTGCGAAATGAATTCTTCCACTTCCGCCTGCCATACGGCATGAAATCAGTCTATTTTATTTTATAAATTTTATTATGGATCAAATTTGTATACTGGGCTAGTGAAAATGGAGACGATTGCAGTTTATTACTAAACTATAGCCCACATACGAACAATGAGAAAAGGAATTCTTGGAGGAAGTTTGGGAAGAAACATGTTTAAACCTAATAACTCCTTCAATCAAGCTGCAGAGATCGTAAACTCATTGCTGACCAATCAGAAAAAAAGAAGGAGGAGCTTGGGGCGAGTCTAAGAGCACAAACATGGCGCTATTCTAGATCTTGTTCCGTCCTTACCACTCGATGCTCAATTAACGTTCTATTGCTTTCTCATTTCACATATTATCTAGTTTCCAGTTCTTTCAAGATTACCTTTCCAGATTGGTTACTTTACTACTATCTTATAATTATCGACATCTCCTTTTTTATGGTTTAAACTTTCTGCCACTCATTCTTGGGATTCCAAGTATTTTATTTTCTTCTATATCAAACTAGTTGGCGCAAGATGTGAGAGCAAACGTTAATTCAGAATAGAGAATTGTTTAATTGGTCAGAGACAATACCAACAAAAATGAAATTAGTCAAATCTTTATGGAAGAATCTTTTTGAAAATCTTCTTTTTCTCCATCACTTGAATTCTTCACAATTGAAGTATTCAAGTTCATTACATTGACAATTGTTTAAAAAATCGCATTATTACACCAACCTATGTGCTACCAGCTATTCTCGGATTTTTCATCAAAACTCAAATAATCTACCAAATCCACTGATCCATACTTGAAAAATGCATGAAAAATTTTCTAATTTTCTACTAGTTTTCTGCCTCGAATAGGAAATGATAGGCGTTGGTGAGAGAAGTGATAGACACACCTTTCAAAAGTAGAATGAGAGTAGAATGCAAAGTAGAATGAGAACCCAAAGAGATGGAGAATAAAGGTGAGGCTGCTGGAAATGAATAAGCTCGGACTTAATAAAGCAGTTCCAAGTCCCAACGGCCAGATTCCGCTTAGTGGCCGGACGTGCCCGGAATAGTTGCTAGGACTCATTTTTTCGCGCCGGCAGAAAATAAAAATGGAAGAAATTTCCAACAGGTAGCTGCCAGCACATCACGAACAGCCCCCATAAATCAAGGAACCCCCAGAAATAAGTAGCGTTAATCCTGAGAGTTGGATAAATGACAGGGCATATCTCTCTTAGGAATAAAGGGGTGCTTTTATTGTAGAGTAACAAATTATTGTAAGAGCAAGTACAGGCAATGCTAATTGTGGAGCTGCAAATTATTGTGGTGTATTCATATTGTGGACTTGTGATGAGTCATTGTGTAAGGAGTAGTCATTGAAGAAATAGCTTGAAAGGAAAAAACAATGGAACTAGAATTGATGAGATGGAATTTTGAATTTATTGCTCTTATTTCTTAAAATCATATTAGTGAACTTTTGGAATCGGAATTGAAATTACTGAGTGATTTCATCGCCGCACGATTTCTTTCCTCCAAATCAAACTCATACAACCTCTCTCTCTCACTCATTCTCTCTCTCTCTCTCTCTCTCAACAAAAAACCTCAACTCCTTCTCTCTCTCACTCTCTAACTCACTCACTCTCAAAAAAAGAACTCATCTCCTTCTCATTCTCTAACTCACTCACTCTCAAAAAAAATTTTCATCTACACTTCAACTTCAAACTCAAACTCAATCTCAAACTCACTCTTCAACTCTCACTACTGGACTAGAAACCCCATATTACTCCCTACTTATGAATATCGTGTTGATGTTTGATATTTTGACCTTGGAGAATAATGTAATCACTTTCATAGTTTTACATATTAATTTCTTCGGTATCCTCTAATTAGTTACAAGGCTATATATTACCAGATGTACTTTACTTATAGTGATAATAATTTTCTACTTTCTATCCAATATGAATAATTACTACAATATCACCTCCAGAACTACACATAAAGTGAAAAAGGTTAACGTGATTGAAATTAATGCGATTGAACCATGAATTGAGAGAGAGCAATATTCTTTTCCTATTTGACAAACTCCAATACACTGCAGTATAAAGAGCACTCTAATAAAATGTCATCGTAATATAATTTATCACAATTAGAATTCGAGCACAGACAGAAATACAGAGGTAATGTGTGATCATGATCAATTCATTAGAAGCAATCTGGGCATATCAGCTTCTCCTATGTTACTCTGCATTCTATAGACTCCATACTTATAAACCTATATATGTATGAACATAAATATATAAATATAAACCTATGCCTGTAATAATATAGCCTGCTATTGATATATGAATATCACTGACTGTATCGTACATGACCTGTTTTGGAATTCGTATACCTCGCTCAGAGGCAGATAACAAGCTCCAAATTCGATAGGCTTTTCGTTAAACAGGAGCCTATGATACGATTTATCGCACGTCATATTCAAGCTCCAAACTCCCATGAGAAGTCTTTGTTCAGAGACAGGAATTACAATGGCTGATTTTCAATGTAAAATAGCATTACAGTCGAGGAATTTCGAATTTCGGAAATTATTGACACGGATAGAAAATTTCATTTGACTTTGTAATACGTGCTTGGTTGGAATGAGTTTTGGAAGTTGACATAGTATCAAAATCGGTCATTAATGACGTGAAATCAATGAATTGATTGAATCTTTGAGTAGTTGTGAAATTGATATTGTGGTAGTTATTCATGATGAATGAAAAAAACAAGATGTTGTCAAACCACTGATTTATTAGAAAACCGAGATACCGGTTTCGGTTGTTACACCATTATCAATCTCTGGTAAACTGAGTTACACCATTATCAATCTCTGGTAAACTGAGTTACCAGAGATTGATGATGGTGTAACAACCGAAACCGGTATCTCGATTTTATAATAAATCAGTAGTTTGACAACATCTTGTCTTTTCATTTATAATTGATTGAATCGTTTACAGATGAAAAAATAATCTATACATATAAACTATGAACGAGGCCAATTGTTAAATGCCGGGTTTTTCCAAGCACACTCAAAGTTGAGGGACCCTCAAGTTTACTACAGTTTACTACATTTCCTATACTTATCATAGAAAACGTCAGCTGTTCATCAAAATTTGAGGGTCCCTCAACTTTGAGTGTGCTTGGAAAAACCCGGCATTAGTCTATAATTATCATAATAATGATAATTCAGGATTCCATCGGAAGTCTGATATACATATGATTCTTAAAAAGTTAATTCAATATTGAAATTTTCTTGTTGATTGGGTTGAAACCAAAGTGGGAAAGCCGATGTCCAAGAAGATAAAAATATGCCTGAAGAAGTGAGTAACGATGTAACTAATTCATTGATGTAATTATAATGATATTAATATGCTCACTTCCATCTATTTCGTTGCGTTTGATCACTGAAGCTGATTCAGATATCGTCCTTAGTCACATCTTCATCTTCATCGACATCGACTAACCCACTATGAATGCAACCTCAGAGACTGAACCAATGAAGGAGCATACTGAGCACTCTTTCATTTTCTACTGACTTCTGTGATTAATCCTTCGTTTAATAATTCTTGAAAACAAATGAATCATTTTTTGATGACCATTCTTGAAGATGTTACTGATGGAAACTGGACCTCCATTGAGTCTATTGATGATTCTTTTGGATTTTGTTATGTAAATAGAGGAGAGAAAGATAGTCAGGGACAAACAGAAGTCACGACAGAGACCCTTCAATCGACTTGGTTCCTTCTACGTGACTACAGATCGCCTGGTGGGAGAGGAGAAAGGGATGAGAAGAGTAGGAGAAAGAGGAGGAATTAGAAGAAAAACGGAGGAAAGAACGAGAAGAAGGAGAAGAAGGGGAGAACGAAGAAAAAGATAAGAACAAGAAAAAGAAGAACAAGAACAAGAACAAGAACAAGAACAAGAACAAGAACAAGAACAAGAACAAGAACAAGAACAAGAACAAGAACAAGAACAAGAACAAGAACAAGAACAAGAACAAGAACAAGAACAAGAACAAGAACAAGAACAAGAACAAGAACAAGAACAAGAACAAGAACAAGAACAAGAACAAGAACAAGAACAAGAACAAGAACAAGAACAAGAACAAGAACAAGAACAAGAACAAGAACAAGAACAAGAACAAGAACAAGAACAAGAACAAGAACAAGAACAAGAACAAGAACAAGAACAAGAACAAGAACAAGAACAAGAACAAGAACAAGAACAAGAACAAGAACAAGAACAAGAACAAGAACAAGAACAAGAACAAGAACAAGAACAAGAACAAGAACAAGAACAAGAACAAGAACAAGAACAAGAACAAGAACAAGAACAAGAACAAGAAGAACAAGAACAAGAACAAGAACAAGAACAAGAACAAGAACAAGAACAAGAACAAGAACAAGAACAAGAACAAGAACAAGAACAAGAACAAGAACAAGAACAAGAACAAGAACAAGAACAAGAACAAGAACAAGAACAAGAACAAGAACAAGAAAGAACAAGAACAAGAAGAAGAAGAAGAACAAGAACAAGAACAAGAACAAGAACAAGAAGAAGAAGAAGAACAAGAAGAAGAAGAAGAAGAAGAAGAAGAAGAAGAAGAAGAAGAAGAAGAAGAAGAAGAAGAAGAAGAAGAAGAAGAAGAAGAAGAAGAAGAAGAAGAAGAAGAAGAAGAAGAAGAAGAAGAAGAAGAAGAAGAAGAAGAAGAAGAAGAAGAAGAAGAAGAAGAAGAAGAAGAAGAAGAAGAAGAAGAAGAAGAAGAAGAAGAAGAAGAAGAAGAAGAAGAAGAAGAAGAAGAAGAAGAAGAAGAGGGAAAAAGTATGATGGTGGGTCACGAAGTGTAAAAACTAGGCTATGCCCAGAGACTTGGCAGAGAAAGTTCTAAGTAAATTCCACCAAGTCGGGCCATCATTTCCCGACAAAGTTGCTTCTAGAAATCGTCTAGCTAGCGTGTAATTTTTGCTCATTGGTGGGAAGAGACATTTCTCCTCCAACTTGGCCTGTACTCTGGGTTGCCAACTTCATATAACTTCCATTGACCGATTTTATCTGTGACTTGTGTTGCATTTTTAATAAGCAAAGTCGAGAACCACGAGCCAGTATTACAGTATCTTTGAGAGAAACAAGGAAGAAAATGCAAATTGCATGAGCGATATTCCAGAACAGAAGTTGTAAGCATGTAGGCTACATGAATTAACATGTATTTCAGAATTATAATAGCATGAAATAGCAAGAATTATAACTAGCATGTATAAGAGTTACAGCACATAATAGAAAGATTTGAAGATGTTACTGAAGCAAAGTCTATTCTAACTTGGGAGAGCTTTATATCGTACATTAATTGAAACTATTATAGTTAATTTTTAAGTGCAGCAGTACGCTAGAAAGTCAAAAGAGAATTGAATGATTCAGCACTAGCACAGTTTATAGACATTGTATACTGTATAGCATTTACTACGAATGGAGTTAACAAGTTTTTTAATGGCTGTAATAGTGTATACAAGGTGTTTCAGGAGGAATGTGCAATACTTCTCAGGCTGATTCCTTACGCCTAATAGACAAAAAAGTTCCATGGGACCAACTCCCAAAAACGCTTTGTTACCGAGATGACAATGGCGGAGAATTGAGATTTTTCAAAAAATATGTATTTTTCTAATTTACTAGAGGCTTTACTGAGGTTCTAAAACAAGCAATTCCCATGTAAAATTAGCTGAGGAATTCAATGAAACCAGTTCGAAGTTTGTAACTTTAACGGTTATTGAGATAATTGAAAAAATATGCTAAAAAGCTCCATTTTTCAACAACAAGGGTTATAACTGGATAATGGATCATAGATTTTTATTTTTTATTAATGGGAGTTGAAGAGAGTCGGATTCTAAAGAAAAAGTTAGATGGCGGCGATAGTGTAAATCTCACCCAAATCTCAGAAATAGCAATCAAAATCAGCAAAATTGACAAAACATAGCACAAGTGATGAATTTGTGTCTAGTAGCGATTTTCCGATTTTTTATTGCTATTTCTGAGATTTAGGTGAGATTTGCACAATCGCCGCCATTCAACTTTTTCTTTAGAATCCGACTCTCTTCAACTTCCATTAATAAAAAAATAATAATAATTACTTATTTTGTTATAACCCTTATTGTTGAAAAATGGCGTTTTCAGCATATTTTTTGAATTATCTCAATAACCGTTGAAGTTACAAACTTCGAACTGGTTCCATTGAATTCCTCAGCTAATTTTACATAGGAATTGATTATTTTAGAACCTGAGTGAAACCTCTAAAAAATTAGAAAAATTAATATGTTTTGAAAAATCTCAATTTTTCGCCATTGTTATCTCGGCGTTTTTGGGGGTTGGTCCCACGGAACTTTTTTATCTACTTGGTGTAAGGAATCATCCTGAGAAGTATGACATATTACTCCTGAAACACTCTGTATACACTATTACAGCCATTAAAAACTTGTTAACTCCATTCGTAGTACTTTCGTTATAGCTGTACTAGTAATATTCTCCTGAAAAAAACCATCAAATCAGTCATAGATGTAGTTTGATATCATCATCCAAGAAATTAAATATTAGAATCATTTATATTCCTTAAATAAGGCTTCTAAATTAAGCTTATACATTATTGATAATTAAGGCTTCTAGTTACTGTAACAGGAAATCTATAATTGAGAGATAGACCTATTAATAATTAGGAGAGATTTCTAGTAGATTTGTAATTAAAACGCTATTATTGCATAAGGCTTATTTATATGATTTTATACCAAAACTCTACAAATCAAACGGTATAAAAATGTTTGACTGATGAAGCATAATAAATGTGATAATTAAACTACTATTATCAGTGTGAATATACCAGTCAAAATACATCAGTATTGTTATTCCATCTTGTGATCCGTCTTTCCCATACTGTATAAATACATACAGGGAGAAAACCTCAAAGTGGCACACCTGGATATAATGCTAACGGCATGAGATATCAATGTGGGACCTCGACCATTCCTCATATAACACATTTCTTCAATTTTTCAGGTAGTGAAAATTTTTTTCCGCCAATTCGGATCCGCCATATTAGAATATAGCTTCACTTTTTTAAATAGGACATATCATACATGATTTCGATGCAATTTTTCAAGAGAAATCGAATGCCCGAAACCGGACATCAGTACGTCTAGCCGTTAAAAAGTTATTCAACTTTTTTAATCAGAGATCTCCACTATAAATCAGTTGATAGCTCCAAAACGGTTTGATCTATCAATATGCGATTCTCACCATTGATTTTATCTTGAAATTCTGTATTACATGACCACATTGGTTACTTTACAAATTTAGTTCGCCATCTTGGATCTGTTGTAATTTAAAGAAATGTAAGTTCGTCATATGATACATGATTTCAATACAGAATTTCAAGACAAAATTTATTACGAAAACCGCACATTGATAGGTTGAACCATTTTGGAGTTATCAACTGATTTATAGTGAAGAATTCTGATCAAAAAACTGAAATAACTTTTTAACGGCTCGACATACCGATGTCTGGTTTCGGGCATTCGATTTCTCTTAAGAAACTGCATCGAAATCATGTATAATATGTCCACCTTCCTCTTTAAAAAAGTGAAGTTGGATTCAATATGGCGGATCCAAGATGGCGGACAAAATTTTCTACAACCTGAAAAAATGAATAAAAGTGTTGTATGAGGAATGGTCGAGGTCCCACATTGATATCTCATGCCATTAGCATTATAACCAGGTGTGCCACTTTGAGGTTTTCACTCTGTATACGCCGTACTGTTGTGAAAGTAGTTAAAGTTATAACGGTTGGCATTGTTTTTAATTTTTCAGTTACACATTTCTAATTAATGCTTTTCCGTGAAAATGTTGAGTGATCAAACGTGTTTCTGATTAGGGAAATAGTGAAATAATGATAATTAAAAGAATTGAAAGCTTCAATAGAGTTGTGCAAAAAATAACTATTTTTGTCCCTTAGGTGCATCCATCGGCCGAGTTGAAACCCCCATTTTATCCGGAACTCATTACGATGTTCAAATGGAAAACCACGTGATATTCTGCATTCAACTTGTGATTTCACTTTCAATAGCAGCATTCAACAACGGTGTCAGAGCATCCGACCATAATTAAAATGGCGTCATTACATGGGAATCCAATCCGTTGTATAGTCTGTCCAAGTAAAGAACAGCCTCTGGCAAATGAATAAAATGACTCCAGCTCGGTCAATATTTATTCAAAAAATATTAAATTGGTCTCAAATTGTAGATCAGAATGTTTCCTACAATTGAGACCAAATCAATAATTTTTGAACCATTATTGGCCAAGCTGGAGTCGTTTTCTCAACTTGTCAGAAGGTCTTCTTTACTTGGACCATTGCATACCATGGCATCCAACATGGACAGCCATCTAATTGGAATTGTGATACTGATACTGGAATGGGAGGTCAGATGTGATTCATTGATGAATTCTCCTCATTGTAGGTCACCATTATAATGAGAATTCTATCACAGGAAAGCTCCAATATAATTAAATTTGAAGATTCCTCCTCTGAATCCTATAATACATTTAATTAATACGAGAAATATATATTGGACACTGGTAGAGATTGTATTCCTTCTCTGAATTCCATAATTGCATTGATAGGAGAAATCCATCGAACCCTTAAGATGTATTGTGACATCATTGGAAGAGAGTGAGAAATAGTTAATGTGATCCTACTCTAGACTTGATAGTTGGCAGAAGTAATTGTATGTGAATATGTATAAATATATGTTCAAAATCAGGTCAAGTTTACATTCAAATCAGAATCAATCAACTGGAATTTTTTTAATCCATGGAAAAATTAATAGTATATCAGATAAAACACTGCACTCAATAAATAATGGACAATCGAGAGGTGAAGTCTTTATTTTTTAACACGTCATTGTGATTATTCTATTCAGCTGGTTCATCGCGGAAAACATATCCGAGAATCCTTCACGTTTATTAGAGAAATAGGGGATTTTCTAGATGAAGAATGTCATTCTGTTCCATAGTACTCCGCTACTCTGTAAGAAAACTCACATGCAACTACTTCATTGGTTGAATAATTGAAACAAAACAGCTGCAGCCTTCACTTTTATATCACAAAACCAAATATGATACCAAATACAAAAGAATAGAATGACTCCTTCATTTAATGACGTGGCGAAGTTTGGAAAGTTATGTCCACTCTTCCACACCTGATTTCTAATGTCCTAATGATTACCTAATGTCCACTCTAACTACCACAACTATCATAAAACCCAATGAAAACTATGAAAAAATTAATAGTGACATATTAGAGAAATTCTCAGCACAAAACCATGAAAATAAACTAATAGCAGTTGAGTGTATCTCCTACTTTCCATGTAGCTGTACTTATGTGCTTCGATTGTTTATGTTAGAGGAAGCAAGAACATGTCTAGTGTTTGCAAGAGGATAGGTTCGCTTACTGCATATTTAATAGAACACGCAAGGTATGTCTTCACAACAAATGGCGAACATTCCTTTCTCTTTTGAGTTTACAGCGGACGTAACAATTTGTGTTTGTATTGTCGAGGTGTGTTGGAAAACATGGTACTTTGCATGAAATGAGAAGGGAGATTTACAGTTTCTCTGCAAAATCTGCTCGCTGTAAGAAACCGCAGAGCGCGTGTGAATGTTTCCGAGGTCACTTTGAGGATTTATTCAAGAGGGCGAGGCGAAAATGACAGTTTCCATATTATAATATGCATATCATGCTCTGTACCCAGTGTGCTTTGTTTTGTTCCGAATATGCCTTGAAGGAAAATTATGGTGGTTGAAATTGTTGGCAATCCCCAAGTCTCTGTTTGGAAATAATATTGTGAGGTTTGTTATCATTGAGTTAAAATTGATGATATTCAATATTTTTTATGGTTTCTCAATCATTTGATATACGGTATCATTAAAATATTAAATTCTTAATTATTTATTAATTTATATTATTAGTTCGCTTGAAAGCACATAAGAAAGGGAATAATAAATTTTTCACAGAAAAATATTGGGTATTATCTTGAATATTTCATTTCACTGGAAATAAAGATGTTTTAACAGAAAATTGGAAGCACAATAACAAGCAAATTGAAGATCTCTGCCAATTTCACTGCACTACCCAACTTTCTTGAATAGCATTCAAAATAGTTCCAAATTCAGCCAGCAGATGGCAGTAGCAATAGGGTTACTTTACAGTGACTTTTTATCAAGTCACTGTAGGTTACTTGCTTCGACTTCCATTGGACACGCCTCCAAGCTCCGCCTACCGTCAAAATGGACGAATACATCGGTTGTAAATAGGCTGTCGTTAGTAAAGACAGTCAGTCGTTTCCCGTTTCTGGAGGGATAGTAATTGTTGCATTACACTCTAACTGATTAACTGCATGTTATTCAGAGGTGTTCTGCATCTTCACTTGGTTGTGAAGACTGGCTTATGGTTGAGAGGATCGACGTGCTAACCACACGTTACCTCTATCCTCGTTGATGATTATTCGCCTGCTGTATTTTCTGTCCTGGCTGGGAGGGCATTCTGGCGGGGTGGGAGGTGGCTTCGGCTCGGTCGGTGTTGGTTTGGGCGCTGTGGGTTCTTTAGATAATTTATGGCTTTTGGGCCGGTATTGGCCGGGATGGAGTCGTTTTCCCGTTTTTCCTGAGTGTCTTCTTTGCTTGAATGGACTGTATAAGTGTATAGTTTAGTGAATATGAAACTGGCAACCAGCTGGTAGGCCTAGGCCCTTCATAGGGCTGTTGCACCATTGACAAACAAACATCGGTTGTAAAAGTTTGCAAAATCAAGCAGAAGATGGCAGCAGTTGACGGGTGATGTTTCAGATTTGACTTGGACATGCCTTCATGCCCCGCCTACTCTTTTCTTATCGGTTGAAGGTGTTTCGTGAGTTCTGTCTTAGAAAATGGCTCCTAGCAAGAAAATGATGGATGGTGTATCGTACACAAAAAAATTACGCTGGTTTATTATCGACGATATTGTGCTAATATAACGAGATCAATATGATGAAATAGAACTATTCATGATCTATTACCGACCTCTTGCCAGAAAAAATTTAAAAATTCGGTAAAAATATTAGGGAAAGTTTTATTGGCAACTGGCTTGTGATTGGTCGACAGAGTGTAAGGTGGTTGTCAGTCAACAACAGAATTAAATTTAAAAGGGGCGTTTATTGGCTTGCCTCATACATTGAGCGTGGTTTTTCAATTAATTGATCAATTATCATTATGTTGAATGAGTTTATGCGGAGGAAATAATTTCTTGTGGATTTAAGTTGTTGGTAGAATAAGTTTTTCATCAAATGGTGAAAAAATTATTCTTATAGCCCAATTTAAATTTTTAAATTCTCGTTTTGCATCAGCCGCCTCGGCCCCCCTTGGCCGTGGCGCCCTGTGCGGTCGCACACTCTGCACACCCCATGCGAATAGCAATATCTCTTGCTATTCTGAAGAATCAGAACTTATCCATGTTACTTCAATTTCGTGAAATAAATCAGCAATACGCCTGCTCGATTGCTTGTCTTCGCCTTCTCATAAAAAGGCCTATTTCATAGAAAGACATATTAGATAAAGAACGCCTTTATCAAACGCCTAGATGTCAAAGTTCTTTTGAAATAATTCAATCTACGTGTGGGGGTTGCATTATTTTTCTCTTGCTATTCTGAAGAATCAGAACTTATCCATGTTACTTTAATTTCGTGAAATAAATCAGCAAATCATTTATATGATGAAATTCACAAATTAATTCATCCATAGCGATCAGCTTTTACTGGTGAGGGAGACCAACCGTAGGTGGTCCCGTTAAGCACTCATCAAATCAAAGTACTGGTGAAATAATACGATACAAGTGACTCAAGTATAACACGGGATATGTAATGGAGGTTTGAAAATCAAATTAGCAAATAAATATTCTACCTTAAATGAGAGAGAATGAGCAAAATAAGTTGATTCTGCAAAAATGTGACACAATCCTGTCTAGTAACAGAACATCAGACAAAAAAAAATCACAGCGCAAAATTTATGACAGTTTTGTTCGCAATATTCTATAAAATATATACTCCAAGAACAAAAGTAGTAATCTAACATTTATTAGAAAATACACAAGGGTGAGTGAAACATGACATGGTTCCTAAACCCTAAACCGTATTATATTGGTTTACTTTAGAGCAGTAGACCCAATAATCAATACTGTTTCATGATTGAAAAATAGTCCAATTCAACTCATTAATTATTTCCTAATCCTTTGTAATCAATCACACTTTTCAATAGTGAAACTAATCATTTTACAATCAAGTTCTTAGTCAAATAATGAATTGAACGCAAATCAGCATAGACACTCAATGCCATTAGCGTATTATTATTGCATCTACTGACGCGGAGCTTACGAAGTCAACATTTTGAATTCAATCAACATTATTACTGTTCTGTTCATGACAGTTTGATAAGATTCTAATACGGTTATAATGTAAATCAGCTACGAGTTCCAATCTCAATATGACTGATGGGTGTTTGCTGCAAATGTATGCAGTGCGAGGCTTATTGTTCGGATGTGTCTGCAAATTATGTGCAGAGGCAATTCAGTCCTGCTTTATTAGTTTCATCTCTCTATTCGGTTTGTCAGTTTGATTGCGTAGCCGCTAATATTTATTTCGGACTATTATTATTGGAATTGAGTACAATATTATTCTCATTACACCCCTAGGAGCGAGAAGTTTACACTCACAGATGGATTGATTGATGAGAATTCGATTTGATCGAAATAGTTGAAATATAGACCTACTGTCCGGTACTTAGTGAGTGAAAAATGATATTTCATTTATATCTGAGTATGGAAAATTGCAAATATTAAATGTACAATCAAAATCAGATAAAAAATTTACAACCTGATTGATCACCAATTGCATACATATTGAAAGAATATAAAAATTTATAATCAATCAACTATTCAAATAAAACTCAACTTCATTTCCATCAATTTAATCGAAGTCATATCAGATAATTCCAAAGTTCTAAATTGGGAATTCGAAGCATATTTTCACTATAATCTCATCATCTCAATAAACATTATAGTTGCAAGCCTGCAACTGGTTTTATTGAATTTCTCAGCTTAATTTACATAGCAATTGATAATTCTGGGACTGGATTGTCCTCTAAAAAGATAGAACACCCATTGAAAAGCGCAATAGGCATCAGAACTATGGCAATTCTAACCCTTCATCATGGACTTGTCCAACCACACGCGTGCCAAGCACGCGAGCTGCGAGTTGGAAGATTGGAAAAATTTTAATTTATATATTAAATAAAGAATTGATAATCAATCCCACATCTATAAGAATCCGTGCAAATCATATTAGCCTATATTATTTATCCTTTATTCCAATTTTGTTCTGTACAGGTAACACTGGAGAGCTTCACACTGGGCCGGTTCGTGTCGTTTCTGCAGGCGGGTTGCCCGGACGGCGAGCTCCAAGCGTGGGAGTGGAACCGTCCGCGGGTCGGAGGCGCCTGGTGCGGCACGTCGTGGGGTCCCGCCGTCTACTACAGCGAAACTCGCTCCGTCACGCTAGCCATGCGTCTGCTGCGGCTGTCCAAGGACAACACAGGATACAACTTCGACTTCAAGATGAGCTACAAGATGCTGCCACGCCGAGATGCTGTTGTGCGCTATGGGGGCCAGTGGATTGATGGTGAGTATTTGGAAATACTGAGTGGCGCAAAGAGATGGATTTGAGTATCTATTCTCAGTTAAGTGATTTTCTTAATTTTCAACCTGAATTATTGAGTTGGATAGTTTTGCGTTAGGTAGGTGTATGATAAAAATAGACTCAATTATAATACTTTAAAATTCATAATCTTTTCGATTTTAAATAGTTGAAGAATTTGATTTTGAATAATAATTGCCGAGAAATAGAATTTTCTGGGTGAAAATATCCAATTTCAGTATAACATCAGTGCAATGGACCATGCAAGGCCGCTTATTTTTTGTAGAAACATATTCATTTCAATGCCATCACCGTTCAACATGAAGGCATGTCATATCTTTTTGTGGGTTCATTCAATTTCGAAGCTTATTAAATTTTGCAGAAGTATGCAATTTTTCCTTAGTATTCAATAAATGAAAAGTATCATGAATATAATTATGTAAGTTATTTATGATACTTATTATATAGTATTATTACTTATTTATACTTAGTATTTATGAATACCGTAGTTGATTTTTTTTATAATTTTTTTCGAATTTTACCAACCAATCAAATTATCAAAGTAATATACAAGTGCCGGAAGTGCATCGTCGGGGTTTTAAATTTCAAATGAATATTCTCAGCTTGATTATTCTCTTGAAATGTTAAGTTGTAGCCTGTAGTTTTTTATTGGGTAGGTTTTTTATTTAACTAATATACAAATATGCTTCAGGGTTTTAAACTTCAAATAAGAATTCTGTTTGATTATTCTCTTGAAATGTTAAGTTGTAGCCTATAGGTTTTTATTCGGTAGGTACTTGTTTGAAGAAAATAGACTTAAAAATATATATAAATCAATTATAACACTTTAAAATTCATAATTGATTTGATCGTTATTGAGCAATCAGTACATATGTTATTCTCGAAAAACTAAATTGTTGAAAATGCTCATAGAAAAGTGGAGAAACTTATTAAGACAATATATGTTTATATTATAGTGTTTGAAATTATTCTCTTTTTCAACTCAACAACATATTCAGAAGACAACTGAACCAGAATAAAAAAATGCTAATCAAAATTGTGTCAAATCCTCCAACCATTAAAAGAATCTTGCTTTTTATCACCCATTAATTGAAGGAAACTTACACAGATAAATATTGTTATACAATAGGTACTTCCTTATTCGTTGTGAAAGTTTCCCTATTCGAGCACTAACATTTTACTGTTATCAAATTTCTACTTCCCTCCTTAATTTTAGATTTCCCCGGTGGCTTGTCAAAAACTCATCAACAGAGTTGAAGCATATATCTGAATCTGACACGGGGGCCATGTTTGAGATAAGCACTAAATAATTAACATGAGTTTTAGATGTTTTGGAGTGGCATGTGCAGGAGATCTACTGTTTCGTTGTTGTACTTTGTTGAAATGATCCTCTGCAGTCTGCACTAATTAATTAATTATTCGCTTAAATTGCACAGGATTTTCCTTGTAGAAAATAAATTTATTATTATTCAAACTGCCCATTGTAATTATGAATTGATTTTCATATGCTGATTCGAGTATTTATTCATCTACAGTGTAGCCTATTTGGATTTGTTGTTGACTTTCAATCCTAAAAGTAGAAAATTTTTTTTTTAATAATTGATAGAGTATTGAATTTGTTTCAATTATAATAGTTTCTAAGAACTAAACAATTTGATTTTAAATCTCTCACTAGGAAGAAAGTCAAACGGTAAAAGCTCACTGAGAATAATATTAATCATTATTGAATTTAAAACCTGGAATTTTAAACCTATATTGAATTCTCCTAGTCACTTCCGACTCCACTTTCCTGCTGAGCGGTACCAATTCAACATAAATTGATTCTCATATTCAACTTATTCTTTGCGAAAATAGTTCACATTATTCTGATCTTCATTTTAAATTATTTATTTCATCCCCTCAGTAGACGAATCGAGGTCTCCAGTCACGTATCATATTATTCATATTGTACATAATTCGTGTGGGAAAGTTTACAAACTCATAATTATTTTCCAAACTCACCTATCGCCTTGTTTGCAAACATAATTATTCGTATGTAATAACGCCTTTCCCACACTCATTATTTAATACGGTATACTATATTTATTATCATGTAGTGACATACTTTATTTACTTTTTCGTCAGTTCCAGACAGTCCAGTACACAGCAGCCGTGAGCCTGTGATGAGCCTCAACAGCAATAGCAGCAGTTCTGTCGAAGATGTTTTATCGAACCATGGAGTACAGAAACACGTTGAAGAACTGCCGCAGCCGCAGCTGCACCACGAGGAGCTGCAGGAACACTATTTGGGCGAGCTGATCGCCAACACCTATTGCTCAAGAATATTCAGCGACTGCGACCGAAAGGACTGTCGACTGGAGAGTCCCAACTTCCCCGGCATCTATCCGCGCAATCTCACTTGTTATTATGCTGTCAGGTAAGAAGTCTGTTCAAGCAAAGAAGAAATTCTGGCAAGATGGGAAAATGCCTCCAGCTCGCTCGATATTGATTTTAAAATTATAAATTTACTCAAATTGTAGGAAACATTAATTCTACTTTTCAATTTGAGACCAAATTTATAATTTTTGATCCAATATTGACCGAGGTGGAGTCATTTTCTTATCTTGCCAGAATGTCTTATTTACTTGGACATACTTTACAGAGCTAGACTGTTTACTGAATACAAGTTACAGTCCTTTTATGAGAGATAATAGTAGTTCTGTGAACAGTAGACCTCACGAAGTCACCCATGAATGTGGCATTACTCGTGAAGGCAATACTGTTGAGTTTCATTAATTGCATGCGTCATTGCATGCAATTAATAATAAACTCGACAGCTGGTTTATCATGAATATTCTATAGTGTGAGTTCTATGTTCAGAAGTATAAATGTATATAGTAATATTTTAGTATGGAGGTAATTCCTTTTCCTTTTATATTATCCTTAAAATACAATATTTCAAGAAACCTTACATATACATCGACGCGCAATTTCAAGAGGAACATTCCTGTCAAATTTCATCCGAATCTATTGCCGCGTTTTGTCGTAAATGCGGAACAAACATACATAAAGAGAAATGCAAAATCGTCGTCTTGAATCTAGACCTCACTTACGTTCGGTCAACAAGAGATCCTTGAATATTGGAGATATAATTAGATACAGTAGGTGAGTGTGTATGTGAAAGATCTGGTCAATGTGTGTTAGATAGGCACAAGTTATAGCCAATTTCTTATGTCTCTTGCACCAGGACCTCCTAAATACCCTTTATTTAGGAGGTCCTGCTTGCACGCGATGTAACCTACTAACAGCTGATGTGAAGAATCTACTATTGTCTATTTTGATTTCAATAAAATCATCTCTTAGCTGAATGACAACTTTAATTTACACCAGCTTTTGGTGTGCAATAGGAGCAGACGAAACTGCTAACTTTTTGGCGTCAGCTGTAGACTTCAAACTCACTATACGGGAGAGTGGTGTACCTTTGACCAGTTTTGCTTCTAAGATTTTTTAAAACTTTATTTTGGCTTAAAAGTGACAAATTTTTGTATGAATTTAAACTTCAATCAGTTAGCTATCTTCTACAAAAATATCTTTTCTCTAACTATATGCAAAGTACCTTTTTTATTATTTTAAAAATCACTACCAAATGGTCAAAGGAACAACATGGTGTTGTACCTTTGACCAGTGCACGTTGTACCTTTGACCAGTGATTAAATTGGATTGCGATGTCGGTCTTGGTCAAGTTAAGCCTACTGGTATGGTAGATTGAAATAGATAAAGTAAAATTCACACAAAAGTATATTAATTAAAATTAATCTTGAATTAAAAAATGGGCAATACTTTTCAAAGATGAATTTTTTTTAAATCTACACCAACAGATAATATTTCACGTTGACAAGCACAGCCTACCATAGCATCTGGATAAAGAAGCTTGGCGAAAATATCTTCAACATCTATTTCATAGACAGCTGCATAATCTTCCAACTTGAACTTGTCTAACTTGGTCAAAGGAACAACACAGCTATCTGGTCAAAGGTACAACACAGTGCTCCTTTCCTTATTCCTTTCCAATTCCTGCATTGAAGTTATGTTTGTGGATTCAAGTGATGCAGCGTAAGATAGTTTAAATAGTAAAAAGTAGTGTAGATTCGCACAAATTCAATAAAACCAACTCTGTAAAAATACAAAAACAAAATACGTGTGGACAAATTACTTTCTTTTCACTAGTGATTTTAGTTTTAGATTTTTCGCTCAAACGAATTAAACAGCAGTCTCGAAGCTAGAATGGTAGGATTCCCTAGTGGGAACTCTATTAACTATGACTACTAGATTCACGAAAGGGCCACTAGATGCGTCGTTAAGCTCAGTGGTTAAAGGTACATCATGGTCAAAGGTACACCACTCTCCCCTACCTATTATATATATCCTATATGGAATTATTTATCTCACTTTTTATTATTATACATATATACAGTCCATTATTGATATTATTATAGAGAAAGAATAATTGAAGGATACTTTTCTGGCCAACACCCGTCTGACCAATTATTATGTCTCCAATGCTTAGTCATACTGTGGGAGTTATACCACAGGAAAATTAAATATTTTTACCTTCTCTGTGTATTTGTGTTTTTAGTACAAAAACTGAGATTTTAGGAAAAATGTTCTTTATTATTATGTAAAAACAAAATTAGTCAATAAGGATATTGGAGATTGTATTAATAAATTATTTGAGATATTATGGATTGTATATTCCAGGTCGAACCTTCTGTATGAATAGATTCACTGCGTGAAATAATCAAACTTTTTCTACTTTTATTTCAGACAACACTTGATTCCTCCAGGCAAGCATGCGCTCATTGTTGTTCGTCAGGTAAAAGGCCAACTGATCAACATACGCAGTCAAGATGCAATTTACACGAGAACACAACAGCAGCAACCAAATCAAGCACGACAGCTCAAGGCAAATATAATTTCAAAAGTTATTGTATATAAAAGCCCCATAAATGTTTACCATCAATAATTATTCTTTCAAAATTCCAAACACTTATAAATCTTTCTATCATTATGAACAGCATCCAATATGATCAGTGTAATAATCTTGAAATATTCCTGAATCGCTGAGGAAGAAACTCAGAGTGTCGAAACGCGTTCAGGCTACATAATCTCATTTACCACAGTAGGCTACTATACATCAAATTTCAATAAAAATTTTTAACTTAAAATTATTCGAATTCCAGGGAAATATAAGTTACTGGAATAAAGGGAGAACTATTGAAATAAAGAGGGGAATACAAAAATTTATAGAACTATTTAAAATAATTAGGTAACTTTTCGATTCATTTATCTATCTATTTAATCATTTATAAAAGAATACAATACTGTATATAGTTTTATAATGCAGTATAATTTACCAATATTAGAACGCGAAACCATCTGAACTCTATAAAACTACACGTAATTTTATTATTTATAAGAAAACTATTTAAATAATAGAAAAATATTTGAGTAGCTTATGTTCAGAAAGTTTTCAAATAATGAACAAACTGCTCAAATAATTATAAGGAATGTACTGTAATCACAAAACAAAATAATCTTTCAAACAATGAAAATATGTATAAAAAATGTTTCTTATAATAAGAAAATCATTCAAATATTGACAGAGCTACTCATTTGATAAGGGATCTTCAAATAATATAAAACTTTTATTTTTCAAGTTAACTCTGTCCAGTTAATCACCGGCAAGCTATAATTTATCTGCATGGATCGTAGTTCTTGAATTTTCCAATTCCTCTCAAAAGTTACAGATATTATACTGTTTTGGTTAGGTATTGAATGAATCAAGAAATTTCATAGATGATGAATCAGTAGGCTATTATTAAAATTGACAAATATTAGAAATATTTAAAGATAATAAAACTATTAAATATTGAAACGTCATCTTGTGTTAGCCATGAAGAGCAACATCAAAAGCTATTTGAATTCTTTTATAAATCTACAGAAATAATAAGCAGACAACTTTTCAAATTATCAAGAAATTCCTACTTTATAGGTATGGTCAGAATGCGACGAGGTGCAAGACTATGTGACGGTGTACGATGGGTACACGACCCGCGATCCCGTCCTGTTGAAGTTCTGCGGCGGCGGCGCCTCCGTGCCCGAGGCGGTCTCCAGTGGACCCGAGCTGCTCGTCGAGTTCTCCACCTCGCCCTACGGCACTTTTCTCTACCCCACGCCGCCACTGCCTTTACACGGCTTTCAGCTGCAGGTGCAGGTGAGATTATTTGGTTTCTTGCATTCTTCTGAGATTAGGAAACTATGAAATACAAGTTGTTATATCTAAGATATATTATCTACCGGTATCTATCTTATAATATAGGCTATACGAGGTACTTCATATCAATAATTGCTGCAGAGATATTTAAAAAAAAAACTATATAACTATCTAGTTACCCCTTGTACGCTGAAGATGTGGCTCAGTGCCACGAACCGTGTTCGACAAGCAACAAAATCGTGAATAACTTACTGTTGTTGAAGTGGAAGTTATTAACGTATTTACTGAGTTATACGTTAAAAAACTATAGGTATAGTTCTTCGAACTTCTTTAACTGCAAAAATTGTGGAAGAAAATGTATTGGGATAGTTCAATTTCTCAGTAAATATAAAGATGTATTATTGTAGGACTGTGGGTGTGGGCCTTTTTTCAACTGAATTATAAAATTACTTATCCAATGGTTGTTTTGCATGATACGGTAAGTTGGGTTCAATGATAAGGATAACTCAATTGAACGTCGATCCATTTGAAATACTATCAATTAGCCTATTGATGTGAAAAATTTTGTCGTGAAAGCATTGACATCAAACCTCATTTTGGTCTATACGGTATAGCTCTAGAAATTATACATGCATTTATTTATTCTGTTGGTAATGCTGAGTTTTGTACTGTGTGATAGTATAATAGATAAGTAACCTAGGAAATGAAAAATTAATATATTTCTTCAATTGTAGGAAGTTTTATTTCAAATTTAAAATGTAAATGCTACTATATGTAGCTTACATTGAATGCTAATGTGAGATATAGTAATAGATGGACAACCAAAAAAATTAAAATTTATTTATTCATTTTCTTTAGGTAAGGTTTGTGGACCAAGACTCTCCCAAATACGCGCGCAACAAGCGGTGCGAATTCTGGCTTCGTGGCGCTGGAAAGGGCACCCTGGAGAGTCCCCGGCACTCCCTATCAGCCAACACCACCTGCCTCTATCACCTCCAAGGCGCCGAGCCGGGCACCACTCCCCCTCCCCGCCATCTTGAAATGCTTCGACGGCGACCCAATTTGAATTTCCCGCCGACGCGCTTTCGAGTATGGCTGGCCGTGCTCAAGTACCACGTGGGCGCCACCAGCGAAGAGCAGCCTTGCGCCACTCGCCTTCAGATTTGGGATGGGAACGTGAAGGCATCGCCCACTTGCAATGATATTTTCTGGTGATTATGATATTTTAATTAAATTTGTGAATTGTTTTGTGTTTATTCACCTAATATCAACCCTTTAAAATTGTTTATTAATTACTTCCAGGCAGTGGCGGTTCCAGGCATGGGCTGGATGGGCAGTTGCCCCCCCCCAGTATTCATGGATTTTTCAATATCGTTTTCCCAAATTCCTAATTAGTAGCCTACCGTGTACTTTTATCGAGACACAACTGTATTAATGTAGAGGAAGAATCAATCTGTGATTTTTATTCCAAGATAAGATAGAGTTCAATACTTTATAGTTCATCTTTATATAACACTGTATATTTACTGTCCTTATTGACTTATAAAGTCAAGTAAGTGTTCTCACCTATAACTTGGTACTTCAACTAATTGCTAAAGAAACTGCTCGATTTCTATCATGAATAAGGTTCAAAACTTTTATAAATATAGTAGGCCAACTGACAGTCCTTTTTGTAAAATTTTCAATGTGAAACCCATGAACAGATAAAATATTGAAATATTCTTTAGTCAACAATAACGTCTATAACAATTTATTGGTTATTCAGTATTGGAATATAATTATTATAGTGAGGAGCTGATATAATAGTTGATAGAATTTAGATGAAAGAAGATCCTGTCTTTATTTCATAGGTAATACAGTAGTATTTTATTTTATTTTCACTCTAGTAGGTGATGGTTATGGTTAGTAATGAATTTTTAGGACCTAGTTATAATGAAGGATTATAATCATACCAATTATTCTAAACCGATTATTACCTGGACAATATCATTATTGTGAGGCATCATTATGTAGTTTTTATACCGTACCTAAAATATTGCATTTAATAATTGAATAAATTTCTATTGAAACGTATGAAATATTAAATGATGTTTTTATTCATAAATAAACTCCTCTGGATGTGTTGTCCAGCATCCAGAGAAAGTATTAACGTTTATGATTGCATATTGTATGAAAATAAAAAGTTAAATTAATTTAGTAGTAATTATTGAATCTATTGGAACACAGCATTTTTATACTTAAGTTACTATATTTTGAGTAAGTATTACGGGCTTTCAAAGACATAAAGAATCAGTGGCGGATTATGACCTTTGCGGCCCCTAGGTACATGCTAACTTGCGGCCCCCCTACCCAAAAAACAGGTGAATTATGTTCTTTTGCGTTTTCTTCAATATCTTTAGCTTCTTTTACAAACGCTGCAAAATGGATCAGTAGTATCAGTTCTTTCAGATGTGAAAGGTCAGATGTGAGATCCGAGGAGATCCACCAAACCCACGTTTTTTGACGAGTTTCTTCACCATTTAGTTTGTCCATGTTATACTAAACACCAAAAATATCATTTTGATCAAAATAAAATTAGCCCTGTAGTCTAATTCTTGGATTATATTCTCTATAACAATATAAAATGTATTTACAATTATGTTTTGTCTTCCATCAAAGTTACTGGTACAGAATTATTATCAGTGCCTTTTGATTTGTCTGGCATTATTTTTCTCTTCCTTCTCATTTTTGTGTCCTCCTCATAGTTAAATTACTACATTTCTTGTGTAGTGTAAATTCACATAAAATTCAAGAGGAAAATCTTTTTATTTTTGAATTTTTCGGTTTGCGGCCCCTAGGCAGCTGCCTAATGGGTAATCCGCCATTGTCAAGAATGCCAAGATTATCAACTTAAAAAACCTTTAAATACACAAAAATATTTTTCCCAAAGAATTGCCCCTGCAAACTCAAACTGAAGAAAGGAGGAGGGAGCACCACAGACTATTTCAAAAACGCCAACTACCCCTCCGTCATCAGCCAAATAAAAACTCACCCCTGGGTCTGAGTCCTTGCCCCTCCACTTTTTTGGGTCTGGAACCGCCACTGCTTCCAGATAATTTCTTGTAGTGGAAACGCCTTTGGCAGGAACTGAAACTTTGGACTATATTTCAATCAAAATTGTGTTAGAAATACTAGGTTCTTTATACCGTATTTCTGTTGTTTCTTCCACTATGTAAGCCTATGTTTGTAGCTAGATAGATGAATAGAAAAATTATTTGTTTTTTAATTAATTTATCCAGCAATATGCTTCAATAATTGATAGGAACACACTGTTATTGAAACGCTTATCATCTAATAAAATATTATGAAATCATTTTTGAAGACTTTCTTCTCTTAATGGACATCACTGAAGTGATCGATGAAGATCTTTTATAAATTAAAAATATTTCAATAATTAATCTATGATAGCCTACATTTTAAAAACTTCACACCTGTATATTCTAAATTCATATTTAAAATCATATTTGAATAACAATGGAAAGTAGATGAATTAGCACTTGAAAACCTTTAAATATGAATTACCGCCGCTGCTGGCTTGACAACCAATTTTCAATGCCAAATTTCCTCCAACATTAACCCTCTTTAACTCTTCCATCTTCCAATTTGATCTTCGATTGATTCCACATCCTACGTGATGATTTTGTTTGATTTTCAGTGATAAAGAGAACTCACACGGATCTGTGATATACAGCGGTGGCGGCCGACCCAACCTGACCCTGCTGGCTCGCTACTGCAAAGACCACGTGCCTCGCTCGTGCGATCACTCGCTGCTCGCCAACGCCACTCGCTCGCCGCGACCCTGCTCGCTCGCAGAGAGCTTCCTTTCGACGGGCGACGCGCTCACGCTCGAGCTCAAAATTACCGAGTCGACTACGCTCAGGTAAGCCGCAGACTCCAAAGGACAAAAAAATAATAGGTAGTTATGTGTACGTAGTACGGTAGTTAAGAATACCAATATGGACATTTAAACCTAAATTGGAACAGAAGAAATTTTAGGCGAATGCCTGTATTTTCACAATACCAGTATAGAATACATTTTCTAACAAATAATAATAATTGATTAAATCAAATATTGCTAATTTACCGAACCTATGAGCACCTGCTTTCAGTTTTGGTTCGAAATATTGGCCACTCATTGCAAGTTTAGCCTATTCGTTGAGTCTTAATCATCATCCCTTTCTCCAAGCTCCAGCAACATTTTATACCACCTATTGTCTAAAAAGAATGTGTATTTAGTCGAGTTGACCAGCTTGGTCATATTTGAAATTTCATAAATAATCATTATCGCCATTACCTTTGATAAATAGTATGAAGGATATATATAAAAATATTTAGGATTAAATTAAAATTCAATTTGAATAATTATAATTTTTCGATTTCTAATTTATTTCTTATCCAGTTTTGTCCTTTTTTCCAAAATCCACCAAATTTCAAACATATTTTTATCGTTACGTCAATTTAATCTTCAAAAGAAATCGATTGATCAAGAACTCTATAATACTTTCAAAGTAGGTACCTACCTATATTATACAACTATTATGCTTGTGTATTTTTCAATTTTTTAGTATTTTTTCTCTTTTCCATCATCAAAATTTATTGACTATCTTGTCATGTAATCTATTTTATTTTTGCATAAGGGCAAATGAATGAGTTGATTTGAATTCTTTCAAAATGATTTTAAAGTGAATTCCACATTATAGTGTAAATATATAATATAGCTATTATAAATCCAATATATTTCATGAAAATCTCCAGATATATTCAGCTCCATTAACCAAATGCAAATTGACAATTTAATTACCGTACCATGAATTTTGACAATTCCAATACTCTGTTAAGAGTCTTTTGGGAAACTATAAAAAAATACAATCAAATATGAATCAATTGCTTTCAGGCCGGTATCGTTCCGCGCGCTGTACGAGTTCGTGGACCTGCACCAGGATGGGGAACCGTACGGCACTGGACCGTGCTCGCGCCGATTCGTGAGTCGGTCGCAGTCGTCGCAAGGACAATCATCCACGCCTCTCACCTTCGGCTCACCCAGGGATGTTTTTCTGTATGGAAGGGGAGGAGCTACGAATCTCAGGTGAGAATTTATGTATTACGTCATGAATAAGAATTATATTGGTATAATTCGATCACGCTGAGAAGAAACGCCATCACAATGCTAAATGTATTGTGACGATGTCTATTCTACCTATCTATTCTAACATTAATTATTGATCAATAGTGAATGAGAACTATCCAAATTATTAATTCATTCTTTAATATTCCCAGAGTTTTACCATTTACAGCTGCATAAGCTTTGTGTATCTTTGAAGCTTATTTTTTTTAGTAGGTATATTACAGTGAACATTATTTTCGGATAGGTAGTATTGTAAATGCATTACTTTTTTATTTGATACATTTGTCACATTTACAGCTTGAAAATGTGATCTGTGTGACCACGAAACCATGGTCGAGTACCAATTAAAAGTGTAGAAAACCGAAAATATCTGTGTGTTTTTATTTCATGATAAATTACGTACATATCGCTTTTATTTGTGTTTCTAATCCAAATAGCTTTTAGGAAAATACAAAGCTCCATCAAAATTGATATAATTTAATTATCATTCGATGAATATACAATACCATTCAATTAAACTAATTGGAGTTTATTCGTCATTTACATCATTTACAATACAAAGTGGAAATTAATAATGAGAACAGAGATAAAACTTTATTTAAAGTAGAATAATAGCCTACTTAATGCTCTTGAACATTCCAAAATTATTATGGAATATGGATATAGTTTCTAATCATTGAAAATTTTTACACACCGACTACAATAATGATATAATGCCTGGATCAATCATTAATAATTGTAGAATTGAAGAATTCAATTGATTGATAATTATATGACAATATATTGAATATTTTATTATTTTTGAGTGTCTGAGGGTAGCTTACATTCATAGTGGGTTCAAAGATGAAGGTGAAGTTCACTATATCATATGCTCACTTCCATTTATTTCATTGTTTTTATTACTGGTACTACATGTCAAATTTAGCGACATCTTCGTCTTTTAATACACCATGAATGCACCCTTATTTAATGAATCAAACTGCAAGACTAAACCGTGGGCACACACGTTTTAAAATTTTTCATCAGTATTTGTCCATATACTTCCACAGCTGCACCTACTGGTTCCTGGCGCAGAAAGGCGAGCGCGTGCGCATCACACTGAAACAGCTAAACACGGGCAACCGCAGCGACTGTCAGACGCGCGTCAACACGCATTCGGAACGCATGCAGTGCGTCGGCAACGCGAGCGCCACGCTCCAGTTCTGGGAGGCGCCTTGGAGCTCGCTTCCCTCCATACCGCGCGATTGTCTCTGCTCGTCCGCCGAGCCTTTGCTGCCCTACACCTTTGTCTCAACTTCACACGTGGTTGAAGTCAAGTTTAACATCGTGAATATGACGTCATCGGACGACTATCGCAACATGAACTTCGAGGCGAGCTGGGAGTTTGTGAGGAAGGCCGTTTGTACAAAAAAGCAAAAGGTGAAGGGGATCAGTGGAGAGATACAATTTGTGTCGCCGGCGAGGACGCCTGATGAGGTGGGTGAAGATTTTGGGTGATTGATACTGGCGGCCCTTGCCCACGAAATAGGTGAAGTGCTATACAGTAAAAGATATGGGCACTTCACCTGTTTCGTGGGCACGAGCCGCCAGTGGTGATTGGAATATTGGCTTTAAATATTTGTTTTTAATATTTTATGTGATTCTGTTACTGCTGTGGTAGTTTGTAACTTACAATGTTTCATTTGACGTGTTGGAAATAAGATATTCTGGGTGTATGCTACCCAGAAAGCTCTTAAATTTTGTCCTTTCTTGTGTTCACGTAGATTTGGGAACATTCATATGATAATCGTTTTCTTGGATTCACGTCAATTCAGGATCATTCTAAATATTGCTCACTAGTTTAAACCCAATAAAGCATTTATGTTAATATTGAATATTATTGGACTCACCTGTACTGTAGGCCTACTCTATTATTTTTAGACTTCTATGTTTTTTTTATTATTTGTATCTTATAATCTTTTTGACATTGTCTATGTTCTATGAATTATTGATGACAATAAAATTATATTTATTCATGTAAGAATCGTTTGTATTATTACTTGGTATCGAAATTATGATTTAAAATATTTTTAGCATACTGAGCTCGAAATTCACGGTAACTATAAACGATTCGTGATAATAAACTTATTTTGAAATCCTTAGTGAATTTAACCACACTATAGTGCTAACAACTGAAAAAATTATGAGAACTCATTAGGCAGGTACTCGTATTTGCTACTGAAATTCATGTTAATGATATGGAACTATCAAAATTAAATAGTATTCAAGTTTATACACTTGAAAAATAAAAGAAATTTACAATGAAATTTATAATTTTTTTATAACATGTATTGCAGGTGAACTGCCTTGGTCACCCATGGGTGATCATTCCATCGGATTCGAGATTCCTCTACGTGAAATTGAGAGGGAAGCTGATCCATGGCTCAGGTGTGATTGAGCCGAATAACACTCGCATCTCCCCAGTACGCTGCTCAACTAGGAACAGGGTTATCATACATTCGGGAAATGGTGTACACGTTCTTATATGTCCAATGCCTGACGAGGATGAGAGGCATCATTTGGTGAGTATTACAAGCTGTTACATTAAAAAAATATTGAGTAATTGTGAAGGTGATATATTGTAGTAGTTATCCATATTTTATGAAAAGACAAGATATTGTCAAACCACACATTTATTAAAAATCGAGATACCAGTTTCAGTAGCTACCATTATCAATCTCTGGTGAAATAGAGTTTATTATAGAGTGATTATAGAAGATCTAAATAGATTGATGATGGTGTACCGCTATCTCGTTTTTTATGAATCTGTGGTTTGACAATACAAAGTCTTTTGATTTCATCAAATATTATAAAGATTATTACTCATTATCTATACCTACTCAAGTTGAAAGAAAAAATAAGATAACCATTTCTATTATCGTGGAAAAAAGTTCTAAGCTTCACTAATAATCTATTTTTTAAATGTCTTGCTCTCTCCTTATATTAGTCCTTATGTTGAATTTTAATAACGATTATTGATGTAGTAAGGTACTTACTATACAAGAAAAATGTTGAACCTCAATATTGTTCCACTCATTTTTTCAGAATTGTTTTTTGTTTCCACTCTAGGCCTATCCTATTTGTTTTGTTTTTAATCTGATATTTTCCTATAAAAAGTTCCATGACTAATATTTTTTAATTAATTTTTCTATTTTAATGAAAGTTTGGAACTATTCTGTGTTTTTCGGATCAATCTTCAAAATTCTAAATTTTCCAATTAATATAACTTTTGGATCATTTCTTCGAGTGAGAAACCTTCGGCGGGAAACAAATTTGGACTTATAACCTGAAATTTTGGACTATATATTTGAAAGAAAATTGTTTGTGAAATACCAAGGACTATGCCTGTTCTTTCTTATACCAATGTGTTTTTGCCTATAGATCAATAAATATTACTATTTTCATGACTAATCTCACACAACGTTTTTTATCATAATTTTACCTATCGAAATGTTTATTTGATATACTGAGTATATAATATTAACATTTTAACAGAATAATATTAATATTAAACAATTGTTTCAGGTTGAAGTGTTTTCTGAAGGATGGGTGATTGGCGGTACAGATCGAGTGTTTCCTGTCTGGTCGAAAGAAGGAAGCGAGTCGAGAAGTATCATGGTCGAATTTATTCCACGAGAAACGGGAACTTACTCAGTAACATGGCTGGAGCTTATGAGAAGGTGTGTTGATTTTCAAATGTGGTATAGTAATTTCATTATTTTTGGAATGTTCAACTCAAGAATATTTGAAAATAATACGTGAACATCATCTTCACTATGTCTGCATGCAATCGGCATTTGGAAAGATGTCAAACGAAAATATATATCTCTTAAAAAATTAGATGGATGGAAATTTCGTGGAAAATTTGTGTCATTCTTTAAAATTCATCTTGATCATCAGTATAATCATAAGTCTCAGGTCCATGATTTGAAACGTAAAACGTTTTAATTATCTTAAATAATCTTTCTCCTAACGTCCTAACACAGCTCCATGAAGTTTATGGAAGTAATTTCAATATTTATTTAATTTTTCACTCTTAGTTTTGAGCTGTGACCACTTGAAGCTATTTGAAGAAGTGATCAGTTAATTACAAAGTTTCTTCCATACACAATATATAGAATAGAATATTCACTCTGCAAGCTTCTATTTGCAGCATAATGATACTGTGTAGGCTATTTATAAAACTTCATGGAATTCATGAAAAAGGATATTGTTTATACAATAGAGATAAAATATAGATTGTTTATAGGATTTTCCCTTCAGCGAGCAATATCTCATGTGAATGATAACAATAATGATAGTTAAGTGTGCTAGTAATGTACGTAACTCAATTTATTGAGTGAAGCCAATAAAATGTTGGCAATAAAGTTTTAAATATTGGAAAATTGATGTCATTAAAAAAAAAATATTTATATATATTGATATATTTTTTTGAACCATATAGGTACTCGTCAAAACTAGAACACAATTACACAATATACTTCAAGTCAATTAAAAAATATTGATAAAGTTTATTAATTCACTCTAATTTCATTTTTGTATTTCTCTGAAGTGATTGATTTATTCATTCACTGTTTACAATAACTTACTCTCTCAATAATATTTATTAAAGTCTTGAAATTTTTCCTAATGCCCCTTGTTTCCCCCACAGACCAGTAGTGCCCTCGGTACACCAAGGCCTTGCCCTGTCCGACTGTCCGCACCGCTGTCCCGAGCTGGACGCCTGCATCAACGCGACCCTGTGGTGCGACGGCACCCAGCACTGTCCCTCCGGCTACGACGAGGCCATTCGCCACTGCTTCTTCCTCCTTCAGCTGCCTCCCTCGCACATAGCGGCCGGAACCGTCGTCCTCCTCCTACTCGGCTGCGTCTCCTTCATCGTCGTTCGACGGACATGGCGTCGCGGAGGGTCGTCGCGTCTCAAGTCGTTGCCGTCCGACACGGAGGCGATAGTTGGCACCCCCAAGGAGGTGATTTGCTGACCCGGGGACAGCAATTCTGTGCGCTACGTCGAAGTGGACCGCGTTACCACTGTGTGACCTCTGCTTTATCTAGAGCGGGTATTTCTCAACATGGCCTAATTTTACTAGTAAACTATTACTATATTAGTAGATAAGTCATTTTATGTGTGTGAACTGTTCATTTTCATCATGGTTAGTCTATATGGTGATATTGAATAAAAATACTTCATATTACTGTTATATCCACATATTTATAAATATCGAGACGTAAGATACCGGTTTCGATTTCTTCTTTCTGGCTAGTCTATGATTATATTGACTGAGAATACTTGATATTGTCATAGCAACATATTTTTAAATAACGAGATACTGTATCGGTCTCCATTATCACGCTATTTCCAATCCCTAGTAAATATATACTACAGATTGATAATGATGTGAAACAACAGAAACCGGTACCCTATCTCAATATTCAATAAATCTGTGGTATAGTCTGTCCAAGCAAAGAAGACATTCTGGCAAGATGGGAAAATGACTCCAGCTCGGTCAATATTAGTTCAAGAATATTATAAATTCAATCTCAAATTATAGGAAACATTCTACTCTACAATTTGAGATCAAATTTATAATTTTTGAACCAATATTGACCAAGCTGTTTTCTAATCTTGCCAGAATTTATTCTTTGCTTGACCAGACTAATATAATAGCCTACCGGTACTGGAGATTTATAATGGTGTAAAACAACTGAAACTAGTAGCCTGTCTCAGTATTTGATAAGTCTGTGTATGTGGCAATATCTAGTATTTTTAATATTTTAATATGGATGATTATCTCAATATCACCTAAAATCTTTGGTGATACTCGCATAAAATGTCATACATTTCATTGCAGTGCACCCAACTATCTTTTAACTGTTAATCATCATGGTGGAAGTTTGGGGAGTAGTACACTACCATAAACATTTAGTGCGTATTCTCATCATAAATTTGTTGTAGGCCTAATGGGAAAAGTGTACTGCAACGGGTAGTGATGGAATATTGTTGCAATAATTGAAAAGACACTCGAGGAGACAATCAGTTTTATTTGAATAAGAAGCTGCTCAGGTGACAATCAAAGTTCAATTGTCAAGCACTGAAAGACATTTTGACTTGATTGAAGATTGAACTCGTGAAATTTCGATTGAAGATTGAACTTGATTGAATTGTTAATGTTTCATGCAGCGAAATTGTAAGTG
The DNA here is from genome assembly GCA_017141385.1 of Sogatella furcifera. Taxonomy (NCBI): domain Eukaryota; kingdom Metazoa; phylum Arthropoda; class Insecta; order Hemiptera; family Delphacidae; genus Sogatella; species Sogatella furcifera. The sequence goes on from CM029555.1 coordinate 20,006,077, forward strand.
AAATGGATGATGAAGGAAATCAATACAATTGGATGAAAAAATAACTTTCGAAAAAACATTAAGATATGAATACTGGGATCCATGTAACTTCTCTCAATCATCCATTATTTTTCTAATAGTACATTATTAAATCCATGCAATTTAATTTATAAATAAAAAACACATGCAATTAAATTAAAGCAACTGGAGTGAAAGATCCTTTTCAAGGAAAAGATAAGATAAACTTTTCAATATTAATTGAAATGAAAATTACTTGTCTCAACCAAGAATTTCTTGTTTCGCCATTTCTATAATCAAGTTGCTCGTATATTTTTTCTTATCCTTGCTTTTTATGTTCCAATATCATAACAGTTTCGAGCTCTAATATTCCTCTATTAATTACGATTGTGAATGATCAGTTGCATCAAGAATAGCATAGATAATAAATATGGCAATGACAATTCAAATTTCCAAAGTAAATTATTTTTTAGTTTATTTTCATGGATCCTATATATTTATCAAGAAATTGATTGAAACGCACAACATATTATTGTCCAATACTGCCAATAATTTATATTGAGAAATGTTTTTTTCATTAGCATACAGGAGTTCTTTGTGGCATAAAATTCTCAATTTCTGCTATGGTATTGATAAATTGTGTCTTCCTTTGTATCCTGAAAAGTTGAAGATATGGAATAAAAGAAACTAGTACTAAATTTGTATAACAATATTGTATGAGAAGATTCTAATTTAATTTTCAATATTATAAGGACACGAATCTACAAATTATGTTCAATATAGGATCTATGAAACACAATATAATTAAGCCATGTTGAGAAATATTATTCCTATAATGTAGTGTACAGGATTGGAGACATTGATTTTGAAAGAGACTTTTATTAATAACAGTTGTTCAAATAGTGAGTACCTATAGCGAAATTATTATATTGTGAATAGAGTTATCAAAGACATAGAAATAATTTTGTACGAAAATTTTTTCCTAGAAAATGATTATGTAAATAAATTTATAGATGATACTTATTAGATCAATTCAACTTCAGTGACAGTGACAAATAATATATTATTGTTATTGATCCTAAATAGATGAGGCGGATAAGAACAATATTGTTTAGTAAATTATTATTAAAAAATTTAATCTTCAATTTATTATAATTATAATAAATGTTTGAGAATAGAATGTAAGTTTGTTGTGAGATACTGTTGTGTTTTATGTGTGAGTTCGGTAGAGAGTTTTACTGATTGTTGTAAAAGAAGCTAAAAAATTACAGTATATTGGGATTGTATCTTATCCGCCTTACCTGCAAATTGATATTGGTTTTATAAACTACATAATTATAATAATAGTTGGAGTATTGAGGCAGCCATATTTTTAATATGAATGAATCATTACTTTTAAATAATTAACTATTTGTGATATTTAATGTTAGAAGAGTTTTATACGACGGTAGGTATGTTAAATTTGTCGAATCATTCCTAGATTACTATTCTAAAGAATTTGTGAATATTGTTTCAGTAATGCTAATATTTACTGAACGTTATTTGTCGAGTTGTTATATGGAATTTTTAGAACCAGAACGAATTCAATAATGGATAACTACAAGATTTTTACTGCATTTATATTACAAGAATCTCCATTCTCAATATTTTGGCTTCCTTATTAGATTTTTTTTGCTTTCATTTAATTAATTACATATTTTTCACTTCCTTCCTCAAAAAAGCTTCCATTTATTCGCATAGATTATACAATTTCTTCCTCGTAAAGATATTCATAGGACGATTCATCAACTTACTCATTTCAAGCATTTATAATAGCATTTCCTGTTAAAAATGCAATGTATTAGTCAGTTCAAGCCTTATGTAAGTTACGTACGATGGACAATATTATTTCTACATTTAAAGAAAAATCGTTGATTGTGAGTTATAAACTCTGTGTAGCGAATACCATTACTGTTTTCTATCATTCTGAAGATTTTACTATTTCTACTAATACTCAAATTTATTTCAATTTAAGTCTTTCTAAGCTCAACACAATAAATACTGATTCTGGTCTTGCTTCAATGTTCAATTTTCAACTAGCGGTACGAATTCAGTTTGGAATAGGAGATTGTAATATTGTTCAAATCCATATTTTTGTTGAAAAATGTAAGAGTTTCCTCCAAAAAGAACTCATAATCAACATTTCATCATGCCAAATGTTCTCATTTTTCATAGAGAAACTGATTTAAATAAATTAATTCTTACACTATCCACATTCAACAAGATTTCTTGAAAATCATGTTTTATGCACAGTATTGAATTATTGTTCTGTTGTCACAATAAATTTCAGCGAATCAGATTCTTTCTTCTCTTGGTTGTGAGTTCGTTATCATATATAAGTTAAACATCTTTCCGAAGTATCAAAATTATGTTTTGTACTTGATAACTGGTATTTTTAACTAGTAAATATTATTATACCCTATAGTATAACGACGACATCGACGATAAAAAAAAGTTAATCAGATTGTCAAGTTTTTTGTAAGATAATATATAACATGAGCCAATATTGTTAGTACTGTTCTTGAAAAGAGTTCATGTTTGGACGTGTTCCTGTGCAATATACTGTATAGCTCATATCAATTACTGTGTTTATCACGACAACGTGTAAACCTTCTCCAATAAATAATTAATGAATAAGATCTCAAATACAAACACTCTGAGAGCTACTTTTGAGCATATTGGTGCTTCATCGTTAATATTAATAGCAGAGATAAACAATTCAAATAACTAACTCTAGTTCTGTAATATTATGATGCCTCGTTAGAATTTTATTGAAGTTATCAATAGTTAAAACTACTTTGAAGCGTTCAATTCAAATAATATGTAGCCAGGAATGACTGTAAAATTATTAGAAATCTAGTACAATAAAGTGATATGATCTGTAAATTAGGTATCGTAATGCCGAACTCAATAACTTTCAATTTGTAAACGAATGTAACTTTTTATACAGATGGTGCTGATAATATTTTTGTGTTTCTTGGTCTTCAAGATTGTTGGATAATTTGTAAAACTTCTAAGTAAGCCTATGTCATACCGGCTCTTTAAATAAAATTTTGTCCCTTTCCAATAATTATTCTTTTTATTAAATTCCTCAAATACGTTTGAATTATTTATAATTGGCGAATTAGAAGTATTGACAAACAAAATTTAAAGTAATTTCTATACATCCCGCTATACAATGCATGTATAGAACTGTTATACATGCATAGAATAGAGAATTTAATAATCATTTCCCAAGGTATCAATGATAGAAGGTTATAAAATAACTTACTTATATGTTTCTCTATTATACGAGTAATTTTAAGTACTCAAGGACCAATTGATTCGTCATTTAAGTACTTGAAATTAACTTGGCGAATAATATTAATTTAAAGTAAAAAGTTTAGAATGGAATTTTTGTTTTACTTCACATGATAAATTAATTATCAGAGCAAGATAAGAGAAAAATGTATCCCTTTTCTTATTATAATAGATAATTAAGATAGTCCTACAATACATTTTTTCTAATTTGAGACAAATTCTTTCATCTGTTATAATTTGTTACATTCATCGTATTCAATTTCAATCTCACCCTGATGATAATGGAAGAACATAATATTTTATACGAATTCTTCAAAATATATTACGATCCTAGTTGTAAATACTGATTTAGAAAATATAGAGTATTGATGAAAAAATTTATCGAAAAGGGTTATTCTTGATGTAAATAATAATTGAATAAAATTCTTTTTTACTCGCTAAATAGATTGTAATCTGAATAGGTATTTTAACTAGGTTACTAGGAGTTCAAAAAATTTTAAAACGTAACGAATTGTTGTATTATGTTGTTTTGAAACGGGAACAATGAATTTAAAAAAACCGGTAATAAAGATTCTTGTTGATTTTAAATAAATTATTTAATGAGACAAAGTTTTTATGAAGTAGTTGGTAGATTTATAGCGATAGATTTGGTTTATCCATTGTTTTATTGGAGAAAATAAAGAAGCTATCAAAATGTTGACTATTATTTAATACCTCTTCAACCATAAAACACAAGTTTGAATAAAAAAAAACAATACATTTTCTATTTTTTCATTTCTCTTAGAACCAACGAATCTTAAGGGCGATGTCATACCAGTACGGACACTACACTGCTGATGCAAAATAAATGTCCAGATATGGGTCTTGTGTGATATGGACTCACCTACCGTATTTTAAAGCTAAAGCCTTCTCACCCAGACCTGAAGCTGAGGAAATCATTATTTTGTTCGTGATATCAGTCTAAATAATGATTTATTCATGTTATTTCATGACACCGGTCTGTATAAAATTGTCTCCTGTCTAACTAGAACCAAGAAGCCTGAATCATTATTTAAGATGAAAAGTTAAGTATAATGTACCAATAAGTGCACAGGCCCTCTACCTGTATTACAATAAATTTGGTAGATAACTTACATAATTCAACAATAATTTTTTCCCTCTTTGAGTAGTTGTGAAATTGATATTGTGGTAGTTATCCTTGATAAATGAAAAGACAGCGGTGCTTCACCGTTGGTATAAATACTGCTGCTCTGTCCGTTTTAGTTTACCAGAGATTGATAATGGTGTAACAACCGAAACCGGTATCTCGATTTTCTAATAAATCAGTGGTTTGACAACATCTTGTCTTTTCATTTATAATCAATTTTTTTTTTAATCGAATCTTGTTTCTTCTGTGGCTCGATTAACTTGGCCTGAAAGTTAATCAGACTAATAGTTACCACTCTAATGTAAGTTGCAATGAGACAATCAAGAACTGTGGTTGAAGTTTTTCCAGAATTTCACTGGACATAAAATTATAGACTTTGACTTTAAGAAATATAAGTAAAATAGTAAGATTTTTCAGGTAGGAAGGGTTCTGGGATAAATTAATACGCGGTTTTGAAAGAAAATTATTTATTGAATCGAATATTTATCACTGAATTAAGAACTTCCTCAAACACAATCTTACAATAACTGTACAATGATTACCCATAATTAATTTTTTGTGGTTTTCTGGCCTCATTATGTATTCTTATTGTCCACAACAGATTGCTTAGTATTATACTTAATTATGTCATTAACCAAATCAAAGTGGAATGCTCTCATCAAATTCATAAGTATGTCCAAAGCAGCGTTAGCCATGGACAAAACTCTTTCAAGAAATTCTATCAATGTAACTTGTAAGTTGAGTAGCTCCTGATCTGCTTCATTGTCTCCTTCTAATGATGAGTCAATTGTCTCTAACAGCACTTGAAATAGTTCCTGTTCCTTCTCAATAGAAGAAATAATAACATCGTTGCTCACTCCTTTCAGATCCATGTTGAAAAAATCACTGCAAAATAGTTAAATTCTGTATAAAATTTAAAGGAAATTGAGCTTCTCTATGGAAAGATAGCAATGATAAGACACACTCAACTTCTACAACTTTGGAACCTGATTCGTTTAAATCACTAGCGTTGTTAATGATTGAAATATCACTAATAAATTATCGATTATTTAGTATACTATTTAGTAAAAAACTCAATCTGAAAATTCGAGATAAAAAATGAGAGAATATTCTAACGCAGCTCCGTACATTCAAAACTGGTTCTGCTTCTGAATGCTTCGCTGTAGTGAAGGAATCGAGACCGGAAACTGTAGAAACGAAGAAATTTATAATTTCTCAAAATATTATAAAAAGCTCTGATAAAAATTTAAATTCTATTATTAAACTGAACAAAATATTTTATTATAAAAATTAAAATGAGAATCTTCAAAATGCAATCTGGTTAACAAGGCTGTGGATTGGATTAACTTCAGAAGGCTATGACGTTTGAAGCTATGCGACCAATTTGACTGTCGACCAATTGGTTACAACCCAGTCAGAACCAAAAGCAAAAGTTAGGTTAAGTTTTGTTATTTTGTTTACTGATGATTCAAGACGGATAGAAAGTTTGTAGGTTTTATATCTGCAAATAACGCAATGTTTCTTTCAATTTGACAAAATAAACAGATACTATGAAGAAGGAGAGGACAGCAGATAATTCTAGGCCTTTCAAATTATAAGTATCTCCAATGTTTAATTTCATAAATGCTATCATAACCTAGCGTAGTTTCATTTCAGTTTCAATTTTTGGATTCAGGACGGTTCAATATATTTCGTTCATCTAGGTTATCGAATATCTTCAAATTAAAAGCTCTAAAAAATGCTTTGAAAGTTGGAATTTTTATATAAGTTATGAGTAATTGTATAGAAAAGATATTAGACACCCCTTGTATGTTATCACAATCATTAATAATTTTCTACATATTAATAATGAAATATGTAGGTCTTTTAATATTCACGTTGGAAACTATTCTGCTTTCTATATTCTACATGCTACATCACTTGAATATTTATGTGTTGAGTAAATTTTTAATGAAATAATTAAGTTACCTAGTATTTAACCTTAGTTTACCTATTTGTGGCAAAGATTTTTGTTTATTGTTATTACTTTCCTTATCTAGCTTCAACTATTTGTTATAAGTTACTGTTTCAAACGCTTGGGTTTCTTTATATTATTTTTAAAATAGATAAATCTGCTTCCGAATTTATTTTGTAAATGATAGTATTCCATCGCTATTGTTTTTAACTGTGCTTGTATTGCTAGGCTGTGTAATGTCACTTACAGTAGGGGAGAGTGGTACCTTTGACCAGTTTTGCTTCTAAGATTTTTTAAATTTTTATTTTGGCTTAAAAGTAACATATTTTTGTATGAATCTAAACTTCAATTAGTTGAGTATCTTCTACTAAAATATCATTTTTCTAACTTTATCCGAAGTAACTTTTTTTTATTACCTATTTTAAAAATCACAACCAAGTGATCAAAGGAACAACATGGTGTTGTACTTTTAACCAGTGCATGTTGTACCTTTGACCAGTGGTTAAATTGGATTGGGATGTCGGTTTAGGCTAAGTTAAGCCTACTGGTATGATTGATTGGAATAAATAAAATAGAATGCACACAATAATATTTTAATCAAAATTAATCATAACTGAAAAATGGGCAATATTTTTCAAAGATGAAATTTTTTTAAATCTACACCAAAAGATAATATTTCACGTTGACAAGCAAAGCCTCCCATAGCTTCTGGATCAGGAAGCTTGGCGACAATATCTTCAACATCTATTTCATAGAAAGCTGCATAATCTTCCAACTTATACTTGTTTAACTTGGTCAAAGGAACAACACAGCTATCTGGTCAAAGGTACAACACAGTGCTCCTTCCCTTATTCCTTTCCAATTCCTGCATTGAGGTTATGTTTGTGGATCGAAGTGATGCAGCATAAGATAGTTTAAATAGTAAGAAATAGTGTAGATTCACACAAATTCAATAAAACTAACTCTGTAAATATACAAAAACAAAATACGAGTGGAAAAAATACTTACTTTTCACTAGTGATTTTAGTTTTAGAATTTTTTTGCTCAAACAAATCAAACAGCAGTCTTGAAGCTAGAATGGTAGGATTCCCTTGTGGGAACTCTATGAACAATGACTATTAGATTTATGAAAGGGCCACTAGATGCCTCGGTAAGCTCAATGGTTGAAGGTACATTATGGTCAAAGGTACACCACTCTTCCCTACTTTAATTATATCCAATAGTTCTTCTCATATTGTGCGGTTTTCATGAATTTGCTACTGTTTTCACAAATTTATCCAATCTTGCATTCATTCATATGATACATAAGTTACTTACAGTTAGATAAGTTAATTAGTCTCTAAACACTTCAATCTCTACAAGAAAGCCTTGATGGTTTCGGGACTAGCCTGCCTATTTCTAATAAAATTCTATATTTTCACAGCCCATCAAATTGTCAGCCTTACAGGAATCAACTTCCAGCGTAAGAGCATAATAGTAAGTTGAAATTACATCTACATAATTTGATTTGTTGTTGGCTAAATGAGTAAGAACCAAGGAGCATTAACACCTATCTATTATTTATTTATTGACATGGTTACACAAATCATAACATAATTGTTATGAACTAGGATAGAAAAAAGGCTGAGCCTATGCTATTTCTTCCTAAATTTTATTTTATGATTAGTCCAAAACATTAATTGTTCATGAGCTGTTCTAGCTACCTATTCCAGTCTATCAACCAATGAATAGTGCCAGTTTGGTTTTCCTTGATATTGAAATTTAGATCAAATAAGAAAATTTTTATATTCCAATTCTAGAAATTTGAAAACCACTACCGACTACCGTATGCACTAAGCTATGTTGAATCATGAACATTTTAATGGTTTCTTCTCAACTGAATAATAAAGTTATCTCATTATCAAATTAGGTTATATGAATCATGACTCATCATTTTGTTCATATTTCAAAAAAGCTTCTACCTTAGATTAAAAATTTTTTATTGGATTATTCTCTTGATCAAGACTCATTCTCAGGGACTTATTGACAGATTTTTTATTGATATTGATAGTAATAATTAAAAAAAGCTATCATAGGAGAGTTATCCTTCATTGGATACTGATGACAGCCTGTAAAAATAATTGTTTAAATATGGTAACTTACTGTCGTTTGATTTTCAGGGATTTGTTGAATTGACTATAGTGCCATTGAAAGACCACCTGAGATATATCAAGTTAAACGCAAAGCAATGCAGAATCTACAGAGTATGTCTGAACGACGTTTACGAGGCTCCTTTCCAGTATTTCGACCCCTTTCTGGACATCTGTCAAGGAGACACAAAGGAGTAAGTCATTTTACACAATTGATTAAACTTACTCGTAATTATGTCATTTTCATATACATCAAGCTGCTTGAACGTCATTTTCATTTTGTTCAACAGTTGTAAAACTAGTAATTTATTCTTGCAGGTAAGTTACTGAATGCTGGAATCTGTTTCTTGAAAATTTAAAATTCCTGTAAAAAGTGTGATTATATTGAAACTCTATAACTTGAAAATTGCCGATCTTACCAGAACTAAATTTCTACTTTTCATTATCATTTGAGCTATCTATTTCTCAATTTTCTTTAAAGTTTTTCTCAATGAAAATAAATTATATTTATTCTCATCTATAAATTATATTTATTTCAATTTAAATCACTTGAACTTCATTATTCTTTTGCTGTATAGTATTGTGTTTTAATGAATACTTAGTTTCTCATGGCAGTAGAGGAATTTTAAAAATTAATGTGATTATAGCTTCTAATTACATTCCGTGACTACTTCTCGATGTTTCTAAACTATTATCATAAATATGACATTAATTAAATCGAAGTATATTATTTCTAGTTACATCTTCTCGACTTACCTCTAACTAAAGTAAAATCTAACTTGGTCAACATATTGTCATAATGTCCCATTAATTCACTTTATTGCCATACTAACTTCTATTTTTTCTTTCGAATAATTGAAATCGGTATGTAAATTATGATACATTTACTTCCAAAAGTATACATTCAAGAATATGTTTGAGATGATATCAAATGAACCCATCGATTCCAAGGAAGAAACGTTTCAAAAAAATAATACAAAGTCCATTATGTGTGTTTTATCTTATGTATCTCTGGCATGTATCAACTTGAAAGAAAATTGAACCGTCTACTTACCGCCTTTGAATTTTTGAAAAGTAATCCAATCATCGTGTCTTTGAATTTTAATGAATCACATTATTAATAACCACTTTTCATGGAAGTCTCTAGTTTTTCAATTGAATTCATTCCATCTGAATCTACTTCTCGAACCATCTTTAAGAAATCAGGCTCCAATTTTTTCTTGTCCCACTAACTTGTGTGTCTGTTGTGTAGGAAATCGCTGGACCAATTCTCTCCAGCCCACTTGGCGGCTGCCCTGCAGATTGACCCCGACCATAATGCGGGCGAGCTGGTGATCACCCTGCCACCGGAGGCGGTGGCCGCCGGAGTCATAGCTGAGGGGAAGGGGGTGCGTGTCGGCGTCGAGTTCTCCCTCGAACAGCCACAGGGCGGCGTGCATTTTGTCATACCCGAGTGCGAGGGCACACTGGCCGAGGTAGGACTCATTACTTTCAACAAATTCTCGCTTGTTCTAATTTGCTTGAGAAGAGAACGACTTCCGCCAAAATGACCGCATAATAAATAACAAATTTCATAATAATAACAAATTATTTATTGATATTTTTATATTTCTTCTCAGCTTATCATAATTACTTCATTTATTTATCATTTAATTGTATATTTTTATAGTGTGGAATCGTTTATTTATGTAGCCTACCTATAACATTGCATGTTTCTATTGAAAAGTTGATAATGATTTGACTTACTAATAAACTCCTCTGGATGTGTTGTTTCCAGAGAAATTATTATTATTGTTTTTACTTGAATTAGGTACGGTACTACTTATCTTGCCTTGATTGTCTTCATGATTACTATTTACATTCATTATTCTTAGCTTACCGGAGATAAAAGCTTATTTTGTACAGTCTACTGCTCTTATTATTCAATTAGTTCTTGTTCCAATAGGCGTGAGCCTAGAAACGATTTTCATTTTGCCAATTGAATAAATAGATTTTCATACTAATGTTATTTTATAAACATAGCACATTTCGCCACCTTGCCTCAAATGTGAAATATAAAGGGTTCTGTGATATTTTATTATTATAAAACGTATCAACAGCAGCCCTTGATTACTAATTGAATACACGATATTTTAGGGCAAATTCTTCTATCTCCATGTCATTGAATCTACCGCCAATCCTTTGAGGGATCGATTAACTGCTTCCTTAATGTTATCATTGGTCATGTAGGGTATCAGTTGATCACCCAAGTGTTTTATAATAAGATTTTAATAATAAGTGATAATAAAGTACAGCTAGGTCCAGGTCGTACAATATGATGGGGAACGTGGCACAATAACCTCGCTAAAAGTTGACAGAATTTATTAAATTGATGTGAAATGAGCGTGAATTAAATCATCTTATGTAACATTTTGGTATCTTATCCGGATTCATTTTCTAAAACAATACGCTTTTCATTAAACACAATGTTAATATTCCTAGACACTAATAAATTGAACCGTTAAAATTTATGGAAAAATGTCCACACAGTTGCGTATTTGATAATAGTGTTATTGTGTGTTTTCAGAGAGGCGCCCACATGTTCACCTACTGCTACGAGAACTCGTCTCGGCTGTGGTTTCCGTGCGTGGACAGTTTCGCCGAGCCGTGCACGTGGCGGCTGGAGTTCACCGTCGACGAGAGCATGGTGGCCGTGTCCTGCGGCGATCTCGTCGAAGTCGTCTACACGCCCGACATGCGACGAAAGACCTTCCACTACATACTGACAACGCCGGCATGTGCGCCCAATATTGCGCTTGCTGTGGGGTAAGTGTGCTGACTATTTTCTGATTTACTTCTTAAAACACACCAAATAAAATCAATATAAATAATGAAATAGGATGTAATCAAGATGTACGAGTTATCTAGGTCACATAAGGCTTGTTTCCAGAAATGTCGGTAGAAAAATGGTTTCGTCTGCTCCTTGTGCGCTTCAACAGCTGAAGTTGTCAGAGTTATTATTCAGCTATGCCTAGATGATGCACCTAGCTTATATACAACCAGCTTATCTAGCTTATGAAACTAGTTGTTTTTTTGTAATCAGAAGGGACTATAGCTTCACATCGGCTATTAGTAGGTTACATCACTTACAACTTTTTTGACGTCAGCTATACTTGAAAATTTCAATTGAAGTGTCATCAGAGTATGATGATCATCATAAACTGAAATGATTCTTATAAATTATTCAACTAATATTTTTCTCATGTGTAAGACTTGACACTCTAATAAGATTTGAACCTTCAATAATATTTTGAAATGAATTACATTTTTCCGGTGTTATACTTATATTTATCCTACATGGTATCATATATTATTCTATAGCCTACTGCGATTATATATTATGTTATATTATATTATTCTATAATACGATTTCCAAAACTAATCAGGAAAGATTGTGTGATTGATGCCGTAAGTTGACCTACCACCACACTTTTGGCCACAGCCCCTGGGCTGATAAATAGGATTTTCTTTACTACCTTCTATTGAACAGAATTGTGAATTTATGTGTATAGTATGAGTAATTCTTATGAACAATTGCAATTTATAATACCTAATCTCTCTAATCTCTAAGTATCATTTTCTAGGCTCTTACGTACCTGAGATGTTAGACAGTAATTGAAATACAGTATTAATTGCTATGCTATTAACAGTTTTTCTCTTTAAATGGAAACATTGATTGTTGCAGGCCATTTGAGATATTCGTTGATCCATACATGCACGAAGTGACGCATTTCTGTCTGCCTGGAATGATGGCAAATTTGAAAGTATCAGCTAAATACATGCACGAGGCATTTGAGTTCTATGAAGAACTTCTGGCGAATCGGTATCCTTATTCCTGTTATAAACAAGTATTTGTCGATGAGTCTGATGTCGAAATGTCTGCTTATGCTACTATGAGCATTTTGAGGTAAATGTCTCTCGTGTTACTTACTATCGTTACTCGTAATTTATTTATTAAAAGCATTTATTGACTAGTTTGTGCTTCTTGGTAGAAACTTATCCAAAGAGAAGAAATCATAAATAAAAATTTCTCTTCATTTGAAGAAATAGGAATTTACTTGGAAGATCATGAGATAATTTGTCAAATGAATATTTGCTGTAAATTTTGCCTTTTTAAAAACTTTCCCTAATTCCACAATACATCACTTGAAAAATAATTCACTGAATAATAGAACTTAACGAATCCAAGAGACACTTCATTTGACGAGCCTCGTTAATATTTCATTTTACAAATCTACTATTTATGGTCTTTCAACACAGTATGTACTACGTTTAACCAGCTTTAAATCTGGAAAGAATTACATGGTTAATTAGGTTATGGGTGGTTGAAGACTTGAAAAGAGATTCTTTTCATATATCTGTAAAGCAGCAAGTTGCATTGTAACAACTTTGATCTTGAATGTTGATTAAACTTTTCATAGAAATTATCGCCTACATTATAAAGTCTATCCAATATCTTTTTTTTATTATTCTTTGTACACTTTACATTGATTATCTTTACAAAGACACAGTACATAGAAATACAGAATATCATTGCACAATAGAATATGAAGCTCACAAGACTTTTCGTCTGTTCGTGAGCTTTAAGAAAATATATTAGTCAATTGAATAGACATGTAAAAATTAAATTAAGAAAAATAATTGAGTAGATTAGTAAAATTTAAAAATGAAAGAAAAAAATTCACGATATAGTTATCTGCTATTAAACCCTCATTTACTGTACTTCTATTGTCATTCTATTTCAATTTCTGACCAAATGTTCAATAAGGTTGATCATTTCACAGTCAATTGAATAAAATCAAGTCTAGAGCTGTCATACATCTCTTGCCAATCATCGAACATAAAAATTCTATTTACGTTTTTTGTACTGACTAAGCTGAATTGAAGAGAACATTCTAGCTGACGTTCTCCTCTACCAACCCATCACTTGACATAATCATATCATTTATTTTTTGGAACATTCTTCTTATTACAATGATCTTATTATTTTTCAGCACCAATTTACTACACTCTATTTCGATAATAGATCAAACATACATAACTAGAAAGGCGATGGCACTTGCTATTGCAGAGCAGTTCTTTGGATGCTTTATTTCAATGCAAAACTGGTCCGATTTGTGGCTGCCCAAAGGAATTGCAACCTATCTATGCGGACTGTTTTCAAAAAAGCATTTTGGTAATAATGCTTACCGAGAGTGGATTTATATGGTGAGCCAATCTTTTTTAAACTGTAGATTTCAAGAAAAGATTTAGCTCGTAATTTTGTTATAGACGTCTACAATATTCGAAATTTGTTTGGTGTTTAGTTTTTTTGAGTGATATCTGATGACTATGTGGAAGAAACAAAAAGAAACTTTGAAAAATAGAAAAACCATTTCTGAATCACCCTTAACCCTTTTCTCATCATTTCACTAAGCTGATGGTCTTTCTCTTAAGCTGATGGTCTTTTCTATTATGTGCTCTTCTCTCTGAATTCACTACAATCTTCTTTATTCTTATTTTATTATTTCTGTTTTTAATTATTATTTGTGATGTGATTGACACATAAACCTTATTTTTTAGTTACTTTGCACTCATAAATTCCCGGGCATTTATGAATTTTGATAATATACTCTAAATTTCCTGGAAATGTATCCTTGATTTTAAATTCCCAGGAATTTTACATTACTATATCCAATCCAATATATTTCATATTTATCTCTAGTATTAATTTTTTACATCAGAGCACAATTGACTTCCTCAAACCCGAAGCCTTTCCTCTTGAATTTTTACTAACAAATCAAATAGAAAGTTATGTCATAAAATAATGCTTGAATTTTTATACCAAACGTAATTTTATTTATTTATAAATATCATGGTCCGATTAAGATAATTACTAGTAATTTTTTCAATACTTAATTCAACGTTATACCTCAATAAACTTTGGATATCTTAATAAACCTCAATGCCACTGAATGTAAACTACAACTGAATTTTATTGTTCGCATTCCAGGAACTGCAGGAGGTAATCAAGTATGAGGAGAAGTACGGGGGAATTGTTTTGGATCCCAGTCAGCCTCCCGCCCCTATTCCCAGTGTCGCCCCCACTCCCATGCCCACCCCCAAGTCACAGGACCCGGGATTCTATTTTCCCGTAAAAAATATCCATACAATGTCGCCCCTGTACCTAGAAGTAATGAGGAAGAAAGCTCATCTCATTATTAGGATGTTGGAGCACCGCATTGGGCATGAACTAATACTGCAGGTAAGAGGTCTCAGCTGTTTTTTTAAGTTGATTATAAGGAGTAATATTGGAGTATTACTGGAGAATTGAATAGAAGTAACGGTTTGTGCGTGTTTGTGAGAATTCGGCGGCTGATTCGATCTCGATTAGATTACAAGCTTTCACATTCTCTATAACACTGATAGCAATCTATAGATCACCATCTGCTAATATCGAAGTGTTCTTGAGTGACTTAGATGTTACACTAAGTAGTATTGACAGGGATGAAAATGTTATTCTAATTGGTGAATTGTTGATATAAATATTGATATTCTAAGAAATAGTAATCTAGTCAATGAATATACTAGTCTGGTGCAATTGTACGGTCTAAAATCTCTGGTAAATAAACCTACAAGAATAACAAATAACACCAAATCGTGTATAGACCACATTTTTTGTAGAAACATCAACTTTAAGGAGGAAAATATAATAAGCACAATACAGAAGACCTTTATCACTGACCATTTCTGTACTACTCTACACATTAATAATTTAAATATAATTAGAAAAAATTTGGAGGAGAAAACTATTAAAAAGATTAATTACACAATTCTTATTGATAAATTGAAGCAAGAAACTTGGGAAAATGAAACTCGTTTCACTGAATCAAATTTAGATTTAGATGATAAAATTAATAGTTTTTGTAATAGAATAGTAGGTTATATAAATTTTGCTACTCAGCAAACAAAAATAACAAAAAAATAGACCTTTAAAAAAATGGATAAGCTCAGGGTTGATAAAATCTATTAGAGAAAGAGATAAAATGCACAAAAAACTCAAAACCCAACCATTTAATACTATTCTACAAGCAAATTATAAGAGACATAGAAATCTTTTAAATTCGCTAATTAAAAAAGCCAAACTGGAATACTATAAGAATAAAAATAATGGCAAATTGCAAGGGAAATAGTAAAAAAACATGGGATTGTATACAGGAAATCTTGGACACAAAAATTAATAAAAAACCAGTTGATATCGAACCACAAACATTAAATGAGTATTTCTCCAAAGTAGGTAGTACGTATGCGGAAAAATTAAATAATAATTTGAACTTGAATAATGCACAAGTACCCATAACAATACAAAACTTCCCTCATTCTTTTTTCTTGTACCCAATAAACGCTGATGAAATAACGGTTGTGATAAATACAATAAAAAATAATTCTCTCCAGGTGTCGATGAAATAAGTAATACTTGTTCGAGAAATATTGCTGATCTCATTTCGCAGCCTTTATCGGAGCTATTCAATAGATGTTTAGAATTGGGTCATTTTCCATCACACTTCAAAGTAGCCAAAATAATTCCTTTATTCAAATCAGGAGATAGGAAAGCTCCGGAAAACTATCGCCCAATCAGCATAATCAGTAACTTATCAAAAATATTTGAAAAATTATTAAAACAATGTTTAATTGATTATCTTACCAAATATAATTTCATAGCAGTAAATCAATTTGGTTTACAAGAGGGAAAGTCTACTGAGGATGCAATGTCTCAACTGGTAAGGATTGTGTCTGATAACTTTCAAAACGACAGAAAAACCTTAGCCGTCTTTTTGGACTAAGCAAAAGCGTATGATACGATACCTCAGAGATCTCTCCTGCAAAAGCTGGAAAATATAGGTTTCCGTGGAATAGTTTTGAAACTGTTTGAGGACTATTTACATGATAGATCACAAATATTAAAAACGAGCAAAGTAACTTTATCAGAATACGGCCTTCCTCGAGGGACAGTCCTCTCGCCAATTTTGTTTTTAATCTTTATTAATGATTTATTGAAGATTGAAATAAATGGCTGCCACTCAATTTCATTCCCCGATGATACAGCTCTAGTTTTCACGGGTTCTAGTTGGGAGGAAACGACACGAATGACGGAATCTGGACATCTGGACTCATAGTTGTAAAATCTTGGCTTGATCAGCACACTCTCACCTTGAATATTAAAAGAGCGTCTACATGGCTTTCTCCCCAACAATCAAGTCCATACCGACAGAAATTCTAGATATGGGGATTAAGATCCATTCGTCTGATTGCGCTCATCAGAGTTGTTTGATAAACTTAAATATTGTGCACGGGGACTGTATATGTCAGGCTTTAATGGGTGTTAAGGAGGTAAAATTCCTTGGGGTGATATTAGACCAACATCTTAGATAGAACGCACATATTGATAATACGTGTAAAAAAATGAAACATATTCTTCATAAATTTTATAGTCTGAGCAGTATTTGTGATTTGAAAATGTTGATGATGGTCTATTCAGCATATGCCCAATCAATATTTCAATACGGTATAAGGGTTTGGGGTGGTGCTCTGGACACTCACTTTGATAAACTAGGTGTGATTCAGAGACACATAATAAAAGCGGCCCTCCGAAAACCAAGACGCTATTCCAGCCACTTACTATATTCAGATTTCCCAGTCCTTACTGTAAAACAGCTTTATATAAAAATCTAATTCTTTACATGAATAAATTCAAAAACTCTTTTACTCCATACACTCCAGCATACAATTTCCGATCACCTTCAAATTACATTATTCCCAGAACAGATCTTGTAGTATGCCGCAGACAGTTTCCATATATAAGTAATAAACTCATAAATCTGTTACCTGAACATTTCATCACTTGCAACATCACAAAATCAAACATCAGAAGGATGATTCAGTGGATTAAATCAATGAATGTATTTCATTACATAATTAAGTTTTTTTTAACTACATTGCCATCATACACATACATTAATGACAATATAATTGTCATTTTTCACTACTTTATAATAATATTATTATTTTCATAAATTATTATGAAAGCCAAACTGAAGTAATAATTATCGTTAGATAGATAGCAATAATTACCGTACAATGCGATTAAAATTTCGAAATGTTTATTTATTGTTTTTGTAAATCATTCTTGAGGCAATAAAAATTTGATTTGATTTAATTTGATTTGATTTGATTTGAGTTGAGTAAGAAATGATTTCTTGCATGAAAATATTTTGGAAGTGTTGAGGTACCACACAACTTTCTAGCCTTCAAGAAATGCAATCTCACTGCCCATTATAATTAGTGATTTTCTTTGGGATCAAAAATATCTTGTGCAAACTTTTTTCAAGTCCCATGTGACCTCGTGAGCCTGTGCATGGGTGATGATGAGAATTATTATTATAATCATCCAGCAGTTAGTGTACTGCAATATCTAATAATCCTTCCATCATGATAGAGATAGTACTAGGCAGTCGGGTCCGATGGATTTTTGTCTTCTCCTAAAACATATTTACTCTGCTAAGTCAAAGAATAATTCTCGAAACAATAATTGTTCCCCGGTCAAGAATAGAACTCTGAACCTCTGGTTATCAGACCGACGCGTTATCACTTATTACTCCCCAACGAGCAACCCACCCTCTTATGTCACTCGTTCTTGTTGCTTTTTCTGTATTTTTGTTGACATTTTATTTATTCTTATGTGAACTTTTTCTGTATTTTATGTAAACCTTTTCTGTATTTTTATCTGCTTCCTCCTTCAAATATTCATATCACTCGTTGCTCATGTAAATTTTTTCTGTATTTTTCTAAATCAATAATTGATGTTTCCAGGTGCTTAACAAACAGTTGAGTCTGGCTTCAAACGCTGCCACTCAGAAAGTGTCGACTGGTCTGTGGTCTCACATGTTGATCAGCACGAATGTGTTCGCCAAGGCGATATTCACGGTGACAGGAAAAGATATGGCTGTGTTCTTCGACCAGTGGGTTCGTACAGGAGGGCATGCCAAGTTCAATTTGGGATTCGTTTTCAATAGAAAAAGGTAAGTTCAATATCATACTACAATCTACATGAATTGTGAGCTTTTTCAACTTTTTATTTTTCTAAATATTGAATAGTTAAACCTTATATAGAATCAGGAACGGATGCGGTAATTACTTCGAGTTTGGAAGAAAGCAGTAGACAAATAAAAAAGTATCATGTCAAAAATACACCTCATGTGAAATATTTGATGCAGTAATAGAGTTCTCAAAAGTAATAGAAATATTTAATCGCGTTACAATTGGCCAACCAATAACTGTGGGATCTTTATCCAATTTTCCTTTGTCGTCTGTGTTTCAACCCTTTATTGTTATTAATCGACTGAATAAATGAAATGAAAATGAAATTCATAACTAAGGGTGCTTTCATACCAAAAAGAACAGAATAGAATAACTGCCTTCATTTTACATGGGCGAAGTTGGGGCGAAGCCAACATTCTCTTACAATGTAACCCTCTAATGCAGCACATAAACGTTTTTGTGTGACTGTAGCAGACACAATGTACATCGCATATACGAAGTGTTTCATCTGCTTTGCATTGGTCTCATCTACTTTAGTGCTTAATGTGGTTTAACTGGCTTGAAGCGAACATTTTGTAGTGCTGCTTCCTATCCGGTGTGAAAGCATTCTTATTCGGCAAAAAGTGTTTGTTTTTCTTCATAAGAGAATAACCTATTTGGAATATTTATCAAAATTGGAAATAGAAGAAGATTTGAACTCAATGATCCTTTAATTGTTGAACCCCACTGTGTTTCCACCCTTAAGTTCATTTACAAACTATAAAAATCATGATGTTCTCTAATCTGTGGTTCATTGTTCTTCTTTCAATAAATAAATGACCAAAATGAATGAATATTGGTTCATTTTTCAGGAACACTGTAGAAATAGAAATCAGACAAGACGCGACCCAGCAGAGAGGGATCAGAAAGTATGTGGGTCCGCTGCTAGTGACAATTCAGGAGTTGGACGGCACATTTCGACACACCCTGCAAGTGGAAGGCACAGTTGCCAAGACTGACATCACCTGTCACTCGAAATCCAGGAGAAACAAGAAGAAGAAAATCCCTCTCTGCACTGGTGAAGAGGTTGACATGGATTTGACTGCTATGGAGTGAGTATTAAATTATCACCACAAATGTTTATCCATTCATTTATTGTTCTTTTCACTTTTCAGATAGAAAAATGACCTTATTTTCCAATTTATATAGTTTCACAAAGGTTCTGTGGGCGAAGTTTAGGTATGCAAGCCCCCAATTCTACTTAACCTACTATTTTCAAAATCTAAAAATCGTGACTATACCCTATTCACTATCACTTGAGACGAAATAAACAAAAATTTTGCGTGTGTGCGTGTAATGGTAGATCTTCTTCTATGCGGAACGGTCGGCCACATTTCAACAGCTGTAGCCAACCACAGATCAAGACAAGACAAGTCGGGCTGTAGCCAATCACAGCTCCAGACAAGAGTCAGCTGTTCGACTGCGGCCGACGGTTTCGTTTAGAAGAAGACCTACCATTACACGCACACACACGCAAAAGGTTTGTTTATTTCTACTCATGTGATCTTGAATAGACTATAAACTAAACACTGACATGTGCTATGTTTTGTCTACTTTTGATCGTGATTTCTGATATTCTAATAAGTTTCACACAATCACGGTCACTCAACTCTTTCCTCAGAATTCTATTTTCTACACCTTGTATCAATTAAACTTTCAGGTCATACCTAGTTATAACCCTTAATTTTTTAATAATAGTAATTTTTAGTACATTTTCACTATTATCTCAAAAATCGGTTAAGTTGGAAACTTCTAACTGATCCCATTGACGTCCCCAGCTAAATTTACATAGGAAACTATTGTTTTTGTACCTGCATAAAACCTCTATAATATTAGAAAATTAAAAAATTGATTTTTTTTTTTAATTCTTCACCATGGTTATGTCGGTAAGAAGGAGTTTTCTCTTCGTTTTTCTCTACTTGATGTAAGAAATCTGCCTAAGAAGTATTGCACATTCCTCCTGGTACACAATGAATATTCTTGTAACTCTTTAAAAAGTTTCTCTAATCTTGATTGTAATAGCAGTTGATCAAACTATTCCCTCCATTTTTCAATCACTATAACGAATTACTCTAGTATCATTAAATTGAAAAACTCTATTCAAATTTATCATTCTCAAATATATATACAAAGGATACTCTAGTAAGTATATGAACCATTATTATTTGATCATTCTTTGATATTTATTCATTTGTTAATTGAACTTATTCCATCTTTTGATATTATTATTCATGATATATTATTCATTTGTTGGTAGAACTCATTTTATTAATGTACATATTGTGTTACAGTTTCAAAATAAAGAAAAACATTTTTTATTTGATTTTGATTATTTTGAAACATTTGTGTTCAAAACTTGTTTATAAATGCACCTCTGTTCCCAAAACCCCCTGAATTGAATGTTGATTGTGTGTTTTTAGTGCCGACTCTCCCGTGCTGTGGATCCGGCTGGACCCCGACATGACGCTGCTGCGTTCGACGGTGATCGAGCAGCCCGACTACCAGTGGCAGTACCAGCTGCGCCACGAGCGTGACGTCACCGCCCAGATGGACGCCATTGTCGCCCTCGAACGCTACTCAACGCCCGCCTCACGCCTTGCGCTCACCGACACCATCGAAAACGAGCACATCTATGTGCAGGTGCGATGTCGGGCTGCGCACTGTCTTACCAAGGTACTTTCAATTATAATTGGGATTTGATGGAGGAATCTGGATACTTCATACATGATTTATTACAATCAATCTATTTTCACTTGTTTGATTCTATTTTTCTTTGAAATTTTGCAAGTTGATTCAACATTCTCAAAGCTGTTTTTTATGTTTTTGATTGGACGTCCAAAAATCGTTGTGTGTACAACAGAGTTTACACAATTATGCATTTGTTTATCCATGCACATAAATATGTAGAGAGATGTAATTATTATTCTAAACCTTTTTCACATCCCTAATTAATAGTATAAAGGCTGTATAATCTGTCTCTGTAATGAATAGTACTGATTCAATTCTAAATCGCACTATCGCAGAAGTTATTCTTTTCATGAATGAAATAATAAACTCATGTATAGAAACACAACAATGTTCAAGTTTAAAAATAAAAATAATTTACACTCATTAATTATATTGTTAATAAAGAAAACATATAAAAAACAACAGAGATGTTAGAGGAACTTCATTAGCTTCAGCTGTGTTGAAGTTACCTACACAAAATTTTATCAATACAACGAGATTTGCAAGAGACAGATGCATCAAAAATATATAAATATAAAGAAAACTTTGTCTATCAACAAGAACAAAATAATGTAAATTAACGCTAATTTTTTTACCACAAAAACAGTGACTTAGTAGAGCCAATTCATGTAGCCCTCAAGAAAGAAACAAACTAAATTTGAAGTGAGATTCAATGATGCTTTCAAATGATATATACAAATATGAAAGTCGTGAGCTTGATTTTCTATGTTATCTATTATCATAGATTTTACAAAGAATAATTGATAAAATTTAATGTTACAGGTTGCCAACGCTATGACCAACTGGGCTGGTCCTCCAGCTATGTTGGCCATCTTTCGAAAGCTGTTTGGATCGTTCTCTTGTCCCTCTATAATAAGACAGAACAATTTTCAAAATCTGCAGCACTATTTCCTCCAAAAGGTATTTTTGCAACAAATATTACCAACTCCTTTGATCAATATTGTTAGGAGGCATATTTGGGGAAACCCGTTGTCTCCATAGTGGATAGATAAATAAATAGAATTCATGAAATATATTAGTTTACATTATATTATATCGTACTCAATAACATAATTTATCATGAATTTTCTTCAAAAAATATTTTAATTTTAAATATTATCAGACATTCTGTTGATTATATTATCAGGTTTATTACACCGTACCACAGAGAACAAAAACTTTAAGAATCTAATAATTTCCGATCGTGGATTAGTGCTTCAAGTGTTATTTTTGTGTTTGGCTCTATGAAGTTTGAAGAAATTCACAAAAATTCAAAAAATAAACTTTGTTTAATATCAAGAACTGCCACAATAATTTTCCATCATGGGAAATTGTGGTTATGTCGGCTCTGGAACGTCTTCGGAACTCCCCACAAATAAGCCATACGATGATAATAACAGAGAACATTACCTTCTCTGTAACTGTACACAATCAGTATATAATCAATATAATCAGTTTTGTTTCGTATTTTTGTAAGCTTTCAATCGAATTATTTGTAAACTCTGATCTGTCTTACTAAAACTCTAAAATTTCATTCACTTAATCAAGTTTTTATTGCGCAAAATGATCTTCTATTGAATCTTCAACTATTTTATTATAATGAATGATATTCATATTTAAATATATTCTTATCTTGTTATTGAATAATGGGTTATTATTTTCAATTCTAGACAATCCCAGTAGCAATGGCAGGGCTACGTAACGCTCACGGAATATGCCCTCCTGATGTAATACGATTTCTACTAGATTTGTTCAAATACAATGACAACAGTAAAAACCGGTTCTCTGATAATTACTACAGAGCTGCGCTAATTGAGGCCTTGGGTGCTACTGTTACACCTGTCATATCAGTCGTCCAGCAGGGGTGAGTTTAGTGAAAATAAATTGATAGTAATAAGTTTTAATTCTTATGGGTTTTTTCTGAGAGTGATGCCCACATGGGCTCTTAGGTCTGTGCGTGGATAATGACAGGAATGATGATGATGATGAGAGATGACGACTATTTGTTGGGCAGTCGGGACCGACGGCTTATCGTTTCCTCCAAAAACGGAGTGGTCGTATCTATGTGATTGTGCCGTGGTTAATCAATTTATTTTCAATTTTATAAAACATGTTATTAATCATGTTATGATGTCCATATAAACAATTGATAGCGGATAATTCTCATTCCATTCTACTCGATTTCATATTCTTCGAGCAGTACATTTTATTTATTTATTTATTTATTTCATCAAATTGATACAGTAAAAGGAGAGAAAAAACAGATTATATTTGATTATATTTTTCAAATAATATCTTGTTATTAGCAATATTTAGCAATTTTAGATATCACACATTTTTTCAACGTATTCAAAATAATAGTCAAGTTGATACATAAACAAAAATTTTATTGTAGTACTTTATAATTGTTCAAAGAATTTTTTAATATAATTCTATTTTGTTACTCGCTTCATATTTAAATGTCTCTCGCATCTTTGTTGGTTAAGTGGAAAAGGTGGCTCTTGTGACTCAACTTCGCCCACATTACTTATTCAATGTACTAAGGAGAAAAATAAAGATATTTATCTATCTTATCTAACATATTTACAAAGAATCAAGAATTATAGTAAAGCAAGATTTATTGTGAGAAATATAATTTGCATTTTTCACTGAATCCAACTTCTTTTGTCACAATTATATAATATACCGAGATTTTCAAATGAATCGACCAACGATTTTTACAAAATCCAAAATAATTTTAATATGGAAAACTTGACTAGTCCAACAGAGATTTAGGTTTTCAAAAAGAAATTACAGTGCGAATTGCTAGTGAAACTAACCCACTGCAGTCAACTTGAATTTATATAATTAATTTAAATTGATTTGAAGTGGAAACCATCCCAGAATTGGCTTCAGACCTTAAGGCCCGTATTATCAACAGTAGTTTAACAAAAATTCAAGTTGATTCAGCTGAAACTCATTATATTGAATGCGACCAAATCTTGATTGAACTATTCATTCATTTTTTGTTTTAAAGTTTAAACTGCTATTTATGATATGTATTATTTTCAGATCCGAAATCACTGCTGAGAATCTTTCGGCTGACACGAAACTTGTGCTGGAAGAGATCACCAGGAATCTGAACATTGAGAAGCTGCTGCCTTGCTATAAGCTGACGGTGACCGTTGCCTGTCTGAAGGCGATCAGGAAGTTGCAGAAGTACGGCCATTTACCGAATAATCCCGCGCTGTTCAGGACTTATGCCGCTTATGGGCAGTTTATTGGTAAGTCCTTGGAGTAAGTTGATGCGGATTGAATTTTTGAGTTTGACATTTTTGGTGAGTTTTTTTTTTGTTTTTTTTTATAACAAAATTTTATTCTAAAAGGGTACTTTATCGTTATCAAATCAAACAAGTCAGTCTTGCAATGTATATTAATTACAATACTTAGGGTGTGTCATATTCAACATATATTTTAACTAATTTCCACACCAAAGTCTTTTTTTTTATTACAAATACAATGGAAAACAGGCGTTCGCCCTTAACTTATTCAATTTCAATTCAGATAAAAATGTCCAAAGTAAGGCTATGTTTCTTAAATCAATAAGTTAGGATGAAAAAATCAATATATAATTTTTTATTATGGATAAAATGAAAAAAAAACAGGCGTTCGTCCAAAACTTATTCAATTTCAATTTAGATGAAAAATGTTCAAAGTAAGGTTATGTTCCTTGAATCAATGAGTAAGGTAATAAATTAATCAAAATATAATGTGTTGAATTGATTAAATTGAAATTATATTTCGTTGAAACTTGTTTCAGACGTAAGACTATGCGCTTTGGAGGCGTTGGTGGACTTTACAAAGTTGGATGGTCGGTGGACCGACCTGGAGTACCTGCTAGATGTGGCTGAGGAGGACCCCGATCCAAGTGTGCGTCACGCCCTCGTCCGCATGCTTTGCCAGAATCCGCCATTCTCGCCCGGTGGACATCCACATCGGCTCGACCGGGAGGATCTGGTGCATCGGTTGTGGACGCTTTTCAAGTGAGACATGCTCTTTTTCGTGTTTCATAAAAGAAAATTAAAATATGTTCTCTATCATTTTAATTCAAGTCAAATGAACCGATTTTCATTCCATGAGACGGTACAAAATCTGACTTGGTAAACCTGAAACCTTGAAAATATATGTACTGTAAAAGTTTACTGTACAAAGTGTACTGTGAAAGTGTACTGTATGTGTATTGTGAAAGTTTTGTATGAATGGAGAATGGTTTGTATTAATAGTTTGTTTGAATACTTAACTTACTTTCCGTGACCAAGGTCACCATTATACTATATATTACTATGTATAATTTTACATATTTTAAATATTTATAATATAAATATATTGTTTGTAGAGACTTGATGGTCTAACTAAACTACTTCAATTACAGTATTGTGTTAACTGCAGAGTTACTTCTCTGTAGTACTTCTGTACTATTGTACCTTTGGACTATTTGTATAAATTGAAAGAGGACCAGTTTTGGGAGAAATCCTGTTTTACTCTCCATTGTAAATTATTAAATAAATCATTATGATTGCGATTATTAATATGAGAGAACATTTCTTAGGAACACTTGATTGATCGTCCCTCAACACTGCTGTGTAATATACGATCAATTATCAATACTGCTTTGCTCAGAGTTTATAACCAGGCTAACGAGAATTCCGAAATCGCTCCACCATATGAGTACTATACCCTATTCACGATTACTTGAGACGAAATAAACAAACATACTGCGTGTGTGCGTGTAAAGGTAGGTTTTCCTTTGTGTGCAGCGATCCGACAGTCAACTACAGTCGTACATCTGTAGACAATCACAGCTCTTGTTTTTTAAGCTCAAGGACAAGACAAGAGCTATGATTGGCTACAGCTGTTCGACTGCGGCCGACCGTCGAACCGTTTCGCATAAAGGATAACTACCTTTACACGTACACACACGCGAAAAGTTTGTTTATTTTGTCTCAAGTAATCGTTAATAGGGCGTAGTATATTTATTCTTCTTTAATAATCAATTGCTATTGTCATAAAAAATGTTCGAAGTAAATTATTAAATTGCAGTCGGTCATGGGAAATGTATTATTATACTTGATAAACTACATATAATAGAACTATTATTGCTCGTTGGTCATTTGTATAGATTATATATTGCAAAGCAGATTGCATTAGCTGAAATATAATTCACTTAATAACAAATGTCTCCAGTATTGTTCATCAATGTTTTTTTGTTGTTTACAGCTGCATGTGCTCACACGACACACGTATGCGATGTAACTTTGTGGATTTGTACTACGCGCTGTATGGCTCCCATCGACCTAACCACCTCCCCATTCCAGAGCTGGCTGCTCTCTTCAAGCCCCAACGTGTTGAACCGGTCACTCATGACGTTGATGTAAGTATAACAACTCTTTTCTCTCGTATTAGAAACCCTTAAAATGTATTTAAAAAAGAGTCTCGAATTGTGAGATTACAGATCAATGCTTAGTTTCCCTCGTATGACATATGTATCCAAAAAAGTCCTCAGAACTGGACTAAAACCTTAAAGGATTCCATACTGTGTTATGCTTGATATTTTCATTCCTAAAAATGTATATTTAAATGCTACTTCAAATAGGGTTTTAGTATTATAATAGTTTAATTCTTGATTTCTCAATAGGAATTGTGTACTGGTCAAAGTGAACTTATCCTTTTCCTGGTGAGTTTCCAAAACAGAATCACTGCAATTAAAAATCTTCCAATACGTCTCCTATCCTATTCACAGGACAAGAGTTAATGGAAAGGTTATTCTTATCCTTTCCCAAGAATGGACATTTTTATGTCTAAACTTCGCCTTTTCATTTAGATATTTTAATGCACAACAAGTAAGATTGCAAGCAAGAAGCATATTGTTTGGATAACTTTTCTATGATTTTTGCATTCATAAGTAACCTCTATCGTTGAATAGATTATAGAATTATATAACAACCTGTAAAAATTGTAGTGTAAGATGTCGAAATTAGTGCGTAACTTGTAAAAATTATAGATTTAATAACAACTCTTGTAATCTAGAAACTAAGCTTAAATATTTTGTTGCTTTCTAAATGAATAAAGAAATCTAATCTAATCCTTATCACTTCACTATTGTATTTGGTATTAATTTTAAAACACTTTATCCAAGCACATAGTAATCAACAATCAATATCTTTTTTAAAATAATACAAAATACTTATTGGATATAAATACATACAATTGATTCCAAAATAATTGGACAATTGAGTACTTTTTCCAAATTCTGAATAATATTTAATATTGCCTGAAGGTTATGTCTACAGTCATATAACTCCAATCATCTCTAATATCTGTATTTAAATATTATTCCATTATAATATATTCTTTTTTTCTTAATTTCTTTTTTTTATGGGTTGGGCTTTTGTAACCCTTAGTCACCGCGACCGCTATTCGATCTTTTGTGGCATCCCCTCTTTGGCTTATGCCATGTTCCATAATCCAAGGCCAGAGCAGAATTTACTCAGGGCCTTGAAGTCCAGTTCTCTTGCCTCCTCCGGTAGGAGGGTTGCCTTTCCAAGAAGTCTCCTCTTCATTTGTAAGAGTGCTGGAAATTCCAGCAGCAAATGTGCTGCTGATTCTGTCTCTTCTATGCAGAATCTGCATTCATCATCCTCACATAGTCCCTTCTTCCGTAACATATACCTGAATGGGCCGTGTCCTGTCAGGAGGCTTACTATTTGCCTCAACTCCCTCTTTTCCAGGCTTATTATATTGCGGGAAGCCTTTGTTGAGGGTTTAATCAACATTTTTGATTGTCGTAGTCCTTCTGTCCTATTCCAAATCAAAATCTTCTTCTTTTCCTCCCATTCTCGGACTTCAGCTTTACAATAGATAAAAGGAACCCCACAACCTGGCTCCGGTCCTACAAATGGAGAATCTGCACCTTTTTTTCAAGGCGATCAGCTATTTCTTCTTAATTTCTTAGTAAACATTAATTCTTATTTTCTATTGTTTAATTGAAAAAAAATTATTGTTTAATTAGGCAACTACCTACTGCAAACCCCTAAGATTTAGCGGGACCATTGTTGTAATGTCATTTGAATAAATAAAACTACGGGTATTATATTATCCGTAGTAAAAAATATTATTTTTTATATTTGATTTCCAGCATCCAATGACCACTAAGCATCCACTATAAGGTTATAAGGATTTGTCAAGTAAATTCTAAAGTTGGTATTTGTTATAATCATCTGCTCTTATCTACTAGAATGTTTTCTTTGTTCATCCACAATGCATTATTTATGGTTTTATTATCTAGATCAAGCCGTCAATTGAGCACTTGGACATAGTTGAACCAGTAGTTGTTCGGTCTCCCAGTCCTGTGCTGCCGTTGCCCTCCCCCTCCTCCTCCACCTCCGTGGGGCCCCCTCCCGCCAAGCGTCGCGCCGTTTCGCCGCTGATGAAGGAGGCCGAACTGGTCACCGATGACCTCGGAGTGGTCACTGTCGAAGTGGTCGCTGGAGACGAGCTCAACAAACGGATCAAGGTAACGGAAATTAGTTGAAAAGACAAGATATTGTCAAACCAAAGATACATTAATTACAGAAAAAATTACAGGCAAAATATAGACATATCATTACAGAAAATAGATACCAGAGTGATAATTATAGTCTGTCCAAGCAAAGAAGACCCTCTGGCAAGATGAAAAAATGACTCCAGCTCGGTCAATATTGGTTAAAAAAATATTGATTTGGTCTCAAATTGTCGATCAGAATGTTTCCTACGATTGAGGCCAAATCAATAATTTTTGAACTAATATTGACCGAGCTGGAGTCATTTTCTCATCTTGCAAGAGGGGTTTCTTTGCTTGGACAGACTATACCAGAGATTGATAATGGTGTAGCAACTAAAACCGGTAACTCGATTTTCTAATAAATTTGTGGTTTGACTATAACTTATCTCGCCTTCTCATTTAACATGGATAACTACCACAATATAACCTTCAAAATTACTCAACAAGGGGAATTGTTGTTGTCTTTTGTACTTTTCTTCTTCGATTTTTAAACAGGCTTCTCATTTATTTACCTGCCAAAAATGCAACAAATAAAAAGTAGAATGTGTCATGTGTTTCCTTCTTGTTTTTCTTCGTTTTTAGATACCGGTAGGTTTATTCTCTACTTTCAATACAAATACAAAACAAGACAATTCAGTCGACACATTTCTATTCTTTCTGTAAATAATGAATGCCGGAGATGAACATTATGTTTACAGAACTTTCAAAATTATTCAACAATATATTCCAAATTATTGTTATTGTAAATTGATTTTTTCACACTAATAGAGAATAGTGTTGTTACTTGAAAAAATTGTAACCAAATAATTCATTAATTGGTTAACTTCTTTCATGTCTGGAGTCTAAATATTATTACTAACCATATTAACTAGCTATTATCAATTAATTATTATTAGATTGTCCTTACTTAATTTTTAATGCAAAATCACAATGAATCGTTTCCAATTTGATGATAACTTCTTGAAATAATAAGCTCTTCAGGTTCGGTATTATCATACCATTACTTGAGTTATAAACATTTTTCCGTTTATTATTTATAAATTTCTCATTAAATTTTATTCCATCTAATATATAATAGTCCCAACTCCGCCTAATAAAGAATATTTTCAATTTATTTCATTTCATTATTGATTGGTATTTAATGTGCAATGTTTTGTTAAATTAGACGGAACCTGTCGAGATTCAAGTGAAGACTGAATACTTTTCTGACAACTCGGCCTCATTGCCGGGAATAGTGGAGAGCGGGGCTCAGAGTGGACCAGTGGGTTTCGAACCGGGAATGTTCGGTCCTGCAAAAGAATCCTCTTCCTCGCATCATAAGGGCGAGAGCTCCTCTTCCAAGGTAAAACTAATATTACGATTTTCAAGCTATAGTTCACGCAAGCGGAGAAGGCTCGGTGTTACAATGTTAAGTGTATTTTAATGGCATGTTCTCTCATCTTGCACGAACTTAACTAGTTAATTGCTCACTTGTTTTTTCAATTTTAGTTTCAGTTTTTCACTTTTTCACTCAATTCCTTTTCCGACTTCAAATCATTGAATTTTAAAAAGACAAAGTTTTTATTACTCGATGCTGGAAAACATTCTATTTGATGTATAAAATCTCTGGAATAGAATTATTAATTATAAAATATTATTTTCTCAATTCCTTTTCCCAGCTTTATTAAATTTTCAACAGACAAATTTATAAGTGTTCGATGCTGGAAAAACTTCCATCCGATGTATGGAATCAAATAAATTAATAAAATAGGATAAACTATTATATATTATTAGCATGCAGCTCTTGGATGATAAATCTTGTGCAGTTTAGACGATCATTCAATTAGCATGATTAAAAATTGTTAAATGTCTCGAAATCAGTTGAAATAAACTGCCTTGAATTACGTTATCTGACATTTACTGATGCCAACAAATCCCTATTGAACTTCTATGGGGGCTCATATGAAGGATTTTATCAAGGATGTTGTTCTTGTCTTGAATAATGAGACAATGGCTTCTCAATCTGTCATTATATTTTAACATGACTAATCAAGTTGATCAATATCCAACTAATTTTTTATTATAACATAAACATTCGTAAAGCTACCTTTTGTTAGGTAGTTGGTGGGACCCTTATAAGTAGATTTCACCTCGCCGATAGCATATTCTTTCTTACGTACAGTTTCTTGCTGGGAATCCAGCTGCTAAATTTAGTGATTATATCTCTAATTTTTATAATGCAGTGATTTTCGATTTCAATTCTGTAGTCTTTCATACCTTTTTTGCTCGTTTTTCAGGCCAAGAAAAAGAAGAAAGATAGAAAGAAGCATCGTCACAAGCATAAACACAAGCACGATCATAAGCACAGTAGTAAGGACAAAGATAAAGAACGGGATAAGGATAAAGAGAGAAGCAAAGACAAGGATAAGGAAAGAGAAAAGGACCGAGATAAGGATTCGAGTCGATTGAAGGTCAAAGAGGAGACATTAAGTTCTTTCAGTAGTTCTAGTCCAAGTCCTGGTCACTCCACAGGAGGGAATGAGTTCACCTATAATGAATTCTAAAAAAGTTACTTTCACTTTCGACTATCATAATTTTCAAATATTCTATTAATTATTTTTCATTATATTTGAAAATATATCATCCTCATCACTATTATAAAAATATTATTTCATCATATCTACACTTGGAAAATGATAATGATTAATTTTAGTTGTTCAACGAACATTGAAGAAAATGAAAAATAAAAATATATTGTATAATAGAAAGTTTTTTATAATAAAAATTTATGAATTATGACTTTGATAATATTTTTCCTTCTGTTTTCGTTTCTTTGTGATTGGGCAGCTGAAGAAAAGCGGCCAGCGCTCTGGGTGTACAAAAATTGTAATTGTCCAACAATTTATTGTTTCATTCTTTTGCTCAGGTATATTTTTATCTGCTAATTTAATCAATCACAGATATGCATTGTAATTCTTTTTATAATTATTATACACTTTTCGGTCATGTAAACATGGAATGAAGGTCTAGGGTTTGTTCATATTAGACAGATTATTAGAGTGTTGGGTTTCGAGCTAACTTCTGCTGCCCAATTGTACATTAATTACGGTATCGGAGAATATAAATTTAAGCTATCTATTCTTCAGATTCCTTTGTAGCATTGGCTTATTTTCATGTTTTTAATAAATTCAAAGTAATCTATTTTTCGAACATTTAGAATTTTCCTGGTGTTAGTTTGGTAAAGTTGGCTATTTAAAGTCATTCACATTCAAAGAGAGCTTGCAATTAAATATTAAATTGACCAGAATGTCGCTGAACGCTGAGATATTGGAACAACTCAGGAATGTGGTGGTATAGTCGGTCCACGCAATGAAAAACCCTCTGTTAATATGAGAAAATGACTAGCTCGGTCAATATTGGTTCAAAAGAATATTGATTTGGTCTCAAATTGTAGATCAGAATGTTTCCTACGATTGAGATCAAATCAATAATTTTTGAATCAATTTTGACCGAGCTGGAGTAATTTTCTGATCTTGCCAGAGGGTCTTCTTTGCTTGGACAGACTACACAATTTCGGGTCGGGAACAGAAAATGTGTGAACATACTTTTTCCGACGGACGGACGCAGCTGAAAAGCTTAATCACACGCCAATCACAGCTTTTGTCTTGTCCATGAGCTTGAACAAGAATAGCGGTGATTAGTTACACCTGTTCGACTGCGGCCAACCGTTGGGCCGTTTCGTATGAAGGAAAACCCCCTTTAAACTAAAAATAGAAATTTTCCCAAGATGGCGTTTTGAAAATGGAGTAGTTTGTCGTATGTCCTCTTTGGTACCATTTTGATATTGTAGCAGATTGTCGGTGGTACACATTTGTATCATCCCAACTCACATGAAAGTTTCCAATTTTATTGTTTCATATCTTCTATTCTGAATAGATTGTTTCTCAAGTTCGTCTCCACATTTTCTATAATTACATCAAATTCAAAAATATATGATGAATTTTCTTTCACTGCTTTCTAAAATGAGATCATCATGAATCACTAATCAAGATCTCAATAAAGAAAAACAAGATGGCTGACAGTGTTGACATAGTTGTTTTTGCTCATCAATGATATTGTTATTAGTTTTTATTTAATTCTTATTACTCATCATTGATTGCTAATATTGATTCAGAATCGGAGCTAATATTTTGTTAATGAACTATATTGAGTTTTAA
This sequence comes from Sogatella furcifera, assembly GCA_017141385.1. Taxonomy (NCBI): domain Eukaryota; kingdom Metazoa; phylum Arthropoda; class Insecta; order Hemiptera; family Delphacidae; genus Sogatella; species Sogatella furcifera. The sequence goes on from CM029555.1 coordinate 20,039,300, forward strand.
ATGTGAGCTGCTACCGTCAAGCACAATTCATATCAGTGACATTTATAGGTTAAGTTGGCTATTGACGGCTGTGTTTTCAGTGATTTATTGTATGAAATATGAATTCAGTCTTTATTCTTAACAATGCAGAACTATTTCTCTATGATTTTCTATTCTAAATTACACAAACTAAACTTATAACTTGATACACCAAGAAACCTCTTTCTACTCTTCTTAGCAAAATGGAAATGGATACAATTGGTGAGGATGAGATTTGTCTCTTGGCTGATACAAATCAAGTGGTTTTGTCATCAGATTATCTCACATTGAATAGAATACCGTATCTCTTTACCCAGGATACAGCTGTCGCCGTTCCAGGTGAGTTGAGTTGTTTCAAGTACGGTAGCCTAAATAGGCATAGACCTATTTTTTCATTTTACCATGTAATTTAGGAAGCAATTCAACCTATCTGCCTACTACAGACCACTAATTGTGTGTTTAATAAATTTAATATGAGTTTGAAAGAATAACATTCGTAATGTTCGACAGAAGTGCCATAGAAAAACTCTTTTAAGCTACTCTAGTCTTTGAAAAGCAAATAAAATAGAGGATTGGGATCTATGTTAGCCTACATTTTTATAGAGTTGGACATTTTTCACTGTTTCTCACTTGGAAAAATATTTTTTCTGTGTTCTCATTTGTAATTTTTCTTTGTCTTATTTTCAGTGGAGCATACATTGGAAGACATGGGTACCACTCAATATTTTCCTTTGCAAACCTTCACAGGTGCAGGTCTCGTTGATGGTCAACTTGTATCAAACGAGACAACATTTCTCCTCGATCCATCTCAGGTAACTTATATCTAGTAAATCATTTATTTACAATGATTTGTTGTTTGCTACAAACTTGTAACGATTCCTCTTCCAGTTTATTTGTAACTTGTTAATTCTCTTATTTTGCTCAAACTGAATCAAAAGTCGCTGAGGAATTGAGGTATTATGGTCGCTTTCAATTCTCTTTGAATAAATAAATTATAATGAACCATCTTTTTTCAAAGGAGTAAACCATGCTCGTTATACTCACAATTCTCTTAGAATAAGCCGGAGTATTAGTTCCCTCGTGTAGCCTATAACATGGAATTTTGTTTTATTAAAACTTTACGTCATTGGGTCTCTTGTAAGTTACTATAACTAAGCATTTCCAAAAAATCTTACAAATTATTAATCATTAAATGAGTTTAATCAAAAAATATTTCAACTTGTTTAACAATATAAGACACGTTCAATAACTCAATTCTAAATATAATGGTTGAATCAATTTAGTTGTCATTGAACAATATAAAACTTTTATAATTTTTTTCCTGTAACCGAAACGCTACTGGATAGCTGAGTTGCGTTTGCTGAAAGACCTCTATAGTCTGTCTAAACAAAGAAGACATTCTGGCTAGATTAAAAAATGACTCCAGCTCGGTCAATATCGGTTAAAAAATTATAAATTTGATCTCAAATTGTAGGAAACATTCTCATCTACAATTTGAGATTAGGTGTATAATTTTTAAACTAATATTGATCGAGTTGGATTCATTTTCCCCATCTTGCAATAATGTCTTCTTTACTTGGACATACTGTAGAGCCTATCTTTCATTTATAATCAATCAATAGATATTAGATAACGCTTTCCATTTCGCGATAAGATAAGTAAATCTAGTTCATTCAAGCAAATTTGGCATCTAGCTATGTTATGAAATTATCACAAAAATTTCAATTTTTAAACAAAATTAAGACTATAGCCTAGTGACAAAACCCAAAATATTTTCAACATTAACCTATTAAATACCATCAAGCCTGAAACATAAGCCTGAAGCCTGAGAACGTAATACATCAAATTATAAGCTACTTTCTTTTGTTTTAATGGTCTCTAAATATAAAAGTCAAACATATTTCTAAAATCCTCAATAGGCTACTTTATTTAAAGTCATAGAAAATCTTTCCTTAATTCTTGGTGGACATAGGCCTAATCATAATTTAGAATATTTAAATTAAAGTTTGAAATAAAGACGTTTTGGACGTTCTGTCTCTATTTTATCCATTAAGTTTTGTCAAACTAATTTTCTCAAATAAATGGATGAAGTTATAATCATCCAATAGTTGCATTTTACACTGTTGCTGTTGTAACAATGGACTCTCCGACATGATATAATTGTTTAATCTTCTATGAATATTGAGATTTTTGTGGTCAATTTAAATTTGTGTATTTTCAGATAATGTTTTTGACAAACGGCACACATATTCTGAAAGCTATTCAAACGGCTCCCAACCAAGAGTTAACAAGCACCGATGGTGATAGTTTATATACATCTGCTGTGACTGCTGATCCGAATTTCATGAAAGTGGCCGAATTTGTGATGCCAAGTAGTGATCTAGTCGATGCTATTCCACAACAAACTATTGCTGTTGACGCATTATCAAGGTAAGAGTATGATTACTATTAATTGTAATAATTATTATTTATTTATCCATCAATATATTGATATATCCACTTAATCAAATTAAGATGAATATTCAGTTAATTTTAAAGAATTGTAACTACTCACGATTTTTATGCTCGACAATTGTTTTGTGCTGTTATTGCACTTATGGTAGTTGTAATTCTATAAATTTAAATTATGAGTTAGGTGATGGTAAGTGGAGTAAGTGGGAGTAAGCCTGTTGCATTCACCTATGTGTACGATTGAATAAATGATGATAGTTATTCTCTACTGATACTATTAGTACTTACTAAATCTTTCGTTCCCACCTGAGCTCTACAAGTTTGTGTGGGTGATACTCATTCATAATAATAGATTCTGTTCCATCTAAGAGACCGCATTTTCTGTGTACGTTTACTTGGTTACAAATCAAAAGAATTTGTGGCTACATTTGGCGTTCCCCAAGGACCCGTACTGGGACCACTCTTGTTCAACATCTTCATGAATGAAGACATGAAGCCATTGTTGACTTCTTACAGTGTAATGCACTTCTTTGGCAGGTGATCTGAAGATCTTCAAAAGAATCCTTCATGGCCATTGATAAGACTGTCGTTATGACAATGACCAGGAAGACCAATCCACTGTATCATATTTTAATCATTTTAAGAAAGAACAATGAATTAAGGATGGAAACAGAGATACTGAGTCCAAATCGTCTTCTATTCCATGATGACTAATCATCTCCACATGAGAGATGGAAGAAAATTTGAAAGAGAAAACACAGTGGTTGATTTTGGAGTCGCATGTGACTTTAAACTTCTATTCAATTAGAATGTTGATGGAATGATGAAAAAAGCAAGAAGGCAACTTGGCAGGTTGAATTCGATCACTAGAGACTTCGATTCTCCTGTTTCCCTTTGTTTGTTATACTGCGCTCTAGTAAGAAGTATCCTAGAATATGCCTCTGGCAGTTATAAAGTGTCACTTCAGTTTATAGTATTTAGACTGTGCATAGGAAGTTTTCTAGAATATTATGTGGAAGATGTTTCCCTCACCTATAAGGACAAATCGACGAAGACTTTACCATTAAAACTGCGACGATTAAATTATGAGAATATATACATACAACAAAATTTATGGATTGTTACTAACTTTCAAACTTAATGCTTGGTAAATAATATCACTCAATTAATATTTGAATTTATTATTTTGTTGGTAATTTCTAAAGCTGTTTTCCACATTTCAATCCACTTTCAAGAATAAACAGGTATCAAATTTAACAATCGACTTCAAATGTTGAAATTATTGTATCATTATTTATTCCATCTAGTGTAGGCCTACCTTCTTGAAGGTGAATGAAGCCTTTGAACAAATTTAATGTACCTCGTTGAAAGTGATCAAAGCTTTTCAAGAAATCCAATTTCGATTTTCTTTTTCAGTACCGATGACGCCGGTTATCATCCACTCAATGTGACGGACGATGCAGGCCAACTTCTGCTGGAGAGTGCGACAATTCAGCCCATGGAAGAAGCCGTGCCCGTTTTGCAGCAACAAGACTACGAACAGCAAATTATTCAACAACCAGTACAACTGTTGGGGGGTGAAGGGGGATTCGTAGTGGAAGGAGGAGGAGGAGGAGGAGCAGAAGAGGGTAATAGGCAAATTGATCTAGAAGTAGTCCCTCAACTGGAAGCTGCAACTGAGGCCGAGCAAGCCTTACAACAAAACCCAATTTCACGAATTTGGTCGGACATGGATGTTTGTCCACCGCTCAGGAAGGTGAGTTCTGCTTATATGTTCTGCAAAGAAAATATTTTTAGGGTGATGCCCACATGTGTGTCGGTAATCATAATCTTAATAATTTATTTCATAATCATTTACAATGGAGAGTACAACAGGATTTCTTCTTCCAATTTATACATACAGTCTATAATATTTATAATGAGAGATGACGACTGGTTTTTAGGCAGTCGGGACTGACGGCTCTTGGATGCGATGTGGTACGAGAATTGATTTTTGGTCAAGAATCAAACTCGGAACCTCTCATCAGATTGGCGCGTTATCATTTACTTCAAAGAGCCACACCCAAACTAAATTATTTTCTATCAAAGTATTATTGAAAAATTACGTCTGGGTAATGTGTGGTTTGAAACAAGATTACTTGCATTTAGGCTTATCTATTCACAATTATTACAAAAGAAAAGTAGAAAGAATGATTTTCAAATCAAATTACGTTCCTAAAAATCGTTAAAAAACCTGGGTCAAAATTTGTAAATAAAATAAAAATACAAGGTAATTATTATGATTCAAATAATTCTAAGCCGCCTTTCACATTGCTTTATTGTATTATGTATCGAGACTCAAGTTTTGAAATCTTTTAAGATATGATTCTTGATACAATACACCGAGGTGAAAGCCTAAATTACAATTTATTAATTTAAGGAGTACATAAGTTAGCCTATAGACATAGAGCCCCCAACAAAAGAAGTGATTACTGACGAATGGAATGATTCATTCCATTTATATAATTAAATAATTTCTTTAGAAGCAATCACCCAAAAACTGTATCCATAAATTATATTATTGAAAAATTACATGTAGCTTATGAGATAAAAACTCAAATTACTTCTGTAATTGTATGTCAAGGCTGTATGCTTCAAACAAGAATTATTTGTAACGACAAAGGATTGTTTCAACGACGCATTATAACAACAATTATTGTGCACAGAAATTTCCTTGCAGGTGATCGGTTTCTTGTATTTATCTATTTTATCTAATATTTTTAAGTATCTTTTGTTTTGAAGAACTAAAATAAAGTTTGATTGATTGATTGTTTCAGGGTCCGCACTCCTGTCAACTCTGCTCAAAAAAATATGACTCTTGGTCAGCCTTCAGGAAACACATGAAATCGCATCTTGAGGATAAACCACATAGGTGTAAATTTTGCCCAGCCACTTTCAATGTTCCTGTAAGTAATTCAACAATTGAGTTTTTGTCTGTGTCTGAATTCAGACTAAAACCTGTGTCAAATTCTCTGAACAAGAGAGGCAATTAATAAATAACTTACAGTGATTGCACGCACAAGCAAACTCAACCTCCAAGGTATAACTCTGTCCAAGCAAAGAAGACATTCATAGAAAAAAATCTTATTTATTTATTGACTTTTTACAAGGCTAAGTTGGGGCTCATAGGTCCTCTCTTACACTTAACTTTTAAAATGACTTCAGCTCGGTCAATATTGGTTCAAAAATCATCAATCTGGTTGAAATTATTGTAGATCAGAATTTTTTCTATAATTTGAGATCAAATTTATAACTTTTGAACCAATATTTGCCGAGCTGTAATCATTTTCCCATGTTGCGAGAATGTCTTCTTTGTTTGGACAGACTATACTCGATAACAATTTCATGGTTTTATTCCCGTCAAATCATTATTCAAATTGGGGTTGAAGTAATCGACTAAAAGTATTGAAATACATTAGATAGGCCTCAAGTCTGTCCAAGCAAAGAAGACCCTCCGGCAAGATGGGAGAATGACAAGCTCGGTCAATATTGGTTCATAAATTTTTAATTAGATCTCTATTAAGACCACATTTATAATTCTTGAAAAAAATATTGACCAAGCTAGTGTCATTTTCCCATCTTGCCAGAGGGTCTTCTTTGCTTGGACAGACTCAAGGTTTAGGCTATTATAGCTTATGCAACGAATTTAGGCAGTTGGCGAATAACTGTTATCAATTCTCAGGACAGTCTGAAGTTTTCTTCGAGAGCGAATTAGTATAGCTGGGACGCTCTCGTTCCGCTGTACTCCCGCAGATAGCTCGCAGACTGTCCTGACTGAGCTGAGATTTCATAACAGTGATTCTCCAACCCCTAACTTCGTTGGGTCTTGGTTGAATCACGTTAGCTAGGAAGAGCTTTCAAGCTAATTCTTGAAATTTATGTATAAATGATAATATAGTTATAGTCTGCGAGATTTTACTTGCGATATGGATTTAGGGGAACCGATTTCCCCTTCTTCATCTACAGAGTAATTGAATGACGAGTTAAGTAAAGTGGCTGTGCCCTAACCTAGTGCGCACGGGTAGTGGGAGAGATTAGTGAAGGACTGAGCATCTGGCCTCTCTTTCTTAGAGAGAGAGATCCATGTTGCAAGTAAAATTTAGTAGACATTAGTAAATTTTCGGTGGTTGAACAATAGCCATTAAGAGACTACAATGATAAGTTTGAAAATTTTGGAATGATCAATTTCATTCATATGTAAATTTGTGTTTCATCGCATTCAAGTCAGCCTTTTGTTTGGTATCCACTTACAAAATTGTCAATAAGTTCTTGTTTTGAAACTTCTTTTTCTTAACCCATTTCTACATTTACAGCGTAGGAGTGTTTTGAAACAATTGTTGTAATTTTTGGCCTCGTTTTTCTAGTCGAATCTGTTACTGCATGAAGTAACCCATGACCCCGATAACCTGACTTGTCCAATCAAGGACTGCTTGAAGCGATTCAATCGGCAGGCCAGTCTCAAAGCTCACCTCAACTCGCATCAACAGGAAGAGAGTCTCTTCTGCACTGAATGTGGCGATGAATTTAACAATCAGGTAAAGTTAAGGTATTTTCAATAAATTCGTTTTTCACAAGAGATACCTAGTAAGATAAGTATAGATAAATGGTATCTCCAATATTTCCTTTTCGACTAAGGGTATTAATGTATATTAACTTATTTAATAAAATATTAATCTCAGTACCCTTTGAATAGTTTGTATTTCAACGTATCGGTATATAAAAATGTTGTGTTGAAATAAAAATTATTTAAAAGGGTACTGAGATTGATATTTCACTTTTCTTTTGACTATTTTTCACGACACTGCAGTCATTTGTATATTAGTTTCATGAAAAACTACTACTCACATGTGAAGCGCTTTTGGAATTGCAAAAGTGGAGTGATAGTTTTTCATAAAACTAATATTCAAATATTGACTACAGTGTCGTGAAAAATAGTTCAAGTGAAATATTTACTAGCAGTTTGAAAGGGGAAAAAATAGATGAGTATTGATATTTTATTTTTTCAAATTCAATATACATCATATCTCACAGGGATTTTTCATATGGATATCTCACAGAATTTATTATTATCAGCACAATAATATGAATAATTCTATTTAAATTAACTGAAATGCTATCAATTGGTTTGAACTGTGGGCTGTCGTAAAGAGTTCCAGAAACAGTCCGATCTGTGAACTGTAGCAGCACCGTGCGACAGTTCTCAGTTCAAAGATGGCCTGCGGGTTTCCCCATCCACTTGGGTTCCACTGGCCGATCGTTTGTCAATCAGCTGTGAACGATCGAACTGTACGAACTGACAGTGGATAATTGATCCTTAACAGCGATAGAAGTACCAATGACTGAAACAACGTCTTCAGCTTTGGAGAACAAACAAACATCGGCCTGCGATTGAGTATATTTAAAAATCCTACCTGAATTATTGTTAGAAGACAAATTTTAATTTAGTTTTACATAAATGCCTAAAAACGTACAGGAAATTACAAACTGCAGATAATTAATATTTCGTCTAAATCACAAATTATATATAATTTTGCCTAAAAGGTTTTTTTGCGGATGATGCCCACATAAGCATTTTAGCTTGTGCGTGGGTAATGGATATTGAGTGCGAAGGTGATTGATGGGGTGAAAAACAGCCATGCCACTTGAATTCGAACCCTCACTGCGCCAACCAGGCCGGCAAATTTATTTTTTATTTCAGTTCATCTTTTTTTGTATCGTTAGTCGTGATAGTTATTGGAGTTGGTGTTACTCAATAATTTATTTATTCATATAAAATTAATTTTTTTCAGCTCCAACTGGATAAGCATGCAACAGAACATTACCAAGAATGGATCAAACCAGCTGCGAAAATCCACAATTGTATTCACTGTGGCAGACGTTATGGCAAGGAGTCTGTTCTCAAGGAACACATGAAGTGTCATTATAAAGTGAGTTGATTTTCGTCTGTAAAATCGTCCTAGATCATCAATTTTATCATCGCTAAAATACTTTGAATTTCATTCTCAATGCCATAACCTACATCGATTATTATCTAATCGAATACTTTTTTATCGATTATACTGTTTAATCGAACAGGAACATAAATCTTCACTAGAGTAGAATCGATAAAAGCAGTCCAATGAAAACTGGAACAGCAGAGTCCCCCCTCATCCTCCGCCCGGCACCCAGAAACGTTGCCTATTCGTCAAGAGTATTATACAAATTTTAATGAAATTATCCATAATAAGCTAATTTGGCAACGTTGCATCAAGTCTCACCGGACTACTTCCATCCATTCTACTCTAACGATTCTATTCAGCGATCTGTCTCGAACGATCAACTATTTAACGATTATTCTAATTTTTGTTGCATGTTTGTTGCTTATTTCTAACGGAAATGATCATTTTCTTAATAAATATTTTAATAAAGCCAAGAAGAGTCTTTTGTATCCAATGAATGATTTTTTAAAATTTACAGATGAAGACGTCGATTGGAATGCGAAAGCCGAAAAAGAAGAGACGGGGGATTTTTATGCATGAGTGTGAAACGTGCCAAAAGGGTTTCCAGAAGCCCAGTCAGCTGATAAGACATAAGCGAATACACACTGGCGAAAAGCCATTCAAGGTAATCATTATAAGGTTTTTCATTTCGTTTTACATAATTTTCACTTTTTGAGTAGTTGTGAAGGTGATATTGTGGTAGGTATCCTTATTGAATGGAAAATAAAGATGTTGTCAAACCACTGTTATATTGAAAAATCGAGGTACCGGTTCCGGTTGTTACACCATTATCAATCTCTCGCATATCTCGAAATAAAATCAATGGTTGTTATGTCAAAATAAAATCTCTTGAATAAATCAGTGGTTTGACAACATCTTGTCTTTTCATTTCATTACATAATTTTCATGATTCTCACTTTGACTGCTTAGTGTTCATTCATATAATGGATATTTCATTAGAAATTTGATTTGTTTTGTTTTTCACATTTCGTACTTCCTTTTGTGAATAGAGTGAATAGTCTGTCCAAGCAAAGAAGACATTCTGGCAAGATGGGGAAATGACTCCAGCTCGGTCAATAACAAAGTTATAAATTTGGTCTCAAATTGTACATAGAAGAGAATAAATATTAATTTATCTACATAATATTTATTATTATTATTATTATCTACAATAATTTTAAACCAGATTGAGACGGGAAACAACTCACTAACTTTATTAACGACTAATCTCCCAAAGGAGGGAGCAGATCTGAAAATTGCTTTATAAAACATTGCTTTTGCACTAAAAACTCTGCGCTTTTGCACTATCTACGATTATTGTAATACGATTTTCTTGTTTGAACCATAACACAAATAATCTAATCCTATAAAAATATTTGAAAATATTTTTAATATTCATATTCATTTTTGACAAAAGAAATTACTTAATTTGGATTAAACACTTCTTATCCAAAACAACTTATTCCCAGATTTTAATAAATATTCCAAATTAAGGTTATGTCCACTATATCAAATAGGATCCTAGGAATTCTATTCCTAGGAACTCTATCCTAGAGTTCTGTTATTCTATGACTATATGCACTTCCACTATACAATTGAATAAAAACTATGATCGATTAATTTAGAATATATGTATTCAAAATATATTTTCTCACCTATAAAAAATGAAAAATGATCTAGCTTGTCACAGAAGTTAGTTTGTTGCTCTATTTTACATACCGAGACTTTCAGCATCGAACAGCGACCATTTTAGCTGAGTGTCTTCTCAGCTTGCGCAAATAATAATTATGTATGAGTTGGATGATGGTAAGAATTCTAAGCTTAGGTCGCTCACGACTCTATGTTTACTGCTATCTAGCTGGAGCATTCTATAATATTGATATTTTGCTACTACCGGTACTTGATACCAATAATTGCTCCTTGCTTTTCCCTTTGAAGTATATTTGTTCCATTTTCTTTTTCCCCATTTCATTTACTTGAAGTGTCTTTTATTTCATAAAGGTGTTATTCATATACTTTAAACAAACTTTTCTTATGTTGTTCCAGTGTAATGTTTGCTCAAGGGCATTTAATCAAAAAGGTTCGATGCAAATCCACATGTTGAAACATTCTGGTGACCGTCCCTACCAATGTGAATTTTGTGACGCGAGATTTAGCCAGAAAGGTAAGAGAACCACTTGGAAATACTCTATAATAAGCAAAATTACTGTTCAACTTTACTTGGATATGATTCCAAGTTGGGATAAAAAGCGAGGAAAGAATACCTAGTTTAAAGCTCTTGTGGAAAAATTGAGAATATTATTAGGAAAATTCTCTAATTTTGTAATAATTTTAAGATCTCTGAAAATCACTCGATCAAGTACTTAATAATAACAATTAATCATGTATAAAATGTTTAGAAACAAAGTCTCAATTTCAATATTTTTTTGTGAACTGTATATTATATTTTTATATAATATTTTATATTAGCACAGAAAATGTAAATCCTTCCCTGTGCTATTGCTATCTAGTCTTGAGACTTGAGGTCCGTATCGACAGTGCGAGGCATGTGCCGTGAATGCCTCAAGCCTCAAGGTACATTCTTATTGGTGCGACTGGAACGCAGTCGATCAGCTGTGGCCAATCACAGCTCTTGTTTTATCCTTTAGCATTAATAACAAGAGTTATGATTGGCCACAGCTGATCGACTGCGTTCCAGTTGCACCAATAACAACGTACCTTGTGGCATTCGGGGCACATGCCTCGCACTGTCGATACGGGCCTTTAAATGTCATTTTAACTACTTGACTAAATACCAACAGAATACAGCGAGACTCTCACTAGAATCTCTTACTACTACTGATAATATTATGTACATATTATAATTTATTAATATGACATAATGTACGTATACATATAATATTATGTAGGTAGCCAAAAACTTGGACGGTTTCGTCTGCTCCTTGAGCAATCCAAAAAGCTTATATTGTCAATGATATAAATTTTATCATTTAGCAAAGCCTAGATGATGTTGTCAATGATAGTTGTCATTTAGTTATGCCTAGATGATGTTTCTGAAATTGAAAGCGACAATAGATGTTCTACATAAGCTGTTAGTGAGTTTACATCACGTATAAGAGACAGATGAAGCCGCCTAACTTTTTGAAGTCAGCTGTAATAAAAGCATGATTTCACTGTTTCACTAATCACTGCTCTGTTTTTTCACTTGATACCACTTGCACTACAATGATTCAAATGGTTTCCTTCTTTATTACATTAATAATAGTCTGATTAGAATATTATTCTACGTGAAGCTATAATGAATTACAGGCAACTTGCGAGCCCATATTGTGAGACTGCATTCGATACCAAGATCTGAAGAGAAAGTGTTCAAATGTCACTTTTGCTCGTGCGTTTTCCGAAAAATGAGTCGTCTAAACGCCCACGTGAACCGCGCCCACAAAGGCAAAATCCCACCGGGCGTCGATATAACTTATGTCGATGTAAGTGAACATATAATTTTTTAAGTAGCATCTAATAAAGCACCCGACGATTCACGAATCAAGCCGTGAATTTGTGTGCTGAATTCAATTGTATTGTACAGTATATGAATTGTTGCATAAAAAACGTGTTTTATTCTATTACATAATGAAGTAGGCTACCCGTTTGGGACTTATTGCAATCGTAATCATGTCCATCAATAAGCATACATTACGCTTTTTGAATTCATAATATTTTATCTCCATAGATCAAGTAAGAAGCCTATGGAATGTTAACGATTATTTATGTGTATTCTTTTATACTAATTATAATCTTCATAATGAAGTTTGTTACAATTCGTTTCTTTCCATAAAATGAAACAATGTAATTTGAAGGTCTTGAGTCATTTATTGAAACTTCCTGTAAAAGATTCGTCTGATGATGTTTAAAGATGATTCTCTATTTGTCAAATTAAAGAGGCCTCATCATTTTTTCCCCAATTCTTTTGATGATAGTATAGATTTTTATTAAGTTTTGAATAAAATGAAAAGGAATATCAAATCGTTGACACAATATCGACTTGAAATCTAATAATCTGTGACTTCAACAACAATTCTGAACCCAATTTTCAAATAACTTTTTGATTTTGACTTCTCAATTCTCAAATCCTGTGGATTGAATTAAATAGAAAATTTTATTGATTTTATTTTTTTGTAGGATGATGGAAACAGCATTGACGTAAATGAGATGGGTGAATTCCTCACTGCAAAAGATTCGTCTGATAAAGGTAAGATGATTCCTATTTTGTTAAATTCCAGATGTCTCATTATTTGTATTTGTTGATGGGCTGTATATAAATTATAATTATGATACAGAAATAATTTTTTTACGAAAATAACAATTATTTTTATTATAATCAATTATAAGGTATTGCAACGTTTCGTCAAATAGCCTTGTTTAGTTTTTTAGATAGTATTGTAATAAGTTGGTTTCGGTTAGTTGCATCTGGTGATTTTCACTGTAATGCTTTATATTTTCACTAGTATTATTCTGTACTTTGTATATACTTTAGATTTTTACTAGTATTATTCTTTACTTTGTTTTCCACTTCATTGAGCACTAGTTGAGTGCTCATGTGAGAATCATCTGAAGAAAAATTACTTAATAAATAAATATTCTATTCTAGGCGTGAAAACTAATCTGACAAAACACCTCTACCAAGAATTTGGGTGGCTGACAAAACGCTGCAAAACCATTATGATATGTATGAGAAAATTAATTTTCAAATTTGGATTCAAAACTTATTTTCAGAAAACGATGGAGGACAAAACAACTCTGGCCGACTTGATAAGTCTAAGCTGATTTTCAACGGTTTCTCAACAAATAAGGTTCCCTCTAATCGCAGGTAAATGTAATTCTCAAGCAAATTTTATTGAAATAATCGTAAATCATCATTGCAAAATGATTTATACTATAAACGAAAGGCTCAATAGGAAATTGTTTGTTTTTCTCGCTAAATAATTGATTTCTCGAAGATCGCATGGTGTAAAGTAAGAACTTGTTCATGGTTTTATGATGAGTTTAAGTCAGTTTTTCATTAATAAATGATAATTTTCTCACCTAATCACTTATTTACTTTGATAGTGAAATGCTCTATACTCCATCCACAGAGTGTTCGGACCTAAGCTCCTCCCCCATTTTGACGTCGCAGGCGGCTGTAGCCAATAGCAAAGAAGATCATCATGCTGCAGCTGTTACTTTTAAGGTCACAGTCATGCTGTGAAAATCTTGGAAATGCAAGCCTTTCACTTTTCAGTGAATCTATCAAAATTTATGTGCTTGTGTTATTTCAGCTGATTGAATGATTAAAACCTCTCATGGAAGATTTTTTGGTGGTTATGTTTTGTTATTCGTTCCACCTTCAACAAAACAGCATAATTCTTTAAAAAATACCGGTATTGGTTCTATTGAATTCAAAGTACATACAATAATTACATTAATTTCTTGCATACAATCAATTTTAAACTTTATGTAGATTAGGTTATATACTTCAATTTGTAGTAAGTTAGTGTGTAGTTGAATGAGTTTAAAATTCCCGGCATAAAGTGAGCAGTCGAAATAATAATAACAAAAATATGATTATGAATGATTCTGTTTCATCAACTATAATTCTATCAAGTGATATTGATAATAATCATTCTTATGTTAGAACGATGTGAATTTTGCCGATCAACAAATAATAGCGATAAAAACATCAATATTTCAAATTTGAAGGAATTTCTACGTTCCAGGCAATTGCGACCGCTTGTGAGCTGGTCGGATCATGACGTCAGAGCCTCAGAGGCGGGGCTTAGGTCCGAACACTCAGTGGACGGAGTATAGTTGTCGAATAGTAGTCCGTATGTTATTATAAATCTTTTTCTATAGTCTATTCACTATCACAGACGAAATAAACGAAATTTTTGCGAGTGTGTATGTGAAATGGTAGGTCTTCTTCTATGCGAAACAGTCGGCCGCAGTCGAACAGCTGACTCTTGTCTGGAGCTGTGATTGGCTACAGTCCGACTTGTCTTGTCTCAAGACTCTTGTCTTGATCTGTGGTTGGCTACAGCTGTTGGAATGTGGCCGACCGTTCCGCATAGAAGATCTACCATTACACGCACACACGCAAAAATCTTGTTTATTTCGTCTCAAGTGATAGTGAATAGGGTCTAGTCAAATAGTTATTCAGCTAATAAACTCAGTCTATATTGGCTATAGGGTCTAGTAAACTAGTTATTCAGCTAATAAACTCAGTCTATACTGGCCAGTAATTGAACGTACAAAGAACAGACGAAAACTAAATTGAAATTTTCAATTTTCAAATCTGCTATGAGTTGAAGATACTGAGACTATAATATAGCCAATCAGATTGACTGACTAAAAGAACTCCCTCTGAATCCATATGATTTAATTTATGTAATTGCTGAAGTCAAAACGTTAGGCGGTTTGTCTGTTTCTTTTGTGCTCCAACTGCTGATGTTACCAATTAGAATATTGTCATTAAGCTATGCCTAGATGATGGTTTTAAATTTTTTAATCAAAAGAGATAATTGATGCTTTACATCAGCTGTTATTGAGTTGCATAACGTACAAGAGACAGACGAAACCGTCTAACGTTTTGACGTCAGCTATATTAGTATAGATTACTCGTACAGTCTCTATTGAGAAGCCTTTCTAGAGTTGAATATTCCAAAATTGTAACCGAATTCCATTAAACTATTTATTGTTAAACTACAATATGTATAAAATTATTTAGATAGCCTAAATGTATTTTACCAATTACCCAAATGTTTCAGGTTAAAAGTTTCTCATGTAAGAACTATGGCCCACGCATGTACTTACTGTGGAAAAGAATTTAAGAAACCATCAGATTTAGTCAGACATATTCGTATTCACACTCATGAGAAACCATTCAAGGTAAGTTTGAAACGCAATCTTGATTATCATTCAAATTCAAATCTATGATTATAATATTAATGCCATGAACTAGCCTAATATCGTGTAATCTCCAGATTATTATAAACCTAAATGTTGGAACATTTATGAATCTTTCCAAGTTTAGAGATAACGTTTCTGATTTCTACTGCACAAAATGCCCAAATACAATACGGTAACGCTTGGAATTGGACCAGCTTGGAATTGTTTCAAGTCGATCAATATTATGAGAGATCACTTTACTTTCATTTGTTGAGTACTTGTGGAGGTGATATTGTGGTAGTTATCCATATTGAATAAAAGTTGAAGATATTTTCAAACCACAATTTTTATCAAAAATTGATTTTTAATAAATCTATGGTTTGACAATATCTTGTCTTTTTATTCAATTAATTTACTTTCCTGATTCCTTCTACTACATAGAATTGCATGAATTAATAATGAGAGAATTTCACCGATGTTTCAAAGTCGAAGATCAACTTGAATAAATTGGTATAACTCATTTTCCAGGTTCATAGTTTATAAATGTATTGTAGTGTAATACCACTCACCCTCTTGGTGAAAGTGGTTGATCATTAATGATCGTGAAGTTGAATTACGAGCGTAGTGGACTACTCTAGGATGGGTGACCAGTATCTCACCACATTCATATTTGTGAGATGAATCCTACCCGTTATGTTCTCCCCACCATTAAAAAATATTTTAATAAGTGAATTGTTTCAATTAATTTGTATTTTTGTTGACTGTGTGCAGTGTGACCAGTGCTTTCGTTCGTTTGCTGTGAGGTCGACGCTCACCACTCACCTACGCACGCACACGGGCGTGAAGCGGTTCTGTTGCATCGACTGCAACAAAATGTTCTCCTCACAAGGAAGTTTCAAAGTGCACTTGAAGTAAGTTACAATAACTTAATTTCATTAGTGTTGAATATTCATTGCAACCTCTCTTGTGTTTCATATAAATCATGTTTATATAAATAAATAGATGCAATTCCCATTGCAGTGCATCGACGTGCCATGCAAAACCTTACTGTTCGCTTCCAGGAATTATTTACATAGGCTACATTTGAATGTTCGTCATCTCAAGGATATTATCTATAATTTTGTTCTTTAAGTGGCAATTATTCCACTTTATATTTTCAGCAATAAAACTACCTAATGATAACATTTTCTTTTTTTCGTTACTTCAAAATTTCCTGTTTCCCTGATTTTTTTTCAAAAATACCAATCATGAAGACGCTTTCATGTAATTTTTTCATTTTCATGTATGTTTTAAATGAAAATATTGATATCTGCTAGAAGTGTCATTTTGTACTATTTTTCAGATGTCATTTGAGAGAGAAACGTTACATGTGTAGGCACTGTATGATGCCTTTTTCAACGACTGGTGAGCGTGCAAATCATGAAAAAACAGCTCATCTTTTTGAGATTGATGCTCAGACAGGAGAAAGAACAGCGGGAGAAGAGGTCCTGCATCAAACAGTTGTGCTCCCAGAACCACTTGTCATAACAGATGATGGTACGTTTCAATTTCAAATTCGTTCTAAGTATAGTCTGTCTAAGCGAAGAATACATTCTGATAATATTAAAAAATGACTCCAGCTTGGTCAATTCAGGTTCAAAAAATTATAAATTTCGTCTCAAATTGTGTAAAAAATTTATAATTTTTTAACTAATATTGACCGAGCTGGAGTCATTTTCCCATTTTGCCAGAATGTCTTCTTTGCTTGGACAGACTATAATCAATTTCAATTATCAAAACCACTGATTTTGTCGCTTTCATTCAAAATCTCTGATCATTTTCAAATTTATATTGTATTTAATTCATTTAAAAGACAATTTTAATATTTAATTTTCACTCAATTTGGACATTCACCACAATGTCACTTTTACAACTGCACAAAACAAAAAAATCATTAACAATTTCTCAATATTGAGTGGCAGAAAAGTCTTTCTAATCCCAACTCCGCCTAATAAAGGATATTCTCATTTCATTTTTCATTCATGTAATTGAATTCTATCTGAGAACCCTGTATATTCCCGTTTGAATGACTTGGGCAGAATTGGTGACAATAACGTTTGTAGTTTACCACTTGTAGTACGACGGTTGCCATCCCCACTTAATGCTATTCCAAATATTAAATCTAAAGTTTAATTTTAATTATATTCTGATTGTATAATTTTTTCCTGTGTTATGAGGGCTATAATGAGGTTTCCCTGGTGCCCTTACATACTGAAACATTACAATAAATATTAAATAGTTTGATGGATTTTCTACTTTTTTCCATAAGATAACTCTATAACTTACGGTATCTTATTCTGTTCTGATTTAGTTGATTTCGTGTTTAATTCTTCTATTTTCTTATTAATTGAATGGATTTGATTGTATTGATTGATTTGATTCTATTGTATTGATTGATTGATTGGTTTCAATTGTATTGATTGTATGATCGATTGGATTGATTAGTTTTCTTTGTATTGATTGATTTTATTGGGGTTTATTGTGATGATTGCAGGTATTATGGAGATGGTGAACGCCTCAAAATTGTGTGATGATAGAGAACGTCGTTTCAAGTGTTCATTATGTGATACCAGATTCTTCAAGCGTAACAACCTGAGAATCCATATGAGGATTCACACAGGAGAAAGGCCATTCAAATGTGATATTTGCTCCAGGTATGATATAATATCTGGCGAATTTATGGGAAAAAATGTTCTTGAATTAAAAGAATGAGCTGAATAAATTATGTCTTGAATCAAGTTTTCGAAAATTTTATAGGAAATGTATTCCTGCAATTTTGATCATGATTTTAGTTATTTCTCTCCAATACCAGAATTACCAATTGATCTAATTAATAGAGTTTTAGAATACTCTTATCTCTCAATATTTAAAAATCACGCCAAATCTATGAGAGGAAAACGCACCAATCACAGTTATCACCAATCTTCATACTTATCATGCACTTCATCTTCATTTTTCAACCCACTATGAATACACTCTTATCCATCTCTGATAAACTGGGAGGATTTATGAATCCTCCTCATCGAGGACGATTGAGAGGCATTGTTCATACCCAGACCCAGCACTATCTCGAATGGGACACGGATCTGATCATGATGATGATTTATTGGTGAACACCAGAGTTTATATATGAATTGCTGGGAGAAGAGCTTCTGTCAGTATGTTGACTGCTCTACTGAATGCATAATTTGTGCTCCTTAATTATGTACAAATATCACAACATCTCACCTGAAACTGTGTTTTGTATAGAGTGTTCTTTACGGAGCGGGTGAGGTGAATAATCACATACTGTATCCCACTCGATAAAAATGAACACTCTTTGCATTAAGTTGTAATAAATTGAATTAATATAAAAATAACTGCTTCAGTTATCTCGGAAATCATTGATTTATATGTAATTTTTGAAGACTACTTTATAAAGGCTACTTCATTTATCTCTGAAATCATTGATTTGTTTGTTTGTAGAGGGTTCATCACAAACACAGTATTGAAGAGCCATAGGAACACGCATTTTGGCCTGAAGAACTTTGGCTGTGAAGAGTGTGGGAAACATTTCACAACTAAGAATACGCTGACTAGACATAAGTTAACGCACAAGCCGGGCACGCCGTTCATTTGCCCTTACTGCAGTAAAAAATTCAAAACAAGGAGCTCATGCAAAGCTCACATCAAGACGCATTCTACCCTTGCTATTGCTCAGGTAGGTTCAAATTATTTCCATACATGGGCTTTGATTGATTGATAATTGCTTGATGATTGATTGACGATTTATTGATGATTGATTGATTGACGATTGATTGATTATAATCTCCACTGCTAGGTATGAGAAGACTTTTGGCAACATTGTCTTCAACATTGACTTTTGGCAAATGACATTGTTACAAGATATGATTATTTGTTCAGGAGTATCAATGTATATTAGTAGATAAAAATTGAAATCACAGTACTACTTGAAACTAGTTTTTTTATTTGAACACAACAAAAGTGCGAAACATATTGTGTTCAAATAAAAAACTAAAAATTTACTTGAAAGGGTACTGTGATTTCTATTTTTATTCACTAATATAAAATGAAGATATTTTTTTTTTTTAATTTTTATTTATGTTTGATAATGCATTATTTGGATTACCATCCGTGAATTTCTCCTTTATGACGAGTTTGAAATATGACGATTCATCTGCCTTGGTAGACACTCTGGCGTTTTCTTACCAATAAAAATATTCATTCATTTTTATGGAAATGAAATATTTGTGATATTTTGCAGATGTTCGAAAATGCAGGCCAACAATCGATTGATGATCCACTACCACAGGACATAGTTGATGATGTGATGAATACCGAGGAGGAACAACAGGCTGCCCAACAAGAAATTCCTCCCACTGATATCGGTGTGGGATCTGAAGAGAGGGACGCCGTTGATGCTATTCTCATCAGTCAGAATGCTTATCAATTACCTGGTAAAATCATACTTTTCGATCAAATTATTAATAGAAAATTACTGAAAATATTCCTTATTGATTCTTCTTATGATATATCAATCATGCAGAGAAATCATCCCTTCTTAAAAGTTACTGAAAAGCTTATCAGTTAGCTTGAAATATCATACTTATTTATACTAATGAAAATTATTAATATATTTTCGTATAGTCCTGTAATCTCATTTCAGTAAACATTGACTCTATTCTTAGAAAATTGGGGGAGAAATAGTACAGGCTACGCTTAGTTTCCTCTCCCGATTTCAGTATTTTGCATGATTTTATAAATAAAATAAATATTTTCATTTTCCACCATGATTTTTAAGAGAAAAATTATTGTAATATTAATTTTCATTATCTATTATTACCTTGTTTCGAATTGTGGTGTAAATTGGTAGAGGAGCCGTTTTGGGCACTAGCTTCTTGCACTTACCTTTTAGTATAATTGAATAAATGATGATTGAATGAATAAAAAATGTTTTTACTGCATCTCATAAGGTAATAACTCAGCCTCATAACTGAAAATTATTATTATTATTATTATGATAAACTTTACTTATCAATCTTTTAGCTAATTCATACTTAGTAACTTGAAGATCCGCCCTTATTTATTTTTTGTTCAAACCTGCTATTATCTATTAATTTAATGAAGCTTAAAACTTCCTTGTAAAATATAAATATCATGAATGAGTCTGTTGGACCAATGATTGTCGCTATCGAAGTGTGAATTTCTTTATGAAATCAATTTATTTGTGTTTGATTCTAATCAGAGTCCTATTCGATTTTCATGTGCCACTTTCATGCTTTCATCACTATTGCTGACATAACTATCATCATTCTATTAATAACTCTTTATTATTCTTATTTCTAGATGGAACGGAACAAATTATAAGTGTAGATGAAACTAGAAATAATATGCACACTCTTCAGGCTGTGACTGATAATGGGGAAACCTTGTTGATTCCTAATATTCCTATTCAAGACGACCTCACACCGGTAAATTGATGAAAATATTTTCATAATCATTCTTTTTCGAATGTAGTGCATGGTATTTTCGAATATAATAGTTTATAAGTTACCATTCACCAATTTGTTGATTTGTTAGTTCACAGATTAGAAAATATAGTGTTTTTCTAAGTTTGAATAAACGGAACATTTTTGTCTAAAACTAAGTTGTGAGTTTGATTTGTATTGTATGAATTAAATGATAATCTAAAATACTCTTATTCAATTTTGTGTTTTCCATGCACTGTTATTACTATCATTAGTAGCTGGTTGATTTATTCCGAATGAAATGTTTCAGGAATCGATTCGTGTTATCCAAGAATCTCTGAATAATCAGATATTCAATCTAACAGCGGTGGATAAGGAACAATCTGTCAATCCTAATGCATTATTTGATCAGCCTTTCGAGCAAATGGTGTTCTCTGCCATAACTACACTACCTGTGAGTTTTATATTCATATAATACTTTTTAGTTTACATATTGTTAATTTTTTCTGTTGATTATGATTAACATGAACTAGGATTTACAGAACAGAACTGAGAATATCAAAAGATAATTTGATTTTACAGCTCATGATGTTGGTGTGTTGAAATAATTTACCAGTTCATCCATCATTGAATATATTTTTAGTCGATTCTTGTCATAACTTTGCTCTCACAGTATTACATTTTTATTTTCTTAATAACTTCGTATATAGAACGACTCAAGAATTAATTTAATATAGGCCTACATACAGTTTGTTATATTATGCTTAAGATGATGTATTTAATTGCTGCCCTACAGGCATGAGTGCATGACAGTTGCCATAATTTAAAAATATAATAGATTTAATGTTTCAAATTACTGTATGCTCTAATAAGTTAAAGCCTTGTCTATTTCTGTGTTAAATTGGATTTCCAAACCGAAACGTAATTTCAATTCGAGATTTTTCAAATGATATTGGGAAAAAATCATACTAATTTATTTCTACTAATTGGGTTTTCTTACTTTTTAGACCGACCAGATGAGCCTAGAACAAGTTCTACCCTCTTCAACAAATCTTAGAAGTATAATAGCTGATAAGTCTCACAGGTATTTAAATTCATCTGATTTATAAGTAGTTCAAATCATATCAAATTTGTCTTTGTATGGTTACAGTACTTTATTTTTACATCACAAAATTCATTGTTTCATAATAATTTAAGCTATTTATTAATTAATTTTATAGAAAAATGAATTGTTGTTTTTCTCTCATATTTTTATTAAAGAGGCCTGTTGAGCATATTGTCATATCTATATAAATCCTGGTTTCTAATAAAAAAATAGTTTCCATTTTTACAGGAAATTTTTTAAATGGTATATTTCAAAACTCGTTATTTATAAATATCACATTAACGTACCTGACACTGTATCCAGTCAGGAGTCGAATTTAACTCTGCTTTTTCAGTTTCCATTGAACTACTTTCATGCTTTTTACTCTAGTAGTTGTGGTAGTAGTTTTTTCTATTTGATATATTACGAATTGCTATTTGTCCATATATTCTATTCACATCTAATGGTTCAAAATATTTTGCTATATTATTATTCGAAAATTAATGTTTTATTAATTTTGAATGAGAAGTCTGATGAAATATTGTATTTACTTTGTTAACTTACTTATCTCTTGATGAAGTCTGAAATGTACTGCAAATGTATTTATTGGTCTATGAAAAATATTTCTATTCTATTGTCTTTAATCGTTGTTTTATTTTGTTGTCTAGCTTGGAATCAGTCAACGTCCATATAGAAACTGATAATTTTGAAGAGCATGAAGTAGCTCAACATATCAGCGAACCCACTGTCGACATGTCAGCTCTAGTGGACGGAACCAACATTATATCTGTAGTCAATGAGAAAGGATTAAATGAAACTTTTCATTTGAACTCTTCGGATAATGCGAGTCATGTGATAAATCAGGAGGTCAATGATAAACCGAGGTGTGATGTCTGCGAACAAACATTTAACACTCCGGCCCAATTGCGAGTAAGTTCATGAATTGAAGTAATGGAATGAATAATGAAATTAGTATAGTTATAATTATTTTCTAAATTTTTAGCATTATTCATACAGCAATTTATGGACCGTATTCATAGACGTGACTTTCCCCAATACCGTGCTCACCAAAGCTCAGCTCGGTCTTATTTATTCATTTGTTTTTAAAATATTCATCTATTCAGTAAGACTGATCTAATCCAAGTCTTAACCGAGCTGGACTTAGGTCTTGAGAAAGTAACGTCTATAAAATAATACGGCCCTATGTCTCGAACTTCCGATTATTAAATTTATTTAGGACATAGTAGTTAGAAATTTACGTTGTTCAAAATCATGTAATTTCCTCTGTATTACATGCATTATTCATTCAAATGGCATATGAATAAATTATTTATTGTAGACGTGTTTTAATTTTTGTAATATTGTTGTTGAATTTTCTTATTTGTATTGAGGTATTGTATTGCTCATTCATGAATAAGGATTAATCATTTTTGTACCACTTGTTGAATAGTAATTGTTTTATGCACATTTTACAGCCATTTTTGTACATTTACAAGACAGTTTTATGATTTGTTTGAAATGTTCAGGCTCACGAGAAAAACCACGGAAAACAGCAGACGCATGAATGTTCGCTGTGTGGTGCCACATTTGCAACTGCCGCCTCCCTGAATAGACATACCAAAGTTATACACACTGATGTCAAGTAAGTCTATTATACATTATTCTTCTTGAATTTTCAATATATACTGAGTGGGGCAGGGAAGTATTCTAGTTTTGAGATGGCACTGTGAGTAGTAGGGGCATGCTGGAAGACTGGGAATAGGCTCAAATGACGCTGCAGTCAAAACTAGAGATACTTCCCTGCACAACTTTGTATTTCTTTCTGATGAATATAAATTATTGCGAAATTATCAATTTATACAATAACGAAAATTCATGTAAAACTTTCTCCATTCACATCATAAAATTTGATTTATTCAATTAGTTCATTCAATATGATATGTTTCTGTGAAATAATTGTAGTACAATAATATTTTTCTTGTCTTATTAGGCTTTAAAACGTTTAAGAAAAGGCCCTTTGACTGAAAATCAGCTTACTTACTACATATTATTACTATATGAACCATATGCAAGTCCACATCATTGCAATTCAGCTGGTCGAGATTGAATGAAGCATTTTACCAACAATTTATTTCATCATGTCTCGGTGGAATACAGAGACGCTTTGGGATAACCAAGACGCTTTGGGTGGGATACCGAGACTCTTACCGAGTAAAATGTCTGCCTCTGCCTCTCAACTTCTTTTCAACTACGTGCTTCAATTGGCCTGTTGGCAGTGAATTTTTCAAACATTGTTCAAGTACCATGTCTATACCCTATACACGATCACATAAAATAAAGCTTTAGGGGAGCTGTTATCCCAGTGGTAGAGAGCGTCTAATCGGTAAGATTTCCCTCTGCCACCACTGTTGTACTGGTGACCGGTTCCTCTGAATTCAATTTATAAGCCTCAAAAATCGCTTCCCGGTGGTTCGGAACTCACCTAAAGCAGTAGGTCCATTCATCTCTCATCATCATCCTTCCCATTACCCACGCACAGGCCCAAGAGCCCATGTGGGCATCACCCTTTTGTAAACAAACTTTCTGCGTGTGTGTGCGTGTAATGGTAGGTCTTCTATGCGAAACGGTCCGACGGTCAGCCGCAATCGAACAGCTGTAATCAATCACAGCTCTTTTATTGAGCTGTGATTGGCTACAGTCCGTCCTGTCTTGTTTCAAAACTGTTGTCTTGAGCTGTGATTCCCTACTGCTGTTCGACCGTCGGACCATTTTGCATAAAAGAAGACTTACCATCATAAGCAAACACACGCAAAAAGTTTGTTTATTTTGTCTCAAGAGATCGTGAATAGGGTATAGTTTCTGAATATCCGTTATCGTCCAACCGACAACTTGTTTCTTCAAATAATCTTTCTATTCATGCTACTTTTTGAACAGATCGTTCAGGTGTTTGGAGTGCAGCGTAGCGTTCCGCACCGAGGGGCAGCTGAAGCGGCACACCAACGACCTGCATCGTCGTCCACACTTGGCGTCCATCGCCTCTTTGGCGCAGGGTGGTGTCGGCGGTGGCGGGGGACAGCGTCGCGGTGGCAAGTGGCGTCGCGGGGAGGCGCGTCTGCTCACGGAGGAGGAGACTAGTCGGCTGCTGGGCCAACAGTTGCCACCCAACGCATCTGTATCGCAGAAAGTGCTCATTGCATCGGTGGCTGAGAGAGGCACTGTCAGCGAGCTCAAGGTACGCCTATAAACTTTAAGCCAAGAAATAAAACACACAGATGTATTGCGAATTTTTTTGAAGAATGAATGATTTTGATTTTTGAGATAATGTCGATTTATCAGTGATTACAGTTTATTTTGGTACATGACTATGTTTTCGTGGCCACACAGGAAATATTTTCAAGTTGAATGAAAAGACAAGATGTTTTCAAACCACAGATTTATTAAAAAGAGTTGTTATGTGTAACAACCAAAACCGGTATCTCGAATTTTGTAATACAGTAAATCTGTGGTTTGACAACATCTTGTCTTTTCATTGAAAATGGATAACTACCACAATATCACCTTCACAACCATTCAATAAGTGAAACATTTTCAAGCTGTCTGTGGCGGATGCATTTAGTCATTTATTTTGTTTTATTTCTTTAATTCAACTTATTAAACCTTTTATTTATTTATTGCAAAGAAACTAGTTTGATATAAAATGAAAAATTTTCATTCATTTATTTATTTGATTAGAAATACAATAAAGAAAAAAAGAAAACTACTTTTAGCAATAGTAAAACCCGGCATTCGCCTAAAACTTCAAATCCAATAAAGTGGGAAAAAATTAATTTTATTTCCCTTTATATCAGTGAAATATCAATGGATGTGAAAGATAAATTCAAGAACTACATCTCAATATTAGTCTATAGTCTTTAACTAACATCAATATTTACTACTTTAATTATTATTACTCGTACATTACTGCAGTCTATTATAATTTTTGAACGTGATATTCTAAGATTGTTTATTGAACATACAGTTGTACAATAAAATGAACTGTGAGTGTGAAATGAGGGATCACTTGTACGATAAACAACATTTCCAATTCAACACAGTGTTTACACTATATCGTTTTACGAGCGTGCCTGCACTTTATATATAAATATATATTTATATATATTCAAATATGATATATTTGAATCAGATAACGCGGGCGTATCTGTGAATTGATAAGGTGAGAATTTATTCAATTATGATATTATATTATTTGTCATGTGTGAGAATTATTTTTCTTTATTAGACTCTTACTAATCTTAGTAAATAATGATTCTAGTCTCAAATGTTGTCTATCAATGTAAGGTAATAATTATTTCTACTAAGGTGAAGTAAGGTAATAATAGTTCACTATATCATATTCTATTCATTATTCAGACTTTTATTATCAAATCCATTTTTACAAGACCTATAATCAAATTACAGTTACTGATTACGCTTCTCTACTCTGTTCAAATTAGAGTTTACCAGAGTAGATGCCCCCCATGGACAGATCCCCCCATTTTCAACTGCTTTAAACCTACCCCTCCTATTTCGTATTAAACCTTTCCTCAAATACTATCCTGAGAAATACAAATCTCCTTCTTTCTTTTTAGTTGGAAAACCCCAGAAAATGGAATGAGAACAGACCTGAATCTTCAGATATAAATATCAATGCTTCTGGATTATCAATATAAACAAGAATATTGAACACGCGGTCCAGTATATTAAATTTGAAAGTTTGGCAATTCTATTTCTATAATTTTTTATTCTGACGTCGACTGTTTTCCCCCATAAGATCAGCATGGGACGTGTATATTGCATGAACCTTACCATCTTCTTTTCTATACAATCAGAACTTGAAATAAAATTTGATCTGATTAGAAAATCAGAATAAGATCCGGTTCAGTTCTACGACAACTTCAGTTACTTATTGTTGAAACCTTAAAATGTCAACAGAGAATTGATCACAAGCTGAGCCTCACACTTGTATAGTTTGTCCAAGCAAAGAAGACCCTCTGGCAAGATGATAGAATGACTCCAGCTCGGTCAATATTGGTTCAAAGCCTTACCTATTGGTTACGAGCATGCCTGCACTTTAACAAAAATAGATTATTCCAATTGAACATTACAATACACAGTATGATGAGTACGATGTGCTGTAACCTCCTGAAAAAACAAGTCATTTTGGAAACGTTTAGTAACTCTTGTGTAAATAAATAAATGAATAAATCTTTTTTTGCTTGAGATTTTGATTGACAAACATAATCAAATAATTACATCTTGTTAGATATAGAAAAGTATTATTCTATTAATTAGTTTCAGTTTCAGCCCTTAGTTAATGTATTCAAATAATTTTAATTCAAATTTGATTTGAGACCAAATCAATATTTTTTTTAACCAATATTGACTGATCTGGTAATAATTTTGAACGAATTTTCTAGTCCATAACTTTACAGTTATGTTTTTTACGGTTTTAACAGTTATGTTTTAATTTTATTCAGTTTTTTTACTATTATGTTTTGTTCTAGAAACCAAACACGGCGAGCGTAACAGAGGTGCACCGTAACCGTTGCAAATTCTGTCCGAAGAGCTTCCGCAAGCCGTCCGACCTGACCCGGCACCTGCGCATCCACACCGGCGAGCGGCCCTACCAGTGCAGCCACTGCTACAAGAGCTTCACCGTCAAGACCACCCTCGACTCCCATCTCAAGACGCACACCAGCAGCGAGCAGCTCACCTGCCACATCTGCGGCTCAAAGTTCGCCACCAAGGGCTCGCTTACTGTGCATATGCGGCTGCATACTGGTAATTATTAAGAACCCGACTCAACAGTTTTGCATGTTTTTTATTATCGATACATCGATGCTTCAACACCAAACATCGATATTTACAACCGTTTGAAGCTATACCCTATTCATGATGACTTGAGACAAAATAAACAACTTTTTTGCATGTTTGTGCGTGTAATTATAGGGTGGTTACCCTAGTCACGACAAACGTAACCAATAAACGACATAGCATAGACAAGTCATAGCATTGGCAATGCAATGTATCGTTGATTTTTTTCGTCGGTACTGTGCCTTATCGTTGATATGTCATCGCAACAGTACCTACCCTGTGTTTTTTACTTTATGGGTTTGTTTACTTTGTATCAAGTTATTGTGAATGAGGTATAGTTTCCTCGGTCCCAATTGTTAGCTATCCTTCAATATGGTGCATCCTATTGCTCTAAATTCAAAATTTGTATAATACGGTATTTCTCTTCTCTAAACTATAAATTCTTGTGAAAGTGAAGCGAAAAAAGATAACCTGGTTTCGAACTTATTATTTATCAAAGGTATAAAGACGTTTTGGACGTTAGTCTGTGTTTTATTATTTATTTATATTTAAGTTTATTATTTTCTATATTGATTTTTTATAGTAATGACTCAACTATAATGTCTACTATTTATTTACTCATTTTACAGAAATTTGTGAACTTATTGGTTAAAAACACTGTACCGGACCAGCTAACTAGAGAATAGAGTTACCAATATACTCAACTGGTCACTAACCAGTAATTGGAACCTACGGTATAAGAAACAGTCGAGTATATTCGTAACTATTCTACAGTCAGCTGTATCGATCTGCTGTGTCGATCTGCAGTTATGCAGACATCAGTTGTTGGAACCCACCAGGAACAGATGAAACCGCCTTAATTTTTGGCACCAGCTATAATTAACGAAACTGGAGATTGTTGAATGATATTTATTTAAAAAAACAGTGAATTCTACAACGAAAGAGTAGATTGATAGTATTGGAGAATGAGAAAGTATTCGTCTAGTCAGCTGATCCATTCGCCAGTTTCGTTGTTTCGAACTATTTTTCTATTTCTTTTTGCAGATCATCCACTTTACTGAGATATCAGAGGCCAGTTATAGTCTGTCCAAGCAAAGAAGACCCTCTGGCAAGATGGGGAAAATCAGTCCAGCCTAATAGATATTTGCTCAAGAATTGTAAATGTGGTCTTAAAAGTAGATCAAATAGGAAACATTCTGATCTACAATTATTTGAGACCAAATAAACATTTTTTTAACCAAAATCGACCGATCTTCATGCCAGAGGGACTTGGCATGAAATATTGTTGAACAAATAAAATAATGTTGAAATTACTCTAAAAGTGCAAGGTTAAGTTATGTCAACATCTATTGTTCACTTATTAATTTATTATAATTATTTCTGTTTCTAGGTTCAAAACCGTTCGTGTGTCCCGTGTGCGGCATGCGATTCCGCACGTCGGGTCATCGCAAGACGCACGTGGCGATACATGTGAAAGATGGCAGCTTGCCGGCCAATACTGACGTGTATAACTTTCAGCTGCAGCTGCAGCAGACACCGCAGCTGCAGAACGCAACGCAGCTGCAGAACGCAACGCAGGAGATGCAGCAAATGGAGACGGTTGCCATGGAGACGGCGTGCGGCATGCAGGGGGTTGGGGATGGGGAGGGTTTGGGTGCAGACGAGAATAACGCCGCGCTGTTTCAGATATTCGACCACCAGATACCCAATCTCGGCTGTGATGAAGGCTCGCCTCAGACTTTTGTAAGTTAAACGTGTATTTGTTTGTATAGTCTGTCCAAGCAAAGAAGACCCTCTGGCAAGATGAGAAAATTACTCCAGCTTGGTCAATATTGGTTCAAAAATATTGATTTGCTCTCAAGTTGTAGATCAGAATGGTTCTATGATTGAGACCAAATCAATAATTTTTTAAACAATATTGACCGAGCTGGAGTCATTTTCTCATCTTGCTAGAGGGTCTTCTTTGCTTGGACTGACTATAGTTATCGTTGGATAAGATCACTTATGCCCGCTTTTTCCAAGCATCCTAAAACTTGATAATTCGTTAAATTTTGACGAATCGTCAATAAAATAGCTGACATTTCGTATACTTATAACATATGAGTTGACGAACCGTCAAAACCAAGGTTGAGGAAAGTCAAAATCTGATCTGTTTAATTCGAGGAATCGATACTTTTAATCATGCTTTATACTATTATATTACTTTTATTTTTTTACTATTACTATTTATGTAGGAAGTCTTTTAATAAAACTCTTCCTATTTCACTCAATAAACTTTTTGTTCATTTCCTAAAACATGTTTACTCATTGAGCTCATTTATTGAACTGTTAATTATTTCTAATAAAGTTTGTTGATTCACTTATTAACACATGAGTTAAACATAAACATGTGTGTTTGTAGTATGACCGAATTGAAAGTTCATCACACTTGAACATTCACTGATTAAAATTAACTTTTCCTACATTTATTACTTTATATGTTCTATTATTGAATTTTTTCGCACATCACGTATATTATGTTTTTAAACTTTGAAAATAAATAAATTCATGGAGAATAATGACTGTCAAGAATAATGAGGGTGAGTTTCTCCAAAAGCGTTGAACTGAATTCTAGTTGAAAGCATCAGCTGGCTTAATTGAAACACATTATAATGAAAGTGACCATTCAACGACAGCGTTTTCAGAGAAACTGACCCTAAACCAATGAGCGGTCACCCGTCCAACGCTAATACCTATTGTATGTCTCTGATCTAATGTGAGGGATTAGACACGGGCGCAACTGTTATTGTCTGGCCGAGCAAGAAGAAAGTCTGGCAAGATGGGGAAATGACTTTTAATTTTTAATTTGGACTCAAATTGTAAAGCACAATGTTTTCTACAACTTGAAACCAAATTTATATTTTTGTATCCATGCTGACCGATCTGGAGTAATTTTCCCATCTTACCAGAATGTCTTCTTTGCGTGACCAGAATATAGCCAGTACTATTGTTTTATTACTATAAGAAATCTATTAAAACCCTCAATATCAAATATCCCTTTGTAAAAATACTTTTGTTTGCAGATTCTGATTCCATC
This sequence comes from Sogatella furcifera, assembly GCA_017141385.1. NCBI lineage: Eukaryota > Metazoa > Arthropoda > Insecta > Hemiptera > Delphacidae > Sogatella > Sogatella furcifera. Next base: position 20,070,224 of record CM029555.1, read on the forward strand.
CAAAGTGAACACCGTAGTTGATAGTAAACCGAAAGAAGATCTTGTCTGCAATATCTGCTCAAAAGAATTTTCAAAGCCATCCGTCCTGACAAGGCACATGCGAACACACGCAGGCCAACGATCCGTCAAGTGTGATGTGAGTTGTTATCGATTTCTCTCTACATAATATTAATTATTTATAGTAATAATAAATTTAATAATATTATAAAAATTTAATAGTATTATATAATTGATTATACAGAGTGTTTCAGGGGGAATACAATTGATTATACAGGGTGTTTCACGGGGAATGTACAATTCTTCTCAGGCTGATTCCTTACACCAAGCAGACAAAAAAGTTCCATGGGACAAACCCCCAAAAACGTTTTGTTGCCGAGATGAAAATGGCGGAAAATTGAGTTTTTTAAAAAATATCAATTTTTCTAATTTTTTAGAGACTTCACTTGGCCGCCATTTAACTTTTTCTTCGGATTCCGACTCTCTTCAACTTCTATTAATAAAAAATACAAATTTATGATCCCTTATCCAGTTATAACCCCTATTGTTGAAAAATGGCGCCTTTTAGCACATTTTCCCGATTATCTCAATAACCGTTGAAGTTACAAACTTCAAACTGGTTCCATCGAATTCCTCAGCTAATTTTACATAGGATTATTTTAGAACCTAAGTAAAGCCTCTAAAAAATTAGAAAAATTGATATTTTTGAAAAATCTCAATTTTCCACCATTGTTATCTCGGCAACAAATAGTTTTGGGGGGTTTGTCCAATGGAACTTTTCTGTCTACTTGGTGTAAGGAATCAGCCTGAGAAGTATTGCACATTCTTCCTGAAACACCCTGTATAGTAATTATTATTTATCAGTACCGGGTATTGGCCACTCGGTGAGACAACCTTCAGTCCGCTAGCACTGCCTGGTCAGGGTAGGTGTGGCTGTTTTCAACTCAACCTTCGCACTCATTACTCATTATCCATTGCCCTCGAACAACCTAACATGCTTATGTGGGCATCATCCGCAATAGAAAAAAATCAACTTGTAAATTACCTAAACTAAGTTTGAATTCTCTTGAAATTTTCAATGATTGAGAAGTAGGAACAGCTTATTTCCAATATGGCGGTGATCCATTGTTTCAAGTGTCTCGCGTCAAGGAGCTTCCTTTCTAAATAATTGCGTATCAAGTTTGTACTCTGTATCACTAATTCGTATAAAAAATATGCGATGCAAACACAGGGCTTTAGTCAACGGTTAAGGATAAATGCTTCTAATTCGCCCTCAGACTACTGTATTGTGCGATCATTTATCCTATTATCTGCAAAAGGGTTTCTTTCCACCTTTGAAAGCTTCTGTAAATCGTTGAAAATTATTTATAATTTGTAATGGAATCGAATCTTGTCAATTCAAATAAATTTACCTTTATCAAAAACTAAATTGTCTTAAGAAATAAATCTTGGCTTTTTATGAAAATCCAAAATTAAGTAACCATGTAAAATTATAACTTGCTAATTTTGTGTTCAATAAATAGATATATTGTAATTTCAATTGCAGTAATCGATTTTAAGATGGAATTTCAAGTTTTTCATTAGTATGACATAAGGCTCTATTTACGATTCAGACATATTCAACTCTCCCCATTTCAACGTTTCTATGTGAGACCTACTACAGTACCTACATTATGATTTTTTAAATGCCTTTTGACATCTATGGATACTGAACGATTGTTTTTAACTAAGGGTTTGAATCAGCATATTCATTTTTTCTATTTACAGGATTGTGGTGAAATGTTTAAACAGAAGAATACAGTGGGGACTCACAGACAAAGGCATTCGGGCGAGAAGTCTTCTAAATGCCCTGAATGCGAAAGTTCACTCGCGCAGAAAGGACACTTGAAAACACATCTCAAACGATTGCATCAATTTTCTCCTCATACCACCGCACTGAATAAACAACCAAAGGTATTTCAATTATGACGTACTGTAAATTTACATTCCGTGACAATTAAGAATATTCATTTAATGAATTATTTTATGACTGAGATGAGTAATGAAGGCTACATCTAGTATCATTACATCGGCAGAGTGCTCCAAAAATACTAATTCGAGTACCACTCTTCGAGTTGAAACAAACAAAAATTAACATTGAAAAAACGCAGAAATCTCCTCAGTTTTCCTGTAATCCGCTATTTTATTTGTTAAATATTTTATAGTTAAATTTATCCCGATGATGGATGGACACTCCCCTAAGAAATTTGTAGACACAAGTGTAAGTATTGAGTCTTTGAAATGGTAATCTGAAATATTTTTCAAATTGAAATTTCCAAAATGGCGGCCGACTGAAATTTTAATTACAAGTTTACTGTAGAAAATAATGTTTTTACGAAATTCTGTACCATTACAAAAATGTAGAGATTAAATTCTGAAGAAAATGGTGTCTGATTCGTTTAAATTCAAAAATTGATAACCGAGATACAGCGAATTTTTGTTTCGAATCATGCATCTATGAATATCGTTAGTCAGGCTTGTCCGGCGTAAATTCACAAAAATTTAAACTGAAATTTCCATAACTAAGACGTCAGAAACTAAGTTTAAACAATAAAACTATTATGAACAATTTATTTGTGAGAATACTGTACTCTATTGTTTATTTAATTTCGCCATACTTGATAAGTATGTTTCTTTTCTAATAATGATAATAATAATCATTGTGTTTCCCAACAGGTAAAAAGTGTATTCAATTTGGAGTTCGATAACGTGATAGGTGATATATTTGAATCAGATAACGCGGGCGTATCTGTGAATTGATAAGGTAAGAATTTATTCAATTATGATATTATATAATTTGTCATGTGTGAGAATTATTTTTTCTTATTAGACTCTTACTAATCTAAAGTAAATAATTATTCTAGTCTCAAATGTTGTCTATCAATGTAAGGTAATAATTATTTCTACTAAGGTGAGGTAAGGTAATAATAGTTCACTCTATAATATTCTTTATCATCTATTCATTATTCAGACTTTTATTATCAAATCCATTTCACAAGACCTATAATCAAATTACAGTATCTGATTACGCTTCTCTACTCTGTTCAAATTAGAGTTTACCAGAGTAGATGCCCCCCATGGACAGATCCCCCCCATTTTCAACTGCTTTAAACCTTCCCCCTCCTATTTCGTATTAAACCTTTCCTCAAATACTATCCTGAGAAATACAAATCTCCTTCTTTCTTTTTAGTTGGAAAAACCCAGAAAATGGAATGAGAAAAGACCTGAATCTTCAGATATAAATATCAATGCTTCTGGATTATCAATATAAACAAGAATATTGAACACGCGGTCCAGTATATTGAATTTGAAAGTTTGGCAATACTATTTCTATAATTTTTTATTCTGACGTCGACTGTTTTCCCCCATAAGATCAGCATGGGACGTGTATATTGCATGAACCTTACCATCTTCTTTTCTATACAATCAGAACTTGAAATAAAATTTGATCTGATTAGAAAATCAGAATAAGATCCGGTTCAGTTCTACGACAACTTCAGTTACTTATTGTTGAAACCTTAAAATGTCAACAGAGAATTGATCACAAGCTGAGCCTCACACTTGTATAGTTTGTCCAAGCAAAGAAGACCCTCTGGCAAGATGATAGAATGACTCCAGCTCGGTCAATATTGGTTCAAAGCCTTACCTATTGGTTACGAGCATGCCTGCACTTTAACAAAAATAGATTATTCCAATTGAACATTACAATACACAGTATGATGAGTACGATGTGCTGTAACCTCCTGAAAAAAACAAGTCATTTTGGAAACGTTTAGTAGCTCTTGTGTAAATAAATAAATGAATAAATCTTTTTTTGCTTGAGATTTTTATTGACAAACATAATCAAATAATTACATCTTGTTAGATATAGAAAAGTATTATTCTATTAATTAGTTTCAGTTTCAGCCCTTAGTTAATGTATTCAAATAATTTTAGTTCAAATTTCAGTTTAGTAACATCACAATTTCTAGTTTGAAGCTCTAGTCGAGATCCACAGTTGGGAGTTGGTGAAGTTGGTCTTATAAGACCACGCCTATCGAAATTTTGGCTGTAATCGAATATGATTTAGACGTCTGGAATTTAGGCGTATGATCTCTACCGTATGACTTATCCGTATAGTCTGTCCAAGCAAAGAAGACCCTCTGGCAAGATGAGAAAATGACTCCAGCTCGGTCAATATTGATTCAAAAATTATTGATTTGGTCTCAATCGTAGGAAACATTCTGATCTACAATTTGAGACCAAATCAATATTTTTTGAACCAATATTGACCGAGCTGGAGTCATTTTCTCATCTTACCAGGGGGTCTTCTTTGCTTGGACAGACTACAATCTAAACAGAGATTTTGATCAATTCAATTCGACACTAACTAGCTATAGGGTCTTTGAAGATTCAAAACTGAAGAATTTAACGAGCTAAGCCTCACACCTGTACAATCAAAAATAATATTTATATAAATATTAAAATAATATTATATGAATAAAAAAATAATAATAAGATCCTAATTGGGAAATGACATTATCGCCATCTTTTCTCACCATCTTACTGTCCCAGTCAGCACATCAAGTATCATATTATAAATATTAATAATAATTATAAATTAGAATGTCCATATAGTGCTATATAGACAAAGGTCTTCTGCAACTGCAAATATTGACCAATGTACTAAATAGCAAGCGCTATACGGACAATTGGACATTCTAATTAATAATTATCCAGCAGTTGGTGTACTGCAATATCTAATTATTCTTCCATCTATTATAATTATTATACGTTATTTTTGGTAAATTTTGATAAACCATATGAAGTAATTTGATAGTGAACTCAAATGATTTTGCCGTTCGGCAGTTTGCTGTCCACTACCACCAACTCTTAATGAATAGCCTATGCCCTATCAGTTGTAGTTGGGCTTAAACGACTTAATGCTGATTTTTTATTATGAAGTGGTTTGTGGCCTATTTATCAAGGAATTTAATGTTCACAGAAAGTTAATGATGCAGGCCTACATTTTATATACATACTTTACAGAATTGACCTAAAATTCATGTATACTGACGTAGAGTATAGGCTACATCGAAGTATTGAAGAGAGAAACTGTATGTAATTCAGTTGTAGGCTCAAAGAGCTATGCTACTGAGTTTTGATTGATTTGAAGAAAATTCATCGCCTATATTTTTAATAGGCCTACTTATCTTCATTAAATCGTCAATATCTCAAAAAATATCAGTTATTATTATTAGTGTATGGCTGTATTTGTTGGGGAGACCAAAAGGTAATTCCACCTCACCAACATAACCATGTTTCGCCGATAGGAAACGTGGTGAAAGTTCTTGATTATATTCACTGTACTTTAGATTCAGAAAAGTCTTTTACAATTTAGAAAGTCCGAGAACACCAAAACACTAATCCAAGACTGGAAAATTTGGAATTTAAGAAAAAAAAACAAATCAGTTAAAATCAAATTCTGAGGATATTGTTATGAAACAGTGTGAATAAAAAAGTATCAAGTTATAGTGAATTCAATATTATATCCTGGAGAGATTATCCACACTATTATATAGTGTAAATAATTTCCTTTAATTTTCCCTAGAAAATTCAATCTTGGTGATAATAACGTTACAGAGTAACAATTCTTATTGTAGTCTGATCTCACAAGGTGTCAAATTATCTATAGATAAACTGAAAAACTTCAATAAATAACCAAATTTCAATTAATAATTTTTACTATTTCCACTCTTTTTCAGGGTTTCAACTCCTTTTAGCAAATACTCGTGCAAACTGAGAAAGTAGCAATAATTGTCTTCATCACAGCCATCCTCTACACACCATTTAGCTTAATAAATTAACAGTTCTAGCCAATTATTAGATCAATTCATTATTATTAGGTAAGATATTTGATATTGCCTACAGTGTAACTAAGGTGAACTGTGGAAAATGTGATAAATTTTAATCTGGTATTTTTAAATTTCAAATGATATTATTCACATTGATCAAGTCAATAAATGTTTGTAAAACAAATTCTTTTTGTCTCTTTTGAAATGAGCTATTCTCAATCACAACGTTTGTTTCAATATTTGTACAATTAATATTTGCTATCATTGTGTGAAGAAATTGGTTGTATCTATTTGTAACGTTTTCTTTTGTTTTTCGTTGTGATATTGTCATCAAACTAGTTTATTAACCAGAACTTTACTCGAGATTTTCAGGCTTTAAGCAGATATAAAAATTAATTTATTGTTACCGTACTTCATGTCAGCCAAGCTATTTGTATTAATTTTCCATTATTAGAGAAAGGTTTTTATTCAATCATAGGTTTCTATTGTATTAATAAGATTGAGTTTCTGTATCTACTTTCTATTAAATTCTCTGGATCAGTGTTTAATTATCCTTTCTTATACATATAGTAACCGTATTCAAAGTCTTCTTAATTTCCAATTTATAATTATTCAAATTATTATCCATTCAAGCTAGTAAGGCCTAAATAGAAATTTTCTTTTGTCATTTTCATTTCTCAAGTAAAAGAATTACGATTTCTAGTTTTTCAAAGAGTTTTTTAAATCAGAATTTTAACTGATGAGTTTTCAAACCACAGTGATAATAGTTTTATTTCTCTTTTAATTAGAATTGTTTCATCACTAGCTTATCAATGTAAAAAATGTAGTATTCTAAATACAAAACATGAAGCATTACAGTAATAATTTGTTTTTAATCAATAGGAATCTGTGTTATAATTAGTAAGTTACTACTTACTAAGTAGGCCTACTATAGGCCTGTTGAATTCAAATAATTGTGAGATTTTATTATTCGATTCGCTACTTATTAGATATTTGTTGAAAATTGTTACATCACTTAAAATATCATTTAAATTAGTAAGTGTCATTATTTATTTATCAGTTTTGATGTGTGATTCCAGTGTATTTTACTGTAAATTTTCGAAGCTATTTTAATTTTTAATGAATTACCGTATGCAGAATTATCTATTGAGCTCTTTTCAATTTGTTATAACCATGAATTAATATTTATGTGTACTGGCAATTGGTCTTTCGGTGAGGGTGATCTATCGGTGAACGTGATGTTGAGTCCCGAACACTGTGGACCGCAATGTGGAACACATTGGCGAGATGGAACTACCCGTAAGGGTCTCCAACACTTGAAAGAGCCATAAGAATATTTTAAATATTTATTTACTCTGAATTAGTATAACGGTACCGTACTCATTTCTGTCATAATGAAAAGCTTTTGCTTCGAAAGCAAGTTGCTAACTATGTGTAGAATGCTTATTTTAAATTATATTTATGAAAAATTATGCTCTTAGTTATGGACAGCAAGTGAGATTTCATAATAAAGCGTACTCTCGTATAATAAGTAAAAATCTAAATAATAATAATAATATAGACTTTTGTATTTCTAATACTAGAATAATTTATTATTTATATCCAAGCATTGTGAATAAATTATAATTATTTAATCTTGAATTGGGTTTCTGAATACAAATGAGCATCCCTAAAGTCAACCTCTCAGAATATTATTTATGTAATGACATCTAATATGCTTTGCTGAGCGTATCTACAAACTTCACAATAAATCCATCCTTCTCAGATTACAGTATAAATAGGAGTCGATGCATTCTTAGAAAGGACCAATAGGTATAGTCTGTCTAAGCAAAGAAGACCCTCTGGCAAGATTAGAAGATGGCTCCAGCTCGATTAATACCGGTATTGGTTTAAAAAATTGATTTGTCTCAAATTGTAGATCAGAATGTTTCCTACGATTGAGACCAAATCAATAATTTTTTAAACAATATTAACCGAGCTGGAGTCATTTTCTCATCTTGCCAGAGGGTCTTAATTCTTTACTTTGACAGACTATACTCATAACGTTTTGGATTACTCAACCAAAGCAAAGCTTAGTTGAACATTTTCACTAAATTTAATGAGGGTGACAGTTAGCAATGTTTTCGCCTTTTCTACCTTCTAAATATTAGGTGGTGCTACACTCTTATCTATTTAAATTCTCCTGGTAACTTGTAATGATGAAGTATAAATCTTATATCACGTTTACACCGGAATGTTAATAACTTTTTTGAATAACGTATTATTTTATGGCCTTGTATATTATATAAAAGTTATTAACATTCCGGTGTAAAAACGTTGCATTAGAAATGTATAATAAGGTACTTGCACATTAGTTTATGCTTCATTGGCCACCAATTTTTAGTTTCATAAATTGAGAAGTTAATCAGTTATTGTTTATGAGCTTTCAAACTTCTAATATTGTAATTTGACCCTGATAATTTATACAAAGCTAATAAGCATTTAAGAGTTTTATTCGCATTTTAAAAATCTTGAAATCGAACCTCACTTAAGCCGTTATTTTATTGTGTAAATATCAGCCAATATTAATTACTTGAACATACTTCTAGGAGCGGGTCTCATCCAGTGTATTGATAGGCCGACTAGAGTGACTAACAATACAGCTACTTGCTTAGATCATTTTTTCCTGAAATATGACGACATAAACGACGTACAATCTACAGTATTACATACAAATATTACGGACCATTATAGTACTGGACTAACAATATCCTTTGAAAGTGACAGACAACAGGATACACCCAACTCGGCACACACATACATTGATCACACGCTGTTGCGACAGAGCCTGAGTCGAGCGAACTGGGATGCTATTGTAGATAACCAGAATGTTGATTGCTGCTCGGCTGACTTCTGTCAGGAGTTTGCAAATGCAATCAACACTTCCAGGAAACCATCTAAACGTCCATCAACACGCATGAAGAAAATAAAACCTTGGATAACGTCTGATCTTATTTTACTCATACGCGAGAGAGATAAATTAAGTAAAAAATTAAAAAAACAGACACTAAATCTAGATCTAATAATACGTTATCATAATTGCAGAAATAATGTAACAAATACTTTGATAAAAAAAAACGTTTATATTTTAGGGAAAAACTAAATCAGCCCCAAAACAATCCAAAAATGTTTTTGAAAACTATCAATGAGTTGGCAGGTATATATATATATAGCGTATGGCATTTTGACACATTCACCTCTCAAATAAAAATTATATGCACAATTAAAATAATTGATTGTCATTGAATTAAAAAGTCAGAACATAAAAACATGTGCATGGAGAGATCCAGTAGTCTCCCAGAATATACATTTAATGTAATATAAAAATATAACACTATTAATCTAGAAATTTTTTTTTTAAAAAAGCTAAGTCCAAATCGGCCAACCATTCAAGAGCTGCTGGTGCAGCACTTATGAAATCTTCCACAGCATGGGGATATGACCTGACAGGACAGGCCTCAGTAATATGTCTCACAGTTTGTTTGAGAGCTCCACAGTCACATTGAGGTGATGGAATGATCCCCCATTTATGTAGACTGTCCCCACATACACCATGCCCTGTTCGCACCCTGTTTAATCCCTTCCAAAGATGACGGGGAAGGCTGAAGCCATCAGGCTCTTTATTTGGCTTGATAAGCTGTGCCAATTGGTCAGGAGCTTGCAAGTTCCAGGCAGCGTTCCACTCTCTGTCTATGTTGAAATTGGATCTGACCAAGTCCTGTGCAGATGTCAATGGAGGCCTTCTAGATCTGAGGCGACCTATTTCCAGGTCGGGAAGGTCTTCATTGATTGGCAACATTGGGTTATCTGATATCTTTTTGAACTCCATTAGCAGGGCATTTTCCCTCCGCAAGGAAGGAGGAGCAATATTGCTCAGTATTGGAAGCCAATTTACAGGAGTTGACTTTATACACCCAGTAATCATTCTCATAGCCATGTTGAGCTGAGCATCAATTTTCTTAGTATATGGGCTATTTATCCATACAGGTGCACAGTATTCTCCTACGGAATAAACAAGAGACAGAGTGGAACATCGCAGGGTATGGGCTGAGGCACCCCAAGTAGAGCCACACAATTTTTGAATAATGTTATTGCGGGTTTGAATTTTTTTTGAGGTGGTCTCCAGGTGTTTTTTGAAAGACAGTGTTCTATCCAGTGTAACACCTAGATACTTGGGGAAATCTTGATGCTGGAGAAGTACATTATTGAAATGAACCTGGAGTTTCCTATTAGCCATTTTATTATTTAGGTGGAATGAGCTGACTTCTGTCTTCTTCAGGTTTGGAATAAGCCTCCATTTATGGAAGTATTCTCCCATCCTCTCAAGGTCTGTAGAAAGTACTGCCTCAGTTTCCTCAAAATATTTATGCTGAGCTGCAAGGGCCATATCATCAGCATAAACAAACTTTTTTGAATATGTGATGGGCAAGTCTGCTGTATATAAATTGAAAAGACTTGGAGCAAGGACTGAGCCCTGTGGAAGACCGTTATTAAGTTTCTTCTGGTTGCTGATTTTATTGCCCAGAACCACTTGAAATTTCCTATCAGAAAGCATATTGCCTATGAGCCTTATAATAGTTTGACATGGGATGATCTGTATCAGTTTGTATAACAACCCCTGTTTCCAAACTGTATCATATGCAGCAGTCAAATCCACAAATGCCACAGAAGTTTTCAAGCACTTTTGGAACCCAGCTTCAATATGACTGGTAAGGCTTAGAACCTGGTCACAGCAGCTTCTGGTTGGTCTAAAGCCTGCTTGTTCTATAGGCACAACTTCTAAGACTATTGATCCAATTCTATTCAAAATAAGTCGTTCAAGCAGCTTATAGCAGCAACTCAGCAATGCAATAGGACGATAGCTTTCAGCCTGATCCTGAGGTTTATTTGGCTTGAGAATAGCAATTATTTTTGTTTTCTTGAAAGCCTTTGGTAAGTTACCCGTTTGCAAGATATCAGAGAAAAATCTGGTTAACCATTGTAGAGCATTCTTCCCAAAATGGATCAGGAATTCTGGATGGATTCCATCAAACCCAGGAGCCTTGCCTACCTTGATCTCTTTCACAGCCTCCTTGAGCTCATCCAATGTGAATTCTCTTGCAAGCTCGGAGCGGGCAGGAGCATTTTGCCTCATTGTGGTAAAAGATTTTTTGATTTCTTTTGTATGTTGAGGGTCCCGAGGTGCTCTGGACAGAGTGACCATCCTGCTTGCAATCCTATTTGGAGTAACCATGGGAGTCTCATGGATTACAGCACTTCCTCCACCCAGCTTTCTTAGCAGACTCCAGGCTTTTCTGCTGGATTTCTTAAAATCCATGGATTTAGTTGCTTCCATCCACTTTTCCCGCCTCTCAGAGTCTAGAGTTTGGAGCAGCTCTGCAGCTGCGTTTGGGTTCTCAGTCTCCAGATAAGCCTGATATAGCTGTTCACACTCATTACTCCATCCTGGAATATACTCTTTTCGATAGCCCCTAGGAATTCTCCTTTTAGCAGTTGCAATTACAGCTTTCACAAACCTATCATAATTCTTGCACACAGGTGGAATCCACCTTACCACTGCATCAAGTTCATGCGTGAAGTCCTTCCAGTTTGCTCTCTTAAAGTTCCATCTAGGTCGTGGGAAGGATTGAATTATTGGAATTTGGATTCCTAGCTCAACCACTACTGGGCGGTGTTGACTGTGTGGAAAAGTGCCCAGGACTCTGTGAGATGTTTGCAATGGCTGATTGTCTTTGTTATGGGTAACAAAGCACAGATCTGGATTGTATTCCCTATTCCAAGCAGCCGATTTAAAAGTTCCTCTATCTTTGGCATTGAAAATCAGGCTCATATTACACCTCTCAGCCCAGCCCACAAGAGCCTCACCATTCTCATCATTCTCATTGTAACGCCACATGGTGTGGTGACTGTTGAAGTCTCCAATATATACAGCAGGGTGAGGCAAATCTGGCAGCACCTCAGGTGACCAGGCTGCTGGAGGGGGCTTATATACATTAACAATGCTAGTATCCTCTACCATTACTGTCACTGTTTCGATGTTATTACTTGACTCAGCTGACACAAGATAAGCATTTTCTATGTTATTTCGTATATATGTTGCACATCCATGATGCTTATTGTAAGTAGCCCCTAAAGCCTCATACCCTGGTATCCTTCCTCTTGTCCCAAGCTGCTGCTCACTTTCTGCATGAGTCTCCTGAATGACAGCCACGTCAATTTGGTGCTCATTTAAGAGTTTGGATAGATACTGACACTTAGCATAGCTTATACCCTCTACATTAATTTGACAAATTCTAATAATATTACCTATACATTTGGTTGAGTGGTCCTGAGAAGGGCCATTTGAATTTAGATTTTCCATTTGATGTGTCAAAACTGGCCAGGAGATCCTAAGATAAGTCTGGCCGCCAGCAGTTCTAGCTCATTTAGTATGAACCAAGGATGCACATGTAACAATGTCACGGACGCGAGCTAGATTGCACCGTAATGCGCAGCAGTCAATCAATAAAAGTCAACTAGAAATCATATATTATGGATCACCGCCAACCAAAAACCAATACCAACACTCCCGCCCAGGGGTCACAAGGATGAATCATACATCCCAATGGCAGTTGTTCTTGCCTGTCCGCTATGATGGACATGTATTCGATTTAGTTCCCCAAATGCCAGTCTCCATCCAGCATTTGGGTATCCAGGCGCACCACGTGGAGGCGCTTCTAGCTAATATGAAAGATGTTACTTGGAGAAGGATCTTCTAGGCTAGAACGAATACAATGCGCCCAGTTGGCAGGTAGAAGCAATGCAAAGCAAAGTTCTCCTATTAATAAAATATTACCGAACATTTCTTCTGTCATTCCGACAGAATAGAGGTAGCTGATGATTTTGCTTCTGCTGTGGGACAAACATTAGCCGGTTCGATTGACTCAGGTGGTGCTTTGGTTGTGGATGACATGGACTATATCCCTGACACTCAATTTACCCTGCATACTGTGACTGAACTCGACATCCTTAGACATACTAATGCCTTGCGAGGCGGTTCCGCCCCTGGTATTAATGGTGTGACGGCCTCCTTTTTGAAGGATAACATACACATTTTTATCAAGCCTTTTCTCCATATCATTAATTTGAGTATGGACAAGAGAATTTTCCCTGATGTTTTTAAAATTGCAAAAGTTTTTCCTTTGCATAAATCCGGCAGCTACACTGATAAAAATAATTTTCGCCTTATTTCTCTGTTGAGTGTCTTCTCCAAGGTCCTGGAAAGAATATTGTGAAAGAACAGTTGCTAAAGTATCTCATCACTAATAATTTTCTAACTGATTGTCAATATGGATTCAGAAATGATAAAAATGTATCAGATGTACTGTTTGATGTGAGTAAACAACTCCACATATCTCTATCCGGTGGCTTGCGACCTATCTTGATATTCCTTGACCTAAAAAAAACCTTTGATAGTATTGATCGTAAAATCCTACTCAGAAAACTATTAGCTCTTGGTGTTGCTGGTAATGCGTATTTATGGTTTGCCAGTTATTTGACCAATAGAAGGCAGTGTGTCTAAATTGATGGAGTGAGTGGAGGGGAGCTTCCTGTGGAATTTGGAGTGGTACAAGGCAGCACCCTTGGGCCACTTATAATCTTGACTTATATTGATAATATATCTAAGCTGAATATGCATGGGAGGCTCTTCCTGTTTGCTGACAACACTCTGATCTTGGTCGAGGGAAGGACTTGGGAGGAGACGCGAGACAGAGCAATAACTGATTTGAAAACTGTAAAAAAATGGTTAGACCAAAACATATTATCTCTAAATATCTCAAAAACTAAATTTATGCCCATCAGTCTAAATAACAACACAGACTATAACTTAGATCCTTTAATTATACATGATTGCTGGAATTATCCCATTAACAATAATAATTATTGCCCCTGTGAATCAATAGAGAGAGTTTCATCTTATAAATACTTGGGAGTTGTTTTTGATTCTAGAGTGAAATGGGCAAAACCCATCGAAATTTCAACTAAAAATCTTAGAAAATATATTTTTGCATTTAGGTGTCTCAGCGAAATTCTAAATTTCAATGAAATATAGCAAGTATATCACGCTCTTGTTCAGTCGTTGCTGTCATATGGATTACTGGTCTGGGGTGCTGCATACCGGGTCCATATCAGCAGAGTAGAGATTATGCAGAGAGCAATTCTCAAGGCGGGATTGAGAAGGAACAGGAGATATTCCACAGAGCTTCTGTTTCACGAGTCAAGAGTACTTTCTCTAAAAAAATTATATGTAAAAGATTTGTTAATATTTATGTATAAAAATTTTCATTCCATTTTCACACCTACTGCTCATTCCCATAACCATTCATTGGTTTTATTTCACTTCGCCCTTCCTTTATTATTTCTGCCTTTTGAACAATTTTTTTCTTTGTACAGTACTACCTCTAATAGTTTTTTGTACTTTGAAAACCTTTAAAATTTATCGTTGATATTAAAATATCAAAATAAACTCAACTCGAGCTTACGCACAGGCAATGTTTGCCTATGTAGGCTCTTCCTCCTATTATCAATAAGTAACTAAAAATTATTTATGATAATATTTATACTTGAGAAATTATAAATAATTTTTAAGTCGTCTTTAATAATTGATTCTGTGTTACTTATTAATTCTGTACATTGATATTTTTTGTTTTATTTTAAGGAAATAAATGATTTTGAATTTGTTGATAAGTATGATTAGGTCTGAGGTATTTTAAATCCTAACGAGGAAAAATATATTCTGATTCCCTATGTGTTAGGAATTGTGAAAATAAATAAAGAAATAGTAATAAATGCAAATGTAGTAAGAAACTCTGTCAATAAGCAATTCAAAATTTGGCGGTTACACCCGAAACTTGGTCACTCAGCTGAGGTGAAAGTGGTTTCTTGATAAACAGCTGTTTGGGAAGGATGACAGATCGCAGATTTTAGGTTATAAGTTAGTTGGTTAGTTTTGAAATTGTTGCTCTTCATTGTTTGTAAAAATCTCCAACTTTTAATTTGTAGAAGTATTTCAATTAGTAGAATAATAACCGAATTAGTCCTATAATAATTATTATTTTGGTTTCTAGATATTGTGTCATTGTCGTCCTATTGCAACCTAATTGAAAGGTAATTTATATAAATAAACTACATTATTATTAGGCTACCGAACTTGATGTGTTGAGGGATTCTTTCGATGGTACGATATTTATGGACTAAATTCATCAATATTTTACTACTACCAGAGATCTGTAATGAATTGAAATTGTTATATTAGTCTATGATGCGTACTACATTCGCCTAGGTACCAGATTTAAGTTTGTGATGCCAGGTAAACTACATTTTTACCAGTTGGTGTTGATTGTTACACCAGATTGGACACAAACCGAATAAATTCATCAAATGACCGTTCAGGGAGAAGGTCTTGAGTATTGGAGTAGTTGAAACCATGTCACACCAGACCCATCCAAACAATTTGTATCAGCAGTGCATTTTTTGTTTTGTATCCGACATCGACACTTAAGTCTGGTCGGTGTGTGACATTGACGCTATAGTCTGGTCAGTCAGAGAAGACATTCTGGCAAAATAAAAAAATGACTTCAGCTCAATCAATATTGATTCAAAAATTTGCTCTCAAATTGTAGAGCAGAATCTTTTCTACACTTTGAGACTAAATTGAAAAATGTTTGAATCAATATTAACTGATCCCTGGAGCTATTTTCCCATTTCGCTTGAATGTCTTCTTTGCTTGACCGGGCTTTAGCTGCCTACACTTACCCATCTCTCACTCAATCTTTGAGATATATTAGAAACATTATGGTTGTTGAGATTATTTGATATTGAAAAAAAACAAATAAAAAATTAATTTGTTGAGATTATGTTCAACTTGGAACATATTACAATCTATACAGTTATACTTGTAATTATTGGCGAGTTTTACCGCTAATTCTTAAGGTGGCTGGTCGGGGAATCTTGGTGTACTTGATTCTCTTTACTTTAGGGCTGTAACGAAAAAACAATTGTAAGCTATTCAACTGTATTTATTACTGTATGCTATCGTATAAGGGTAGAGGGGGGAAATAGTGCACATATTGGGGAGTTATTGATACTCCAGAAGAAAGTTATCAGGATAATCTCGAATTCCGATAGACTAGCTCACTGTAAACCCTTATTTGTAGATTTGAAAATCCTTACGCTTATTAATCTTTACATTTTCACAGTTCTATTATATACAAAGAAGAATTTGTTAGAGCACCGCCACAGAAGGGATATACACTCTCACCATACAAGAGGAAATAGGCATATTGACATCCCCTTTAGCAGGCTATCCAAGGCAAAGAATAGTTATAAAATTGTTGGTGTTACTTTATTCAATAGATTACCACAGGTTTGGATGGAGGCTCCGTATAACTTTTACAGGCAAAAACTGTATTCTTGGTTAGTCAAAAATCCTTGTTATTCTATCAACGAGTTTCTCGAGCATCAAATTACTTAACTATAACCAGGATACATCGATTTAAATTAAGAGTAAGGTCTTTCACCAATAGCTTAAGTTTATGTATGAACACAATTATTTTATTGTATAAGTTGAATTATTAATATACTGATGAAAACAGTTATTGTTAGATTTTCAAATTTCATTTTTCTGTTGACAAAAATTCAATATTATTGTTTGACGTTGTCCATAACATGTTATTTGTTTCTTGGCAATAAAATTATATTTATTTTATTTATTTATTTTAATAATTAATTTTTTGAAAAAAATTAGAAAAGGGAATAAGGTTGGGTTACCCAAACCTTAGTTGACGTGTTGGTTATTACAAAACTCACAAAAAAACACTAAGCTCACTACCCAATTGAAATGATTTATAATGATTTGGACTGTAAGGTGGAATGCGTTGCGCAGTTCTCTTGTCTGTGGTTCGTAACATATTGACTATCGAACTATTATAGAGGTGAGAATATCTATAGCTGCCGCGCGCTTGTTAAATCCTGAATGTGAACTGCTGATATTATATTTATAGGTACCTCTCCTAACGCATCCAAATAATTTTATTACCTATATTATTTATACGGTATTTGAAAATATTTTTGTTCTATTTTTAGTAATAACTATGATATTTTTTTACAGAATGGTGAAATCATGGGCGCCAGAACCACCTGAAGATAGAGATGATCATCTGCCGGTCGTATCTTCAGAACACCTGATCTTTCCTCAAAGTGAGGACAGTGATGATATGCATGACCATCCAGACCCTCCAACTGGCTACACTCTATTCGCCAACGCCAATATTGAAGATCATAGCAACGTAAGTGATAAAACCTAAAATCTCGTTAGGCCTATCATTTTATGCTACTTGTGTAACCTTTTATGATGTCTTATAACCTTCAAGCTTCAAATCATCTTGAATGAAACATAAATTAACAAAATGTTCTCTTTCATGTCCTTTATTGCAATTGGAATTAATATTCATTTGCTTTCTTAAAAACTAAACTAAATTGAATACTTTGATCTAGCAAAAAATTCACTCTGGCAAGATTGGAAAATAACTCCAGCTCATATTGGTTCAAAAATTACGAGTTTTTTTCAAATTGTAGAAAACATTCTGTTCTATTTCCATATCTGTTATGTTTTAATTGTAGGAACCATGTTCTAAAATTTGAGAACAAATTTATAATTTTGAAATAGCAGATGATTCGCCACATCCCTAAGAAAAGTCATCTAGCTTGAAAGTCTTCGAATATCCATTAGGCCCATTCTACACGGGCGTAGGAAACTCGGCGTTAGCGTCGCGTCGGCAATGCTTGCTCGACAGAACACATTGTGTTAAATGGGCTTGTCTACACGAGCGAAATAATCACGCGTTTTCACAACGTCAGAGGGCGTCAACGCGTTGCCAACGTCAAGGTTGGCGTTAGCTGGGCGTTAGCAACGCGATGAGAACGCGTGATTATTTCGCTCGTGTAGACAAGCCCATTCAACACAATGTGTTCTGTTGAGCACGCGTTGATCAGCTGGGTTTTGTATCACTTTTTCTAGGTTAGGTTCATCAGCCATTTTGATTTTCTCTTCACGCGTTTGCTACGCCTCGTGTAGTTTGCAAAAAATTTTGACGCGTTAACGCGACGTTAACGCCGCGATTGCTACGCCCGTGTAGAATGGGCCTTATAGTCGGCGCAATCTAAGTTGACGAAAAACCCCTCCACCCGAGAAATAGCTACGTTGCCAGATTGTGTGAAATTGTAACATCTTCAAATTCGCGATTAAACCCCATATCTAGGCGTAGAATTTTATCCTTGATATGCCAGTAGTATTAAAAAAGTTCCTGGGTAGAAGGATTCAAAGGAAATTTGATTTTTTTTGAAAAAAAAATTAAAATCGCGAAAAAATTACTTTCTTTTATAAATCACTTCTCTCACAATCATGGGTTGTAGTAAAAATAAAGTTTTTCATATCAAAATGACAAGGAGAATTCGAGCTAACTAATGGTTTTTGAATTTTCTACATCCGACCAATAATTATGTTTCAATTAATGAATATGTTTGCCAATATCGAGTCTACTCGAACAGAAAACATGAAATTTTCGATGATCTAGAAACTTTTTTGTTTGAGAAGATAAGTGGGTGGTGAAAGCGAAAAATTAGTTCAAAAACAATTGAAATTATTTTTCCAAATGTTGAAAATAGTCGGAAGATCGTAATTTGGCCTCTCAAGAGTTTCAAAGTAAGGAGAGCGGTATATGCATGAATCATTGTATGTTAAAAATTGGAGTTATTGAAGCTAATCGACTTGGATATTTGACCTGCGAACAGCTGGTTTATCATAAAAATAGTGAGTTTCACAACACCGCGTGATTTTTCCAAAGCTACGCTGTCACTTTTAACATTCAGTTGAATGTGTTTGCGTTAGGAAAAGTTTCAATTTCACGCAAATTGACAACATAGCTATTTCTCGGGTGGAGGGGGTTTTCGTCAACTTAGATTGCGCCGACTATAAATTTACACTGTAGCTTAGTTCCTTTTTTACTCGTGGGGTGAAATGAATTATCAACGAATTATTAGATATTGCAGTAGTACACCAACTGCTAGAACATTATAATAATAATTTTAATATCCAAGATATCTGTATAAATAATTCTTTTATAAAATACTTTCGTTACTGCAAATATTGACCAAAGTAACTCACTAAATAGCAGGCGAGATTCGTTGAATAAAACTCATTCATTTTCATTCTTATGTATTTATAAATCTTTACAAACTAAAATTGGGTGGAAAAACTAGGCATAGCCTGTACTATTCCTCTCCCAAAAATTTCATAATGAGTCATTTTTCCAAAATGAGAGGTTAAAAAAGCTTGAGTACTTTTGTAAAAACTTGCAGAATTTGGTTCAAAACGTTAGTACTTTGGAAAAAAATTTGAATTAGCAGAAGTCGTTTTATCATAAATCTATTTATATGCAGGACATAGAAAAACGGAAAATTTGAAGTAACGCGTATGTAAATAAAGGAAATGTAAAAATTAGTTTTATTGCTGAAAATGTGAAGTAAAATAGTACCATTCATAGTTCTAACAAAAAAATTTATTTTTTTTAAAGATAATGTTCTTGAGATGACGACCATTCAAACGAATACATTCCTGGAAGTGAACAGTGAGATTTCCATTTGAGGATGGAACGTCAAAGCACTATGTTACTTCATCTTGGGAGGCCATTCAAAAAGTAAAGTGTACGCTTCACGCTCAAACATAATAATTATTGCGTTGAAAACAAGGATTGAAGAAGAAATCGCTGCAATTCCCATTACAGTGATTCAACGTGCCGTGCAAAAATTCACTGTTTGCTGCCAAGAATTTATACATACGTTTGAACGGTATGGACATTATCTATAAAAAATATAACTATTTTACTTCATATTTTCAGCAACGATACTAATGATTAAGTTTCCTTTATTTACGTACGTGTGACTTCAAAATTTCTCGTTTCTCTGTGTTCCCCTGTAGCTATCTTGGAGATTCGAATTAATTATTACTGTTATGAATTATCCTCGTTCTTAAAATTTTCATTAAACATTGCTGTTTTCTCGCTTTTTACAGGCTGATAGTGACGATAGCGATGACAGTACAAGTATTCGACAAGGGCCTGGAACAAATCCTCAGACAGGTGCTGAAACCCATTCCCAAACATTACCAGTAAGTTTTCATCACGTCAAATCAAATTAACCATTTTTTTTGTGATCATGATCTATGTTAAAAACTTTGGAGAGATAATTTCTAAATAAATATTCTACTAGCTGGAATTATTTAAACTTAATAGATAATGGTTTTTAAAATTGAGAGAAACCACTCATTGATATAAATAAATGACATGAGATCTTGTATGAGGATCTCTAGATAGGACTATAACTATACCCTATTCTCGATTACTTGAGACGAAATTAACAAACTTTTGCGTGTGTGTGCGTGTAATTATGGGATGGCTACCTCAGCCACGATAACTTATAGTCAATAAACGACATAGCATAGACACGTGTTAGCATTGGCAATGCGTATGTGTCCTTTCTTTTTTCGTCGGGACTGTGTTGTACCGTTGCTATGGTTTGTCATTACAGCAATTCCATTATCACCTAGTGGGTTCGACTAGATGAAGTCGTTTCCGAGTCAAGTCGATTTAATCGAGAAGATGTGTCGAACTAACTAGATAGTAGAGAGTTGAGAGGCTGATGAAAGAGTTGAAATAGCCACGATCAAAAACGATAAATATAATAATTATTGAAATAGCCGCTCAAAAAAGAACCAATCACTCTTAAAATAATTAATAACTCGATCTATTGAGTTCCCTCACACTAATTAGAATACTTGAACTAAGAGTAGGTGAGGCACTTGCCATATCAGTGTGTATACATGTCACAATCATATTATAAATGGAAACTAGTATTATTAACTACTAAATTATAATGAATTATCTTTTTTGAATTGATTAAATATCAGTGAACCTATAGTTGAGTTCTGAATTATTTATTGAAAGATATGAAAAGATTGAAAGATAATAAGTGTACGGGTATCAAATAAATGATCGGGTCAAGTTAAATAAATGATTTATTTCACACAAACAACTACTTTCCGATATATGAGAGACACACTATTGCCGCAAACAAATGAATAGCCATGAATCACTCTAACAATACAATTTTTTTTTTTTTTTTTCTTTCCTTCTACTATTGCAATCTAGTCTCATAAGAGGCTAATAAGCAATTCATTTCTAACTTATAATTGGAATTTTGGACTAAGTTAGGAGTCCTCACCAGGACTACTACTTCTACATACTAATTAAATTATTTCAATATGATATACATAAAATAATAAATAATATTCAACTATGTAAATTTCACACTATTACTGCTCTGCTTTTTCTCACTAATACCACTGCTCTGCTTTTCACAACACATCACCACACAACTCGAAGGGCTTCGTCCGCTTCAATCTGCGCAGTTGGGTGTTATCAAGTAGCCGGGTAACTTCTTGGTTGACGTGCTGTTGGATCTTCACAGCATGTTTCCTAGCAAAGCGCCCAATTTCACTTTGGACGAACTCAACCTCCAAGTCTCTGTGGATATCTGCATTCCGGATGAATCTTGGTGCATTGACGATGTTCCTCAAGACCTTGTTCTGGAATTATTGAATTTTATCTACATTGCTCTTGCTGGCACAACCCCAGAGTTGAATTCCATACATCCATATGGGTTTCAGGATTTGCTTGTAGATGAGGATCTTGTTGTATAAGGATAGTAATACAATCTTTGAAAACAATTACTAATACACAATATGGTAAATTATCAACAATTCGAAATCATAAAGTCTGTTACATATGCTACAAATGAACAGTATCCTGAGAATAATTAAGACCCCAAAAAATTCTAACTATTAAAAAAACAAATTTATTGTGTTCAAATGCGTCTATCTTGGAAACCATTGATGGTAGAAAGTCGCATTTGGGCTCAAATTTTAGAACAAAATCTCCTCTATCGTTTGATAGTATAGAAATTTTGAGTTCAAAGTACCAAATTCAATTTTATTGACTGTAACAAAAAATGGAAAACATTTTTTCCTTTTTTCCTTACTATTTTGTAATCTTGGAAATTAGATTTCTAATTGTGAATGATTAGAGTTATAGAATAATGCAATTTTGAGCTTAAAGTATATAGAATTAAATTCTCTACGATGTCATTTGACTTCTACTATGTTAAACTGGCTGACCGTCGGGCAGTTTCGTATAAAGGTTTGTTATTTCGTCTCAAGTGATCGTGAATAGGGTATAGATCTAACTTCTCAATCAATTCGTCTTGACATGAAATCAGTTTGATGTGTAAGAAGTATCTGAAGTTCGGCTCTGTCGGTGTTGGTTCGGGAACTGTGAGTTCAGGATTTATGGCTTTTGGGTCGGTATTGGCCGGGTTGGAGTCGTTTTCCTGTCTTGCCGGGATGTCTTCTCTGCTTGGACGGACTGTATAGTTTGTTTGTTTGTTTATGAGGGTGAAGCCCACCTAAGCTCATAGGCTTGTGCGTGGGTAATGAAATGTATGATAGATGACGACTACTTTTTAGGTAGTCGGGACCGACGGCTTATCGTCTCCTCCGAAAGACGGGGTGGTCGTATCTATGTGATTGTGCTGTGGTCAAAAATTGTTCTCCGCTTGGGATTCGAACCAGGGTCCACCTGGTTATCAGACCGGCGCTTTATCCGACTCCTCCAACGAGTCACCCAAAGTGGAGTGAATATGAAACTGGCAACCAGCTGGTAGGCCTAGGCCCTTCTTGGGCTGTTGAGCCACTGACAAACAGACATTGATTGATTGATTTTATTCTCCTTTGCCAGGTCTGAAGAGACCCATGGCAAACAACAACTTACAGATATTCATTCGAAATCGATCACAAAAATATAAAAAAGGTTTAAATAAAAATAAAATTACTTCATTTTTTTGAGCAGTAGCATGAGTATGTTCTTGAAGCTAAGCCAGAAAATACAAACTGTTATAACATTAAGAAAATCAAGATATAAGGTATCAATATATAAGGAAAAATGATACATCAAATAACTCTAATATTGAAATGATTGAAACTAAAAAAGAGAGCGAATGATTTCACACTACCTACCGATAAGCAATTAAACCGCCTGAAATTGTTTATTTTTGCATTATGCTAATCATTTTTTGTTCTAAAAATAGAAAAGGATTCATTATAGAACTTGAATAATGAGCTATCAACTCGAAAAAAAATTCAACTGGATACACACAATTACTATTATAACTTATAATAGTTTGATTTTACTTGTTGTAAAACTTAATACTATTCTAAAGATAATACTACAATAAAGAATACTCTTCTAAGCTAATACTGATAATCATGAATCGAAAATGGTCAACATAAGAAGAAATATATTAATTGAAAAACTTAGAAACATTTCTAGAAGAGAAAAAATTGAATCCTTTGCATACTAGTAGATGGAGCATCAAAAAATTATGAAAAATGTAATTAATATAAATATAAACATTCGATAAAATATCATTATTCTTGTCCATCAGCACTCACTGCGAAAGCAGCTACCGACCGGTTACCAGCTTCATCGACGAAAATTATTTTACCATCGCTCGTCCAAACATTGCGTACTCCGTACTTGGTGATCGTGTCTCTGTAAAGAGCCAAACGCCTCTTAGTAAGGTCTTCGCGCATTAGGACGCCACTTCCCGCCAGCTTACGCTTCTGAGAAAACACAAGCTTGCGAGTATTAAAACTGGTGAATTTGACAAAGATAGGACGGGGTCGCGGATCAGCAGGTTGCTTACGGCCGACTCGATGAGATTCATTGATCAGATGCTGGTCGATATCAAGTCCCATTTTGTTTTTGATGAGATCAATTATTACCAGTCAGCTTTCAGTAGCCGAGGTGAACGGTCGTGTTTTTAGAGCTCATGAAATTATCTTCAAAATTAGATTGTAGAACTGTTGAGTCAGTTAAAATAGGCTGTGCCAATAGTGCTCGTGAGTGTGTGTGCGTGTACGCGCGTGCTTCAACAACAATGCCAGTGCAGGCTAAACTCCATTTCGGGAAGTGCTGAGCAAACATTATCAATTTATTGAAAAAGTGCAGTATGGCAGATAGTGAAAAATCGTTAAAAATACCGATAGAGGAAAACGGAGAGATCGTGACGTATGAAGTAAAGACTGAACTACTTAAATCAGAGACAGAAAAATTCCTAGCAAAAGCATGGAAGTGCTTAGCAACAAAATTTGAAAATGCAGTTAAAAATAATGCCGAATTAAAAAATCAATTAGAACAATTACAGGAACGACTTCTTGCTTTAGAAACTAAAGCAACGACAGAAAAAACAAATGTTGAGAAAACCCGCGTTAATGTGTCCACCGAGCCAGCAGCAACAGCATCAGCGACAGGAGGATACGAAACAGAAGAAGACGAGCTGAGGGAGGAAACTGAATGGATCCTCAAGAAGAATAAAAGACCTAACAAGAGAAAGGCAAGCCAATCCCCAACAGTGCCATCTCCGACAGAAACTACAGGCAAATCGTCAAACAAGGTGGGAGATAACCAATCATCAAATAAGCAAATAGTCAAGAATCTTAAACCACCACCTATCATTCTGAGTAATGTAGATCATTACAATAAAGTGAAGGAAATCATGCTTCAGGCCAATTTGAAATATAGAGCATCAATAATGAACAAAAAACAGCTGAAAATAAATGTAGAAACTGATCAGGAATACAGAGGAGTCACCAAAATAATTAATACTAATAAGCTAGATTGGCACACTTATGAAAATAAGCAATCTAGGCCTATAAGAGTCATGGCTAGAGATCTTCATCCTTCTTGTGATCCAGAAGAAGTCAAAACTGATCTCTTGGATAAGGGGTTCAAAATTATCAATGTAGTTAATAAAATAAAGAAAAATAAAGTCGATGGTAAAGGTAACATAATTCGCCTTCCACTCTTCATGCTTACGTTTGAGAACACAGAGGACATTAAAAAAATATATAATATTCAGCACATATGCTACATTAAAGTAAAAATAGAGGCTCTCCGAAGTAACAAAATCATCCCTCAATGTCGGAAATGTCAGCAATTTTTTCATACTTTTAATTTTTGTCAACATGAAGCTGTGTGCGTCAAGTGTGCCGGAAAACACCTAACCAAAGATTGTAGTAAGGAAAAGAGTACTCCACCTAAGTGCTACAACTGTGGTGAAGCTCACCCCGCAAACTATCGTGGCTGTTTAGTAGCTAAAGAACTTCAAAAAAGAAGGGATAATTTGTATAAAGATAGAACAAAAAGTGTTCCAACTAGAGTCAACACAAGTAGTGAAGTAGTGAACAATGTATTGTATGCACAAGTAACCAAAACAAGTAGTAATAACGAACAGATGAAAACACTGAACCCAAATAGTATGAATGAGTCAAATATTACATTTATGTTGCACGAGATAATGAAGAAGTTGGATAATTTCTCTGAAAGGTTAGAAACTTTAGAATCTAGAAGTACTTCGTCAAACAAATCTCAAATAAGGAAATGAATCAGAGGGAACTTAGAATAGTAACTTGGAATGCTAACGGAATTATAAATAGAAAACTTGAATTAGAAATATTTTTAGAAACAAATAAAGTTGACGTATGCTTAGTGTCAGAGACTCACTCAACAACTCATTCATGTTTGAAAATAAAAGGCTATAGAATATATCAAACAATACACCTGGACAATAAAGCTCATGGGGGCAGTGCAATAATAGTTAAAGACAACATAAATCATTATGAAGAATGCAATCTACAATTGCCAGAAGCACAGGTCACAGTAATAGGAATTGAAACACTCGCACAAAATCTTAGAGTTGGAGCGAGAGAATAATAAAAAGACAAGCTAAGCCCACACTTGTCAATAAAACTACAGATTGGCGAAGCTTTCAGTTGTTTTTAGATGATGGAATTGACCTAAATGTTCAATTAAGAAGCAAACAGCAGTTAGAAGAAGAAGCAGAAAAGTTTTTCAAGCTAATACAAAAAGCAGCCTGGCGGAATACAAAAGAACGTACATATCAGACAGCAGGAATCAACTATCCAAGAGAAATAAGAGATCTAGTAATTGAAAAAAAGAAGAGCAAGAAGAAGATGGCAGCATTCACGTGATCCAGAAGATAAAAGAATTCTCAACAATAAAACTCAACAATTGAGAAGGGAGATCAAAATCTGGAAAGAAGAAACTTTCAACATCTATCTTCAAAACTTGACAGTAGATGAGGAGACAGACTTTGCACTTTGGAAGACCACGAAAAAATTGGAAATGTCAACATCCCATATCCCACCACTGAGAAAGACAGATGGATCATGGGCTCGTAAAGACAGTGAAAAAGTGGAAGAATTTGCAGAATATTTAGCTAGAACTTTTCAGCCCAATGTAATTACAAACAAAGTTATTGAGACCAGGGAAAATACAGATATTTCTGATATACAGCCTGTCAGTGTAAATGAAGTATCAAAAGAAATCCTTACCAATCTAAGTACAAGGAAAGCACCTGGTTTCGATCTAATTACAGGGAATATTATGAAGAAATTGCCAAGAAAAGCAATAACTCTGCTCACTTATTTATTCAATGCAGCATTTAGATTAAAGCATGTCCCTGATTCATGGAAAGTCGCTGAAATAATAATGTTACAAAAACCAGGAAAACCACCACATGAACTCAAATCCTATAGGCCAATATCATTACTACCTGTCATTTCCAAGTTGTTTGAAAGATAACTCTTTCTCAAACGATTACTTCCAATAATTGAGGAGAGAGACCTCATACCATCACATCAGTTTGGATTCAGGAGGAAGCACTCTACAATCGAACAGATTCACAGAATAACCAATATTATAGAGAAGTGTTTGGAGGAGAAGAAAATGTGCTCTGCTATTTTCCTTGATGTAGCCCAAGCCTTTGATAAAGTTTGGCATGAAGGACTGATAAAAAAACTTGATTCACTTTTGCCAAAAAAATATGTAGAACTGATTTCGTCTTACATAAAAAATAGAACATTCAGAGTAAAGCAGAATGATAACTACTCAAACTTGAAAGATATTGGGGCAGGAGAACCTCAAGGTAGTGTAATGGGGCCAATTTTGTACCTTTGGTACACATGCGATATTCCACATTGTGATGGCATCACTGTTGCAACATTTGCCGACGACACTGTGCTTCTGACTACAGGCGCCACTATACAAGAAACATCCACCACTCTCCAAGTAGCTGCAGATCGACTATGCCAAATGGATCTAAATGGATCGAAATCATCAATAATAAACTTCACCAACAAAAAAGTAATAGAAACAATTGATATCAGCCTGAATGGCCATAGAATTCCATGTGAAAATACTGCTAAATATCTAGGAATGACATTAGATGTCAAATTGAAGTGGAAGGAACATATAAAAATAAAAAGGAAACAGCTTGATATTAAATATGGACAAATGTATTGGTTGCTTGGTCGTCAATCCAGCTTATCTCTAAAGAACAAGATAATTCTATACAACCAGATATTAAAACCAATTTGGGTGTATGGGATTCAGCTCTGGGGTTGTGCCTGTAAGAGTAATGTCAATTTGATACAGAAATTTCAAAATAAAGTATTGAGGAATATGGTCAACGCTCCTTGGTACATTAGAAAAAGTGATTTGCACAGAGAGTACGTATACCGTTTGTGTCTAGTGAGATAAGACGATTTGCTATGCGCCATGAGTCCAGACTCCATCATCATGTCAACCCCGAGGCAGGCCTACTACTCCAAAATCAAGATATTATCAGGAGGCTTAAGAGAACGAAGCCTTTCGAATTAGTTTAAAACCTACTGGTGATAGTGAGTGCATACAGTTTCAGTGCTGCTCTCAGAACTGCTTTAGTCGTCGTTGGATGAACTGAAGTTTTTAGTCTTGTTATAGTTAAAAAAAGTGAACTGAAAATTGATGGTTTGTCTCTAAGACAAGTTTCAATGACATTCATTAGAAAAAAAATCAATTATTACACTTCCCGTATCTTCACTGTCACTTTCCGCAATACCGAATACGCGAAGATTATTGCGCCTTTGGTTACTATCGATATTATCTAGATTCACTTGGTGCAGTTTTTCACGAGATTCGTATTCCTGTAGCTTGATCTTCAAACCTGCGATTTCTGATTGCATATCAGAGAGTTGCTGCTGCAAGCTTGATGACACTCTAGAAGATATCTTATCTACCAGAATAGAGATGAGTGAATCGTCTTTCAGAGTATTTGACACCGTCTCTCTGATTGCATCGAAGATATCAGATGGTAGTCCAACTCGGGCATCATCAGATAACGACCTCCTTATCGCGCCCGAAGCAGCTCCGGCCGTCTTATCTTTACCCTTGCCCTTGCCTGCATTAGATCTTGTTGCCTTAGGAGTAGACATATTCACTGATATCAGGTGATTGGAACGATATATGTAGTTTTCAATAGAATAACTGTTTACAAAACACCTACAACTATAACTTGACAAATTTTCAGCTCTCTCAACTACCTTAAACTGCACAAGAAACAACAATTTACGAAAGCTCAAAAACCGTGGCCTCCCTTTCCAACAATCAGCTACTACTGCTGACATTGACCGAGCTGGAGTCATTTTCCCATCTTGCTAGAATGTATTCTTTGCTTGGACAGACTAAACTAGCTAAAACAAAAAGAAAATGTCGTTGGCTTGGCGAAATGCCAAACTCCCCTCAGTTTTCCTCTGATCCAGGATTTATTTTTTTATTTTACATTTATTCATTTATTTTTCAACATACTTGACCACACGACTTGCTAAAGTGGTCATTTAATTTCCAGTATTTGAAAATTACTGTTATACATGTTATTAATGTATGATGGAAATAAGAATATTTATTTATTTAATTATTATTTATTATGTTTTTTAATGGTTTCTTTTGTTACAGCCAACTAGCAATGACAGTGATGTGGTGGAAGTGTGCCGTCTGTTCAATGCACCGCGACCCCCCACCGACCTCGTCATCGACTGCGACCAGGTGAGAGCGGCCATGGCGTCAGTCACCCTTCCCCCCTCCGCCTTCCCACCCTGGGCGGTGGGCGTGTCCGACTCGGAACTCACCAATCAGATTCAGCGCCTGCTCAACAACGCCACGCCCAACCAAACCAATAACAGTTCAACAAATAGTCAATGAATTTTTTTATGTAATTGTATATAATGTAACCAAATACATTTTGTAAAATAATTTTTCTTCTACAAATAAGTTAAAATTACATCCAACTTATCTTACTTATATCGTAGAGAAAATATTGTATTTATATCATTCCTGGATGCTTATATTAACTTACCACATGTCCAAATATCATGGACATATTCAATTTGTTGTTTAGGGCTGCCACTGATGTATGTATAATAAATGTGATTTAACAGTACCATTTTTCATGTTTTTATTAGAACATTGCATAATGTTTTGAGATACCTCTGAAGAAGCAATTGAGACCAGTTCCAAGCTCATACTGCAGTAGTTTTTGAGATAGCCTACATATTGTAAAAAAACGTAATTTTCATAATTTTTCAAAATCAATCCCTATCAAAGTGCGCCCGCACACTTGGCTAAGCCGATTAAACTTCAAGATATCGTGAAATGAAAAATCGTACGAGATTCTTCAAAAAAAGTAGGATAGGGATATCTGATGGGCCACTGCCCAAAAATGCACCATTATAGAGTAATAAATCATTGAAATTTGATGAATATTTCACAATTTTTTTTCCTGGTGTTATTAAGACATGATGATTCACCAGTCAGGTATTGTAAAAAGGGAAATGATCAGAGGAATCGATTGAGACTAGATTCAAGCTCGTAGCTGCAGTGGTTTCCGAGTTATTGTCGAAAACAACAAAATACTAATGGGACTTTTTATGGTTTTTCCATTAAAACACTTATTTCTCAAAAACTACGCAATAAGTGACATGCTTGAAACTATTTTTATTCGATTTCTCAGTTAATTTTCTAGATCCCAGTGCATTTTCACTAACATAGAACGCACTACAAGCTTCAGAATGATCGACTTTTTCAGAGGATGCATAGTCTTGGAAAAGTTTAAAATAGATTTTACTGAAATTTGTGAGTGTTGAGAAGGTTTTGAAAAACCCAATATCATGAGAAATTGTATGAGGAATCTATTGAGTACATGTCCAGGGACGTAGGATGAAAGGGCTTTCTGATGAATAATTAAAACCCCTCCAAGAAGTTGAAAATTGATTTTATCGAGATTTTATTTCAAAATAATATAAATATTAAAAATCTAGGATAGGAACATCTGATAAACCAATATCCGGAAATCAACCCCTATAAAACTGCAACCCTTCAAAGATGTCAATTTTCAATGTTATTTTAATTTTTCATTGGTTAGAATTAATTTTTCTATGGAAGAAGATGAAGGTTTAAAATTAATTTTGTCTTATGTAAACTAGCCTGAGAAATCGTTTGAGACATGCTTCAATTAAGATGCAATCTCGAGTATTTTTTCAGATAACTCGGAAAAACCTCTCAATTTCAAGATATTTTTGCGTTTACGCGAAAACTGATGCAATTGCGACTCTATAACCATTTTAATTCGATTCCTTGGTTCATTTTACATATAATTTGATATTTCTCTGACTTCAAACGCATCAGAAAGACATGTAAACAAATCGTGAGATAAATACAGTACGGTATCAATATATACTTCTTAGGGTACCGTCTATGTAGGCTATATCGACAGACACAGTCAAGCGAAAGCTATGGAGTAAGTTATAGATATATTGATACTGAGTTCATCTCACGATTTGTTTTCATGTCTTTCTGATGCGTTTGAAGTCAGTGGAATATCAAATTATATGTAAAATGAACCAAGGATCGAATGTAAATGGTTTTAGAGTCGCAATTTTATTAAGTTTTTTCGTAATTGCAAGAATACCTCTGATTTGAGGGGTTTTCTAAAAAATTACTACAGATTGCATCTTGAAACATGCTTCAAACGATTCCTCAGGCTATTTTACATAATACAGAAATATTTTGAACCCTTCATATTCCTCCATAGCTTTATCAGGAAAAATAAAAATAAGATTCAAAATCGACATCTTTGGAGGACTGCAGTTTGATAGGGGTTGATTCCCGGATATTGGTTTATCAGATGTTCCTATCCTAGATTTTCAAGATACGTATCCTACAAAGAAAAAATCTCAATAAAATTAATTTTTAATTTTTTGGGTGTTTTCATTTTTTTATCAGAAAACCCTTCAATCCAACGTTTCTGGAAATGTCTTTAATAGGTTTCTCATACAATTTACCATATGGGCATTTTTTCAAACCTTCTCGACCGTCACAAATTTCAAGATAATCGATTTTTAATTTTTCCAAGTGCATCCTCTGAAAAAGTCGATCATTCTGAAGCTCTAAGCGCGTTTCAGGTTATGAAAATGCAATGGGATCTAGGGAATAAACTGAGGAATCGAATAAAAATAGTTTCAAGCATAGCACTTGCGTAGTGCAACCCAGGTTATAAAATTATCAAAGGCTAGTAAGGCGAAACTATCACAAGTATGCACCCCCTCCCCCAATTTTTCATAAGCCCCTCTTCACTACTAAACACAAATTCATCACTTGTGCTATGTTTTTCAATTTTGCGATTTTTGATCGCTATTTCTGAGATTTGGGTAAGATATACACAATCGCCGTCATTTAACTTTTTCATTAGAATCCGACTCTCTTCAACTTCCATCAATAAAAAATACAAATTTATGATTCCTTATTTAGTTATAACCGTTATTGTTGAAAAAAGGCATTTTCTAGCATATTTTTCCAATTATCTCAATAACCGTTAAAGTTACAAACTTGGAACTGGTTCCATTGAATTCCTCAGCTAATTTTACAAGGGAATTGATTATTTTAGAACCTTACTAAAGCCTCTAAAAAATTAGAAAAATTAATATATTATGAAAAATCTCAATTTTCCGCCATTGTTATCTCGGTAAAAAAGCGTTTTTGGGGGTTGTTCCCATGGAACTTTTTTGTCTACTTGGTGTAAGGAATCAGCCTGAGAAGTATTGCACATTCCTCCTGGAACACCCTGTGTATGATACTAGAATATGTATCCATATTCTTTGCTGCAGTTTGAGTTAATTTCCGGATATGAGTTCATCAGATATTCCTATTCTAGATTTTCAAGATACATATCCTAAAACTATCACAACTCATTTTAATTTATGAGTTTAATTTATGGGGCTAATTTTAGTAACCCCATGAGCTGACACTTACTGTTTTAATGTATTATTGCTCCCATGTTTTGTAATATTTTTGCATCTTCTCACATAAATGTGTTTATCTTGCATGCAACAATCATGACATATAAAAAACTGCTTTGCTGAGAGAGAAACGATTTTTTCGTATAACTGATCTTGGTGCTACAACAATCAAATTTCCATAATAATCCTAAGCTTCTCTATAACTGCTCAAATGACTTCCAAACTCGCCTGCGCTGGACATGTTACATAGCACAAGTACACCATAGAATAATCTGTTCCACTTTCAGCTAGAGACTGCACAACTTTTTATTGATATCTATACACATACATACTCCTGCATTACGACTTTAATGCCACAGGAAAAAAATATTTTTTGCGATCAAGTGATTGCATAATAAATATTATATAATACAGTTAGTAGTATAATGACAGCTCTAGCACTGACTCTTGGATGCACGGCGGTGAATCATGACAAGAATGGAGTGCAGCGAGTTATATAGTCGGAATTTGACGTGACCTCTCCCAGATTAGTACTCGAACTTGAGATTGGTCCCCGCTGTGTATTCTAGTACTTTTTTATTTAGTAACATTCCACCTGAATTGTATTCTGCTGCTCCTTCTGCTCCCTTTTTTTCTTGTTACAGTTCTGCTGTACTCGGTCAATTTCTCTCTCACGCTCCAGATCGCGCTATATCACTCCTTATTCATTGGCTGGAATTCACTGGATCTCATGTTATCAAGACTTTCAACTTACAAGTGCGGCAGCGAATATCAAAACTGAGCTATCATTAAGCGTCTTCTAGATTGATTGGTTGTGCTCTCAAAAATAGTGTTCATCACCTCATATACCTCTAGTGTACAGTGAATTTTAGAACTGATAATATAAATGTGGAGGGAGCCGAAATGTCAGCGCTTTCATGATGCACTCGATTCCTCAAGTGAAAGAGACTTTTGTAATAATTAGGTTTAGTTACTTCATTAGTTTTAGTTTCATCCTCATCGTCATGCTCTGCTCTAACTGTATTTTATCAACAATATGTCATAATGTTTCCTTCTGACAACTCAGCTTGCTCGCCCTCAATTCATTTCAACTTGAATAATAATCTCAATAACATAAATAATGATACAGGTCTCCTTTTAACAGATAAGCTCTGGCCACATAAAAAGTTGATTAAGATTGCTCATCTAAACGTACAATCCCTTACCTGTCACATTGACGAGCTTAGAGCAATCTTCCGTTTTCAAAGCTTCAATGTTATTGGAATATCAGAATCATTTTTGAAGCCTAGCATTTCATCAAACTTAGTTGCTCTGCCTGGTTATAATCTATTTCGTAATGATCGCTTAAATAAAGCATGTGGAGGTGTGGCTGTGTATGTAAGAGAAGGCATCAAAACTAAAATATTATCAACATCGGTTCAAGAATACGCTGCTAGGCCTGAGTTTATGCTGCTTGAATTATCATTAACTAGTTCAGATAAATTACTAGTTGGGATCTGCTACCGCCCGCCAAAAGTAGGTCACTTTACAGATTTTGAAAATGCATTACTCCAGTTCTTGCCATTCTATAACCGTATCCTAGTTATGGGCGATATGAACACTGATCTCTTAATGACAAATCGGAATTTTGACTTTCACCAACTGACTACAATATTTCAATGTCTCAATATGACTATTCTCCCGCTTGATCCAACTCATCATACAAATGAATCAGATACATTTATTGATCTTCTTATAGTTAGCGATCCAAACAAGGTAGTAGAAACAGGTCAAATCTCTGTCCCTGCTATCTCCGGACACGATTTAATCTATTGTGTACTTTCTCATAAGACCCCTAAACCAGATCAGAAACTTATTACTTATAGGGACTTCAAACACTTCGACGAAACAGCTTTCCTGACTGACGTAGCTCTGACTCCATGGCATCAAATTGATGGACTTCCCTCAGTTGATAACATGGTTGACACATTTGAAAACTGGACTCTTGATACATACAACAAGCACGCACCATTCGTTACCAGGAGGATAAACAGGAAACGACGGGTACCTTGGATGACTGACGACATTTTAAAAATGATGGGACAAAGGGACAAAGCTCACAGAAAATTTAAGAAAACGTTCGACCTGAATAGTTTAATTGAATATCGAAGTTTGAGAAATAAAGTCAAGCAGCAATTGAGAAATTCAAAAATAAGATATTTAAATTCATTCATGACTGACAATAAACTAGACTCTAAACTATTGTGGCGTGGAATAAAAGAATTTGGTCTAGGTAAACAAAAATCTGAGACAGAAATCGACCTACCGTTGGATGACATAAATGACTATTTTACCTCACACTTGACTCAACGTGACGAAACTACTATTACTGATCACATCAATTTTCTGGAAGATCAAGTAGCTAACACCCACGTACAACCTGCTAATCAATTTCATTTTAAACATATTTCTGAACATCAGGCTCTTAGAGCTATACAACAAATGCGCAGTAATGCTATTGGAGCTGATAAAATTTCTATTAAATTCATAAAGAAAATGGTATTTGCAGTTCTACCAACCATCACTACTATTTTCAACAAGTCCCTTGAAACAGGTCAGTTCCCTGAAAATTGGAAGTTTGCTCTAGTTCGTCCTTTGAATAAAGTCCCCTCACCCAATAAGGTCGAAGATCTTAGACCAATTAGTATTCTACCTGCCCTTTCTAAAGTACTAGAGAGACTAGTTCACGGTCAAGTTGTAGATTTTCTAGAACAGAATAACAAATTACATAACTTTCAATCTGGATTTCGGAAATCTCACTCAACTGAAACAGCTCTTCTGCGTGTAACTGATGATATTAGGCTAGCTATGGACCAAAGGAAATGCACAATATTAACCCTGTTTGATTTTTCTAAAGCATTCGACACTGTAGACCATAATATTCTCCTTAGTAAGTTAGCTATCCTCGGATTTAGTGCTCAAACACTATCATGGTTTAACTCCTATCTTAGAAATAGAAAACAATGTGTATCCATTGGTGATAATAAATCTGAATGGAAAAATGTTATACATGGTGTCCCACAAGGTTCTATTCTAGGCCCCCTCCTATTTACGCTTTATGCAAATGACCTCCCTTCTGTCCCTTATGAAGTTTTCTAAATTTCATACCTACGCTGATGACCTTCAAATTTATGCCAGCTGCCCCATCTCAAAATAAACGAAACAGTAGATAAAATCAACCACGATGTAAATTTAATATTCGAATGGACAAAGAAAAATGGCCTTAAACTCAATCCTAATAAAACGCAGCCAATAGTGATTGGTTACTCACGCTTAGTAAATAATATTGATATGAACACAATCAATAAAATCTCCATTGATGGTATTGAAATCCCCTACTGTAGCTCTGTTAAAAACCTGGGAATAATCACGAATAAAAATTTAGACTGGTCAGAACAGGTTAATAAAACGTGTAAGAAGGTATTTTCAGCCATGCACTCATTGAAGAAATTACAAGACATTTTTCCTAGGAATATCAGACTGTTATTGGTAAAATCACTAATTTTCCCTCACTTAATGTATTGCAACTCAGTACTCAACGACATGCAAGTTACACTGAATGATAAACTACAGCGTTGTCAAAATTATTGTTTAAGGTTTGTTTACTCTTTCCAACGCCATGAACGAATCACCCAAGCCCACATTTCAAGTTCAACTCTAAAGCTACCCGATCAGAGAAATTTTAGAATAATTAAACTTGTTAGAGATATTTTAAAACATTGTAAACCAGTTTATTTTAAAGATGATTTCAAATTTGTTTCTGAAGGCAGGAGAATAGACGTGTCACACACTAGAACTGGGGAAAATACTTTGAGGATTCCAAATCACCGTACTACCATTTATACTAAGTCCTTTCTAGTTTCTGGTTGCCGTGCATGGAATGCACTACCTGATTCTATAAGATGTATTGAGAGTAGAGCAAGCTTCATCATGAAACTTAGAAAATATCTTGTTGAGAAAATGACCGAAAATGTTCAACCCTAGAGCAATAGCATGACAACCCTTCATCCTCCATCCATCACCTATTCAATTTACTTGTAAATATACTTGCAATTTTTGTAGAAATAAGTTCAACCTTCGTTATGGACCCCATGTCCATACATCCATCATTTGCAGTAGTAATTTCAACTTACATAATTCACCCCATCATCAACCATTATTCATTACTTCTAGCAGTTATTAATTTAAAGTTAAATTTAGATTATTATTTTAATCTTCTTTTTTCCTGAATCTTTATGGAAAAGTTCCATTAATCTTAATCTGCTTTTAAAATTCCAATTGAAATTACCAACATTTTTTACATCATTTATAAGCAGTGTAAACATTATGTTTTTAACTTTAAGGCCAAGTGTTAATGGAAAGGACATCTTTGTTGTCCTTTCCCAAGAATGGACATCTTTATGTCCAAACTTCGCCTTTTCATCTAGACAATTATTCAGTCGTAATTTAAAAGATTGCCAATTAAATAAATTTTTATAAAATTTCTATAATTTCGCGTTCATGTGTATCCGTGTTTGTTGAATAATGTTACTATGTTTTCAGCTCGTGACGTTTATATAGAAGTAATAGCTACTGTATATTCATTTCTGTATAATAGAAATACACTTACTCCTTTATATTATTACGTACTTTATTTAAGGAATCTAGAATTAAAGCGTGAATGTATTGTTATTGTCTATATGAATAAAGAAATCTAATCTAATCTAACTCACAAAACCTTATTTTCAAATACATAGGCTATCATCATTTTTCCACTTCGATGCGCTGCTAACCGCTAACTGCATGATATTGAATTTAGACCTACGAACAACCAGGCAATAGAGATTTCACCTTACTGAAAAAAATAATATTGAAATTTTATAGTCCTTCAAAATGGCAACTGTTCAATGCTGCCAGCAGTCGAAATGAGAATAGTCCCTCTCTCACCATCTGTCTCCAGTCTCTATCACATCTCATCAGTTGGTATGATGACTAGAATGTTTTTACACTAAAATTTTCAGATCTGCACATACGTAGTTACACTCTCCCTTCAATCAGCTATTATAAAGATATGTCTTCGTTGCTCGACAAGACTATAGCTGTATTTTTTTTTTAAATGGAATGCAATTGTCAGCTGGATTGCTACGTTTTAAAAACAAGTGTTTTTATCCACCTTATAAATTCTACATTCCATTAATTTGCGAGTGAATTTTCACTATACATGAGTTGACTCAATTGCCGTTAATGTTTTAGTGTTAAAAAAACTCCAATATGAGTGGAAGAGGACAGTGGAAAATAAACTCAAAAATAAAAATGCAATCAGAACTTTTATTTAAGTTTTGTTCGCATTGTATAAAAGATATCTTGGCCGATATTGTTCGAGTTAGGGTTGCACAACACCATTATTGATTAATATAATTGTTCCATACATTAAATTTTTATGATTCTGCTTGATGATAAATTATCAATACTTGGCGATTTCCAATATTAATTTACAGTCTGCGGTAATATAAAAATTAAGCTACAATTCCATCTCTCATTATTCTAAGAACTGTTTTATTATAATATCTTGCTATTCTCAATAGGTCATAGAAGCTTATTACTTTATAGGATAATCGAAAATAAAATTAATTACAAAACTATAACAACTTTCATGAGTGCTGTTCAACAACCCTTGGAGAAAATATTATATAAGAACAGTAGGCGAAAACATGAATAACTTGCGATATGAATGTGTATTTACATTTGCATTCATCAAACTGTTTCTCACAATATTTCCCATAAAGTTGTTCAAAAGCTTGAACCTGATACTTTAAAAATGAAACGAAATAATAATTCCAATAAAAATAATAAAATTTTACTTCTTTATTATTATAAAAAACACATCTTTAGAAACAATGAATAGATTAAAATTCACGTAGTTTTTGTTATATGAGTTGCATTAATTTATCAAGTGCGATTAATCATTGATTATAATGCAAATGAAAATATCAACCAAATATTGAACATATTACAATAGACTTTAGGAGAAAAATTATAAATAAACAAGATTATTAGCACCACAAGGGTAATTACAATCGAAATCAAATAAGCGAGATTTGAATCAATTCAATTTATTACTTGAACTGTAATTATTTACATAAAAAGAAGAAAATATTATGGTGCACTTTTGTACACAGAAAATTTTCCAAATGTATTAAAATAACTTAAGATGGAAAAATGACGTATTAATCACACTAAAAAAACAATTAACTCTTTTAAAGATAATAATATGTCTATTCTCAAGCGGTGAGTGAAATTAATCGAATGCAACACTTAAAACTATCTAAAGCATAGAAATAAAATACAAAAATCTCTTTACAAAAGTAGAAATTCAAAAGATACATATTTTGTATCAATAAATAAAATAGTAATTAGTCCTATTTTTAATAGTTGTTATAAGTTACAAAATTACAAGATCAAAATATTTTGATGTCATAGTACTTCTTAAATCGTGTTAGTGCAAAACTATGAGTCACATCATATTTCAAATTCAATTATTCGAAACGCAGTACAGTAGTTGAAACGGTCGTTGAAATTAACTTAAACATTTTTTAAAAATTTTGTTCGCTATCATTTTATTTGCTCGCCCTGCCATCGAAATGAAGATAATCATAATATTGTTACAATCAATCAACAATTTATATAATCATTTATATGAATGCTTTTTGGCTTAATGAAGTTGTATACAATGCATCGGATACGTCAAAGCTCTCAGGACCTTCATAATAACACTTCAATTGTATTGATAATACAAAATAATACTATAAAATGTTGAAAATTCTCATTAAAAAAGTTAAAAATACTAAAAACTATTATTTGAATAATTACTATCAAACATCATTAAAACTGATCACGGATTTTATCTTCTATTGGGGATTAACTTTGATAGGCCAGATGATTCAGTTTACAAGTTTATAACCATTATTGATTGCTTTAATTGACAATGCGCAAGTATTCGCTCAATTAGTTAAAGTTGTGCTCACCACATTGCATATCAAGCATTGTCTAAATAATTTATTCACATCTAATATATATTATTTCTCTTACAATATTTATAATCAACAATTGAAAATCTTCTAGCTCATTCATGTACTTGCGAACAAATTCTATTGTGCGCGGATTACTTAATGAATAAATTGTTCATTACAAAGCGTTGATGTACGTATAGTTAACAATCCTAATACGTAAATTAAGTTTATCCATTTGGAAGTATGGTGTTTATGCCTGTTACAATATACAGCAATAACTATTTAGGTAATATGATAATATTGCAAATATAAAAAAAAATTGGAGACAGATGTAATTGCCTTAATTGAACACATAAATATTATAATTATTTTTAGATCAATATTTTATCATATACACTGTGCATTGAAACAGAACATTTCATAATTTTTCATACGTTTTGAACAACACACGAACCATAGCAAATTTTAAGCTCTATAAACACTATTCCTGTAAAAATACAGTTTGATCAAACATATTTTTTTATATTCGCGTGTTCGCTATTTCTTTTATTAAACAACACATTGAAATTTTAAGCCCCCTGCACTGATTGCTAGATATAATAGTAGAAAAAATCAAAACCAAATCATGACGCATCTTCAAATCCAATAACTGAAAAATTAACGGATAATAATACTATCAGTCTCAATAATTTCACAAAAACTTCAAAAAGCCTTAGTCCCCACTAATGCTCCACTCATTTGATGAGGTCTTTGATATTATCAACGGACAAGGCTGTTCTTGCACGCAGGCATTTGAGCCTGAATTCAACAAAATAATCAATTCCGAGCTGGAAAACAACAAACTCACAGTAGAACAGTGTGTAATTATAATTGATGGATTCCTAGCTGGAAAACAACTAATAATGCACAGTGTGTTGTGACTTAGTTGATGACTAAGGCATCTTGGTGAATGTGGTTTTCGACTGGGGAGTCATCTTTGGCTAGGCCGTTGGTGTCGATGAGAGGCGGCTGATCGTATCCGTTGGTAGTGGTCACAGTGTGTTCCTGTGTGGGCTCCTCCACTTCAGCCTTCTTCTTTTTGTCATCGGTGGCGGGGCCGGTCACCTTCTTCACAGCAGTGCTTGATTTGGGCACAGGTTTGCCAGCAGGCAGCTTTCCGTTGGCGGTTGGTTTAGCGTCAGTCTTCTTGATGGGAGCTGGTTTGGCAGGGACTGCTGCTGCGGTGGGTTTTGTCGCTGTTTTGGCAGATGATATCTGCTTGTTGATGGTGTCTTTTCCGGTCTTGTCGCTGGGTTTGGCCGGTGCACGGATTGGTGGCGGTTTGGTAGCCGGTGCTGCTGCGGCCGGTTTGCCGGTGGTGCTCGAAACCGGTGCCTTTGGTTTGGCAGCTGCTCCAACCTTTGGTGCAGCCGGTTTAGCAGCAGTTGCAGATGCAGGTTTAGCCGCAGCCACTGTTTTGGCCGCAGTGGTGGTTGCCGGTTTCTTTGCAGCCAGTGTTGAGGCAGCTGGCCGGGAAGAGGCCACTCCGTTGGTCAGTGGCTTCTTATCAGCTGTGGCAGCTGGTTTTGGTTTGGCAGCAGCTGTGGCGCCAATAGTCGACTTGACAGCTGTTGTTTTAGTGGGCGATGTTTTGGTGGCACTGGAAGGCCTTGAAGATGAAGTTGGAGTACTTGGTTTACTGGTTGGTGTTGTTGGCTTACTTGCTGGTGAGGATGGCTTAGTTGGTGCCGATTTTAATCCCACAAGTGGCTTTGATGGTTTGGCTGCTGCAGCCGTGGTTGATGTTGTTGTTTTCTTCACAGCCGTTGCAGCAGCAGGTTTTGGTGCAGCTTTGGCTGCAGGTGCAGCCTTGGCAGGTGCCGCCTTAGTTGCAGCTGTTTTGGAGGCCAGATCTGTAGGTTTCTTGGCGGCAGCAGACGATGCCACTCCTGGCTTCTTAGCTCCGGCTGATGAGAGAGTTGTGGGCTTTTTGGTGGTAGCTGCTTTTGTAGTAGCTGCAGCTCCAACAGCTACGGCCGCACCTACAAAATTGAAATCAATATGCATTATAATAGGGTTCACAACAAGCAAACAAATTTCAAAAATGGAAATGTAATATAGAAAATCAAAATGAAATACAGTACTGTAAAATTCATACTTTAAAGTGTCAACAAATTTAAATAGAAATTAAATTTATCGGATCTTTCAAGTTTGAATGAAAATTCAATTTATTGAAACTCTTAAGTTGGAATTTTAGACTTTCAGTAGTATAAAATTCCAACTAACATGCAAACTCTCGAGTTAAGCCTATATGTCATTACAATGTAGGTATAAATATCATGTTGCATAAAAATAATATGGTGCCTTATAGGTCAGTTGTCACTATTAATGTTTCTACACTATGTTTTTATGTGACATTTTCATTTTGACAACTGACTAATGGGCGTCCCTGTACACTGTATAGTTGATGCATGGTGGGCCATCAAGGATATCGGCTTTTGCCAAGAAAACTGTTCTACTGATTACAAATAGTGGTTATGTAGAGTTACTAAATACCCCTATAGTTGTGTCAAACACAGAAGAGCCTTTGGCAACATGGCTGCCATTCACTGTTGCCAGTAGTCGAAATGAAAATTGTTCTAACACAACCAAATTTAGGAAGAAATAGTACAGGGTCAGACTATTTGTCTGTCCTAGTTCATAATAAATTATGTTATGGTTTGTGCTATGTCAATAATTGAATCAAGAAATGATTTAAAAAATATTTTCATTCGTGAAATCAATATGATTATGATTAATGTAAGAACGGTAGGTTGGCTGAAGTGATTCTTCCCTGAAAATTTCTGTTCTGCGCATGCGTAGTTACACTCATTTCCCTCCGCCATCTTGCAAGAGGCTCTTCTGTTCTTGGCACAACTATACCAACCAAGAATGACAACTCACTCCAAGAGAACAGCCACGATCTAGGCAAGAGCTCATTTTGTACAAGGATTATACATCAAATTCATACATGTATTTTACTTTGAAGCAATTTTAATTTTTGTGTAATATTTTTGTAATTATACTTACTCGATAAAAAAATATTAATAATCATCATCATCATCATTGCCGGCCGGGTTGGCCAAATGGACTAGGGCGTTACAACCTTCAGCCCACTAGCGCTACCCGGTCGTGGGTTCGATTCCCACCAGAGGCATGGTCGTTTAACCATCTCATCAATTACCCTCGCACTCTCCATTACCCACGCACAAGTAAAATCAAATACCTACTTATGAGGCCATCATGCACAATTAGAAAATCATAAGCACAGGTTTATCAAATATCGAGATCAATCCATGGCAATCTCTGGTGTAACTTACCAATATAATGGTGTAGTAACCGGAACCATATGATACCCATATCTGATACCGATATGATAATTTCTAATTTTCATTCAATCAAGTAATTTTTTCAGCATTAATTTGTGGAATTAATAGAGCTGAGGCCGTTTCGTCTGTTCTTTGTACGTTCAATTATTGGCTAGTTTGAGAATATATTGATTGAGAATTTCAGGTGAGTAACTAGCTGACTAAACCCTATTCACGATGACTTGAGATAAAATAAACAAACTTTTAGCATCTTGAGTGCTTTTGTGCGAGTAAGGGCCGGTTTCCCCAAGTTGGATTAAACGAAATTTTGGATTAACGTTTGATCGGTGTGTCCTTGCTTACTGATATCAAGAAAGTAAAATTCGAATAGATCATATTTTTGTGCTTCTTTTGTGTCTTTTTGTACCACGAAGGAAATTTTTTGTACCATTCCAATAACTGAGATAATAGCAATTCTTTTGATCGGTAGCCAATCTGACATTGCAAATTCATTTTGGGGTTAGCACCGTTACACATTTTACCGGCATACAAATTCTATATTTGAATAAAAAGATTTGAAGTTAATGGTATAATCAAATTATTCAATTATAATAATTCAAAATTAATAATTAATTTGATAATCGTCCAATTAGTGCATGAATGTTTATTTTATTTGAAAAAATATGCTATAGATTTTGCATGTTGACCCATCTTTATAGTGCTGAGATTGGTTACCCTACATTCACAGAATCACAAGTCAACCAGCTGCTTTT
Source organism: Sogatella furcifera (assembly GCA_017141385.1). Lineage (NCBI taxonomy): Eukaryota > Metazoa > Arthropoda > Insecta > Hemiptera > Delphacidae > Sogatella > Sogatella furcifera. Next base: position 20,113,604 of record CM029555.1, read on the forward strand.
ATTTTTTGAGAGTTTAATTTCCATCATTCAGCTGATGGATTATCTTGAAATTTAAACTCCCAATCCTGACCGATCAAACCAATTCTTCCAAATTTCATTGAAATTCATTAAACCAACCAAAATTTGAAACCCCCCCATCGGAATTTTCCATTAACTACTCCAGCAGAATAAACCTGAACCCCGACCTGACCAAATTTGAATGGAAACTATACTGTAACATTGTATTAATTCCATGACATTTTGTACCACCAGCAAATTTTTTTGTACTCCTCTTATTTTTGGGTACTAGCAATTAGAAAGTCGGGGGTTAGAACCCGACACGAGCCAAATTCAATTAAATGAGAATCAAAATGAGATTGAGAAAAGTTTATTTGATTGGTACAAAAGTTGAACAATAATAGGGTGTATCTGAATGTTGAATAATTATATAAAATATGCTGGGAAAGAGAGTCAACTTCTTCTCTGACCGCAGAATAACTATTATCTCTGTTAGGGTGGTGGTACAAAAATTTTCTTTCTTGGTACAAAAAGGTACAAAAATAGTACAAAAATATAATGTATTCGAATTTCACTTCCTTGATAGCTGTAAGCAAGGTCACACCGATCAAACGTTAAACCAAAATTTGGTTTAATCCAACTTGGAGAAACCGGCCCTAAGTATAGCGTGGCTACCTTAGCCACGACAAAACATAGCCAATAAACAACATAGCAACGACACTTTATAGTATTGGCAATGCGTTTTTTATGTTGGAATTGTGTCGTATCGTTGCTATGTTTTGTCATCGCAATAGAAGCCACCCTGTTTGTTTACATTGTGTGTTTCTTTATTTCGTCTCAAGTCATCGTGGAAGAGGTATAGAGTATATTCTCAACTCTATTTCTATACCCTAGTCAGCTGGTCCGGTACAGTTAAGTGTGCTGTACACGGGGTGAGTAGTGTCGGCCAGTTGAATATCTGTAGCCAATCTCAGCCGTTGTCTTGTCATTTAGTAAAACAACAATAGCTGTGATTGGCTACAGATATTCAACTGGCCGACACTACTTACCCCCGTGTACAGGAGGCTTTACACAGACTATTTGGTGACGACATCAGCTGTTGGAACGCATAAGGAACACACAAAACCTCCTTAATTTTTGACATCAGTTATAAATAAGTAAGTAAGGAGAGAGTACTAACCAGCAACAGCAGCGGCAGCAGCGATAAGCCCTTCTTTCTTTTCCTCGACGGCGATTGGTTCAGCCGGGGCAGGAGTGGGGGGAGGCGTCTCAGTGGCGGGGTGCACTTCAGCGGCCACCACTTGTTGCACTTCAGCAGCGATCTCTTCCACTTTCGGCGTCTCCACCGCAGGTGAAATCGGTTCAGCGGCTACAAAATCAACATTGAACTCTTTCTCCAAAGACTCCTCCTTCTGTTGAGGGGCGGCTTGCGTGAAAGTCAATTCCTGTTTCTCTTCTGGCACTAGTGATTCAACATTAACGTTATCCAGCACAGCAGCTAACTCGGATACATTCTCAAGGTTGGCACTCACATCGGCTTTCATAAGACAAACTTCATCGGAAATCTCATTTGTGACAGCTTCAACCTGGTTATCCCTTGATTCAGTCGCCAAGAAATCATCCATCACATTAGCAGGAACTTCGGGTGTTGGATGAGAGAAGTGGTCCATATTGGGCTCATCCATTTTTTGTGTATCTAAAATATCGAAACTAGTTTGTTGTGGTTCAGCGGGAGACACTACTTCTGGTGTCGGAGGAATTTTGTCTTCTTCGGCACCTAATTTCATATCGAAGTGTGTCTCGTCTATTTGCAGGTTGGAAACAGGGGGCTGTTCTTGAATTTCTTCTCTAACTGGCGACAACGGTGCAGCGAAATTGTTCTCCTCCATCACCAGTTCATTATTTGATGTTGTATCTACAAGTGGCTTATCTTCAAATCTATTGTCTACAATTGAGGTGAATTCGTTCACCTCGTTGGTCTCCAACTTATCATCAAAAGTCGGGGTTACAGAGCGTTCTTCAAAATGTTCACTAATTTTCTCCGTTGCTACATCATTGTCTAACGGCACTTCAGGCATCAAACTCATTTCCACATGAGATGGATTCTCTAAAACTGGCGACGCAATAAAGCTCTGTGTCATTGGATCAGTATTTTGACACATGAAATCGTCGAAATTGGTTTCATTTTTCAAAGATTCAGTTTGTTCAGTCTCAACTTGGAAGGTCGTTGGTGGTTTCTCATCGTCTGGAGTATTCAAATCGTGATTGAATGCATCACTAGCTTTTGTGCTCATCATGTCCATCTGATTATTTACAGTGTTGTGGTCGAAATTAGTGAAATCTACATTATCCACGCTGAATGGGTTTGTATCAACATGGTTGAAATCGTGTGTTTCATTTTTCTCTGGCAAAATAATGTCTTCAAATGTTTGTTTGCTTTCTTCTTGAATGGTTTCAAATTTCTTTTCAAACTCAGTCATACTATTTATCATTAAACTTTCGGGAGCAGCGGAAATATCGTTGTCGCTTGAGAATGGGTTGAAGTTGTTCTTGTGAACTGGAGGAGGGCTCTCGGGGGGCTCCGGAGTGGTTCTTGGAGAGTTCTCGGCTGATGATCGTGGGGATTGTCTCTTCACAATCTCAGCAAATGTAGGTGGCCTGGATTCTTCTGGAACCGGGCTGACGCTTTGCGGTTGTTCTTGGGGTTTTTCAATCTCGAAAGGTTGATCTTCTCCAGAAAAGTTTCCATCGAAATTGGGAGAGTGTGATGCTTCGGCAACTGTCGATTTCGGAGTGCCCGGAATCAATGGGTCATCATGTTCAGGGGTGATTGTATCAAATTTATTGAAATCTTTGTTAATCGGGTCGAAATCGTTCGATACGGATTCCATGGTTTCTTTTTCAGAGTTTTCACTGTGGATTTCGGCCACAAAAGCGGTCGAGCTATTCATGGAAACGCCGAGGCCGAACACTGAGTCACCGAACTCAGCTTTGGTCGACATCACTTCGCTCTCGTCGCATTGGGAGAGCGCCGTGAACTGGGAGTCGTTCAATTGATCCTTGGCGGTAGTGTTCAAGTCGCCATCTGAAACGAAAAAATTACATTCTATTAAAGTTGACAAAGAACTATTCAAGTAAAGTAGAAAAGTGAACATTAGTATTAGCTCAAAATGAATATCTTCCAAGTAATCAAGGAGAAAGAATAGAACTAGAAATTTCAAATCAAACAATTTATTCCTTGTTGAGTAGTTTTGAAGATGATATTGTGGTAGGTATCCATATTGAATGTAAAGACAACTTATTGTCAATACAAACCACTAATTTATTGAAGTCTTGATTTTTCAATTTATTCCTATTCTGATAATAATTTTAGTTTCCAGTAGGTTACTTCAACAAATCACTTAATCTATAACAAAGAGCATTTTTAACATGGAATAAACTGTACCATAGTTTCTGTGGTAATATTTATTTATTGTACATATCATGTAATGCAATAGTGCCCCAAGTAACAAAAAAGTATGAGAATGAAATTTAAAAGATTAATGAGAACTAGAATCAAACAATAAAAACAAAGAAGAGGTACTATTTTTTCATAAATGATTAATCTAATATCTTGTTGAGGTATACAGTGGCGCCGACTTTGGGGGGGCAAGGCACTTTCTGCCCCCTCAACAATCACTCAGGGGGGGCAATGCGTGTATTTTGCCCCCCCAATGTTCATAGGTTACTAGAAAAAATTCCATAAATTTTTTGAGTATCAATTATCAATAAGTAGGCCTATTGAAAGAATATTTTTGCCACCATCAATTCCAAAAAGCCCAACTGAAACCAATTTTAAACAATGGACCTGTCTAGCTATTTTTATTATACAGTATTCACATCTGGAAACTGGACTATTATAGTGTGAAATGATATAGGCCCTACAGCATTATTTGCATTACCCAGCTAGACGTCTGGGCTTAGAGGCTTAGACGTCTGTTATAGCCGGATTGTTATTGCAAGAAATTCTTTAATTCATTCCTGATTTTTTATTTTATGTATAGTTATAGTTTAATAAACTCTCATAGCATGAGAGTTCTCCCACTCTTCTTTCTTTGGAAATGAATCTAATACATAGTCTATGTAAATACATATCAAATACAAAATCTAGATAAACAAAACAAATTACATAATAGGCTAATGGAACTAACATTCATAGCCAGAATTACTTCAGTTTTCAGTTAAATAGTGACGAGAGTGGTCGGTAGCACAATGGCACATTTATAATCTATTCGTGTTTCATGGCTTTCATGCAATTTTTTTGTAGCCGTTTATTAACGTTAAAGTGAAAATGGTAAAAATTCTAATTGAAAACTGAGTTTCTGACAGAAGTGAACTAGATAATATTATGTGTAAGTTAGATGCAAATGTGCCTTCAACCTACACATTGGAGGAAATTCAGTAACTTAACTGAATTTTTACTTTTTAACTTAATTTTTTATTTCTAAATTTTTTTTCGTGTTCAAAATTGAAGGAGAAACTTGATTTATCCACTACCTAGAATCACGATTATAATTGCCAATTTGAATAATTAATGATAGGGTGATATAGGGAATTCAAAATAGTTGAATGGATCAGATTATCTCTATACTACAGAATTAAGCACGAAATCACATGCAAAGATGCAGTCTTACTGCTTGTGTATTCTTGCGTATTTTTCACAAACACAATCCCCCCCATCTTCATGGTGGACTTTGCCCCCAATATTTTGGTGGAGTCGGCGCCACTGGAGGTATAATCTATTCGAGCGAAGAAGACATTCTATATTGGTTCAAAAATTGTAAATTTTGTCAATATTGTAGATCAGAATATTCCTACAATTTGAGATCAAATTTATGAATTTTGAACCAATCTGAGGAAATTTATGAAGCATTCTGATCTACAATTTGAATTTTGAACGAAAATTTATAATTTTTGAACCATTATTGACCGAGCTGGAGACATTTTCCCATTTTGCCAGAATGTCTTTTTGCTAGGACAGACTATATTTATCTGTTATAGATTCTACTATGTGATTAGAAATCCATCAATTAGACTATTGATAGAATCTTACTGAGATCATCCTCTAGTGATGAAGCGCAGTTGGCGACATCACGTCTGAAATCCTCCTCGGTGGGAATGATGATGTTTTCGAGGTTCTTCTCGCAGCCCTTCATCGGCGACGAGCTAATGACGTCATCTAGCAGGTGATTGGCCGCCAAGCATCTAGTCGGCGACACCGGCACGAATTCGGCCGCGTTCGGGTTCAGTTGCGAATCCATCTAAACAACAACACAACCAAATTTAACATCAAACTCAAAATAATAATAAATACTAAAAGATGAAGACTTGAAAAAGTAGAATTACATCAGAATAACAGTGCAAGATAAAAATAATTTGGGAGAAAAAAATTGAGTTGATTTTATGATTTTTTATAGAAAAGATAAACCCTATCTGTGGTTATAATAAACCAGCATTCTTCCTATATTCAATTCAATCCTTTCCTTGCACCATACAGTCTTATTTCAAGGCATTTTCTCATGTGAATAGGAGCGCACTGTTGCCATATATCAGCTGTAATTGCTCAGAAATCACATCAAATTGACTTCCGCTCTTTCTAACACACATCTAGCAACACTGTGCTTCATAAGCGGTTAATCACAATGGTGCATGGTAAGGTTTGAATTGAATTCACTTGTATAGCAAATTTGACATCTAGGAGGAACGGTCTCCCCGAATCAGAGAGAAATAATATCAACCAAAAGAATAAACTGCAAGTAGTTGTTTGAGCTAAGGATATCAGTGACATATAATTTTGTTGAACTTTTATTTGATATAATAATTCTTGACTTTTGATGGAGACAAAAATAACATTGTTCTTATACTTCAGAATATGATTGATTGATTATTAAGATAATTTGTGAATATAATACTTATAGTATACTGGATTATTATTTTTTCAAATGATTGTATGAACTAAGTAAGTTAAGCAACAATTTTAGTTTGATTGTTTGTTTTTGTCATTTTGTAATGAAATAAAAATGTGGGAATGAATTTATTTATTTAGGAGTTTTCAACTATACCTCATTCATGATGACTTGAGACAAAATAAACAAACCCATGAAGAAAACAAACAGGGCGGCTACTGTAGCGATGACAAACCTGATAGAACACAGTCCCGACAAAAAAAATTACCAACACAAATGCGCACATAATATTGCTAATGATATGACGTGTCTAAGCAATGTCGTTTATTAGTTATGGTCTGTCGTGGCTTAGAAAGCCACCCCAAAACGCAAAAACTTTGTTTATTATGTCTCAAGTGATCGTGAATAGGGAAAAAGTTTGTGTACGTGTAATCAATTTCAACTATGTAGGCTAACAATCAAATTGAGAATTTATGGCTTCAGGGCCGATATTGGCCGGACTGGAGTAGTTTTCCCGTCTTAATCGTTGCTTGGATGGACTGATAGTAGAGTGAATATGAAACTGGCAACCAGCTGGTAGGCCCTTCATGGGCTGTTGAGCCATTGACAAACAAACTATCAAACATGAAAAATAAACAAGGAAAAAATTAAAATAATATTGATAGAAAATGTGAGTCTTACATCTTCTTCGTTTTCAGCATCGACTGGTGTAGCACGGTCGTCGTGTTTTTCGGGCGTTATTTGGTTCGGCTCGTTTTTGTCGTCGTTCTGCTCTCCTTTAATGTAGTTCCACTCCTCCTCTTCCGAGTCATCCACATTGCCTTCTCCTTCGCTTTCCGCTACATTATCCGGCTCGTCGATTCCACTTACTGCAACACAAACACATTCATTCATTAAATAAATAAATAAAATTTCATTTTTATCAAACACATAGGCATTGAACAAATCCATAGTCAGAACTCTGTTGTACAGAGAACATTCTGTTGTACAATGTGAGGCCAAATTTATAATTCTTCAAGTTTCAAGATTTTATTTGCCATAAAATAAAACAAAGTTTATAAGTTAAAAATTAAAAAATAAAATTCAAATTGTAGGAAACATTCTGATCTACAATTTACAATTTTTGGACCAATATCGACCGAGCTGTAGGCATTTTCCCCATCTTTACAATGGGAATGTCTTCTTTGCTTAGACAGACTATACCAAAGTTTGAAGGGTTCATAAGGGTTATAACCAGTATTATATCAATGTCTACATCACAAAGTCATATAATTACAATTGACATAGCCATGAATACTGGCCATTTCTACATCAATACTGTCATCAAATCCCCTCACAGATGATAGTAAACTTCTTATTAAGATTGATCACCACCAAGTTCTATAATTTTACAACAGAGGCGTTACCGCAACCGCAATACATGTAATCTCGCTCTAATGAGAGGGAAACAGCTATGTAGCCTCTTGTTTATTAAGGACGACTTGAATGGGTTATAATACAGAGGCGAGGGCAAGCCAAATGTACACAGGGTGTGGGCATAATTCGGGCTTCTTTATCCCGAAATTTCTTGAGGAGGTAATAAGATACACGTTGGGGTGGTGCTCAAAAATCCCCTCTTCTCTGGAGCCTCACATTGGGGAAAAGAACATTTGTAAAGGTCATAATGGTGAAAAAGACCCCTCCCCCCCCCCCAAACCAGAAGAGATGTATTTCCCGAAGGGAAAAAAGGCAGTTTTTGTCGATCTTTTGCCGGTAAGCTGTTTTCCAAACCCCTAACACGTTAAGGTTTCCTCCTGGGAATACTGCTAACGTAAAAAACATAAAAAACTTGACATTTCAAGACCATGTGCCCGTACAATAAATTCGCTTATTTTTTGAATTAGATTCCAAACTTTTGTTTTTTCATGTTTATTTAGAAAACAAAGTTTTGTAGAAGTAGAAATATTGCTTCGAAACCCCTTGAAAATTGGGAAATTCTGTCATAGAGTCAAACTAGCAACATATTAAATAAATAAAAATGAAAAAACATTTATCAATATTACTAAATTTATTTTCACTTGCTGAACAGTTTTGACACTCAAATTGTGAGTGAACAGTAGGCCTACACATCAAATGAAATATATTTATGGTTTTGAGTATCCATTCTTTTTTCCATTTTTAAATTCAAAATTTGATAAAAATCACTTTTATGTGGAAATCAACTTACTTACTTAGTAGTGTTACTAGTTTCGACCTGTTGTGGTGGTCATCTTCAGACTGAACATAACCTTGAACAGTTCAGTCTGTTCAGTCTGAAGATGACCACACAAGGTCGAAACTAGTAACAGTACTATATAGGTAAGTTTATTTCCATATAAAAGTGATTTTTATAAGATTTGAAAATATGTTTAATAGCATTAATTAATTTAGCTTCAAAAAGCATATATAAACAAAATAATAATTTATAGAAATATATCTCAAGTGCATATCAAGTTCTACACAATCTGATAGGGCTCGAGCTGTTTCATTCTTGTTCCTACCTACCTATTTATATAAGAGTTATTTATTATTATCTGTGTTATTAGATCTTCAAGTTTATCAAGTCTCCCACAAATTCCACTGCTGTATTTAAAATAAATCAAGACATCTTAATTGCACGTACCCTTTAAAAGCTTTCCACAGCTTTTAAAGACTCACTCCATGAGACAGAGACACTTCAGGGAACAATGAAAACAGAGAGCAAATTACATCCCAAGGACAAGAAAACAATTCGAAGGACGAGCAAACACAAATGGAGCTTCCTTGCCAAAAACACTGAATGAACTCAAAAGGAGCATTCACGTTTCCTTTCCTGCATGAGACAGGACAGGGATCTAATCAACCCTTGAACCCATTCCACAACCACCCTCATCCACCCATCACCTCAACCTCCACCCACTTCATCCAACATATTAGTCTGTCCAAGAAAAGAAGACATTTTGGCAAGTTGGGAAAATGACTCCAGCTCGGCCAATATTGGTTCAAAAATCATGAGCATAGTCTCTAATTGTAGGAAACATTCTGATCTACAATTTGAGACCAAATCTATAATTTTTTAACCAATATTGACCGAGCTGGAGTCATTTTACCATCTTGTCGGAGTGTCTTCTTTGCTTGGACAGACTATACCATCGAAGGGAGGTGGGGGGTGTCTAGTCTGCATCCCTTATCATCCAATGTACTTCCGGTTATCGATCCAAGGGCGGTGCCCTTTCACGCCCCCTCCCACCACCCGGACAACCTTTTTTCACAGCATCCAACTCCACCCCCACCCATCCAACCTGATGCATCGGGGAGAAGAAAAGAGGGGAGGGAGGAGAGGAGTCAACGACCTGATGCACGTATTCATTGACGGGGATTCTGTGCCTCAACCTCCTGCCCTTTCCTCTTCCCTATTCCCATGCCTCCTACATATGCCACTTGCCCTATCTCGAACTTTCTTGTTTGAATAATTTCTGTTTTGTTACAATAGATCACATCTATTACAACATAATAAATACATCAATACTTAAAATTCAAGTTCGGTGCTTCACAGCTTCCCTTTTTCAAAAAATAATGCTATTGATCTAATTTTGGCACAAAACATTTGTACTTCTAACGTAGTTTACGAATTGCATAACTAACATGAAAAAAATCCAAAGGATTGGAATATTATTGATTGAATTTATTATTCTGTGATGCAAGTAATCAAATGCACCCGTTGTTCCTATTTCTTGATCCTATCCAAGTCATAGCTTGTGCTGTACCCAATTTCACTCGTTGTTCGTATCCAATAGAATTATTTCTGAATTCTATGATTCTATCAAACTATCTTTCCTCTCAATTCTACTTTTCCTATTCCTTCTGTCCATTGCTACTTCTACTTTCATCTTTTTCCACTTCATTCTCCTCTTCCTCACACTATCTCTCTCTCTCTTTCTCTCTCCTTTGCCCTTTACTTCACCCTTCCTATGTTCCTATCCAACAAGACCAACTTCTCTACAGTCTTCATGACCCGCATCTATATGGCTCACTCAACCCGCATACTGTATGTACTGCATGTCTTATATGCACATAAACAATGTAAATGTCTACTTTGCAAAATACAGTTACAATTATTATGAACAAGACTACCGCGATGAAATCTCTACAACGTATGTACCTAGCTTGCTTGGTAAACAATTTTCTTGAATCAGATACTGTACTACAGTACAATAATTTGGAGACTAAAAGCCATCGGTCCCAACTGCCTAAAAAAGTAGTCATCATCCCTCTCATTACCCGTACGCACAGGCCTTAGAGCCCATGTGGGCATAACCCTCAGAAAATAATGTGAAATTTCATTTCCCATGGCTTTTCATATAATTTCACAGGTCGGCTTGAATCAGCAATTGATAAGATGATTGTGATAATTATGATCCTTTCTTACATGCTTACTTCTTAAATTTCTTAGAGGCTTACTGTATAAAACAAACTTTAGGCCTACATCCTATAGCAGCCTCCAACGGAAGTGTCGGTCAACGAAGACTGTTATTAATACTGAGCTCTGCCAGAAAGTGGTCTGCGAGAGCATATCGAGTTGAGAGTTATCTTAGCTAAACCGATTGGCTCTCGCAGACCGCTTTCAGACTATCCTGCTGAAGCTGAGCATTAATAACAGACAATCGCCAACCGCCAACTTGGTTGGAAACATCTATATCAGTTATCAGTAATTACATCTTTACATCAAATGAGTCTTTCTTTACATCAAATCAATCAATTACTGTACATCTGTAATACACATATCACCCCACAACTATTTGAAAAAGTGTGTTAGTTAAAAGCCAAGACAACCGTCAGACATGAAGAAGCGAATAAGTCACGCTTTAACTAGCAGCCGAGTCAAAGAAGTAGTTAACTAACTTGGCCGACATGCCAAGTCGAACACACAACGGGCAACGGCACTACTAGCTATAGATATACACAGCTAGTATCACGGCACTAGTTGTAGCTGTATACAGGTATAGAACGTGTGAAGAAAATGTACTGAATTTGCCATCGTGCATTGCGGTCTGCAAGTCAGGTGCCAACTGATACTGGCTGTGTATCTCGCATAGCTTCTTTTGTTAGCTGGCATCACATACTAGATACCATTCAGTTTCACACTCTTCTCTGGTCATAACACTTGTTCAATTTTATAATAAAGAAAATTTTACCAAAATAGAATAGATGTACCATGTACCAAACGAAAGTAGAGTATTGGAAAATTCTGAGAGAGAATGTGCACTTTATTGCAAAAAAACTCAAAATTCATTGTTCAGGTGAAAGAAGCATAACACAGGTAATGCAAAATCTTAAACTGAATTTCATCCCGCCTGCACAGTAAATCTGTCTACTTTGATTAATTTCCAGGGAAATGTTTTGTGACAGACTAACACCAGCCCGATCATATCATATTCATGCCCATGAAAATGCGACATTAAATATGCTAAAAATTCATCAGATACAAATAAGTTGAATTGTCGATCCATGAATTGTTGAGAGTAGTTATTATTTTCGTTATTATAGTAGTTAGTATTGTAGTTATTATATGGTCGATCTAGATATTATTTAAGGTTTTTATGTGAGGGAGATTCCCTGCCAAAGTGTGGGTGGAACGGCAAACGGCAATCAAACCATAAGAACAATGTAATTTTTATCAATCTCTTGGAGCAGATATTGCCTCTATTTATGGACAGAATTTCACGTTCTTTATGTCATTGGAAACAGAATTCAATTCTCCAGGGGCGTTACTTTTTACTTTTTCGATTTTTAGTTTATTTTAATAATTATCGCATAATTAATTAACTAAAAAAGTATTGAACTGTAATTATTGAAATGAACTAAAAATCGAAAAAGTAAAAAGTAACGCCCCTGGAGAATTGAATTCTCTTTCAATGACATAAAGAACGTGAATTCTGTCCATAAATAGAGGCAATATCAGGATTGATAAAAATTACATTGTTCTTATGGGGCTTGATTTTGCCGTTCGGCAGTTTGCCGTCCACTACCACCCACTCTGATGGTAATGAAAGGTATGATAATGAGAGTTGACGCCTACTTTTTAGGACTGACGGCTTATCGGCTCCTCCGAAAGACGGGGTGGCCTTATCTATGTGATAGTGCTGTGGTCAAAGAATTGTTCCCCGGTTATAAATCGAACTTTGGTCTAACAAATGAATTGTCTGTCTTTGCATGTGTAGCCTACAGGTGCACATTAATATCATAGTAACTTACAAAAAATTATGATTGTGTTTCTTTTCAATATTGCATTGCGATGATGATTATGATTATGACTATGATTATGATTGCGTTAACAATACAAAATTATGATTGTGCTTTCTTTCAATATTGAATTGCGTCAACGACTCTACATTGATACAGAACAGAACAGAAATAAAATGATTCTATTAATATTTGCACCCCCACACCACATTCCTCTGCCATTTTCGGGTGTCAAGAGATTATCAACTGGAGGAAACGGTCTCCAGATCTTCAGATGCAGAAGTGGAGTGAAACCAGTTACCATAACAGGACTAATAATAGAATGCTCGCGGTTTATTAATAGCGTCGAAGAAGTAGGCGCTTTAGTAGAAAGTGGCCCATACCGGCAACTGTGATGACTCACCAGCGATTTAAAAAGAGAGAGAGAGAGATTGAAGAAGGCTTTCATTTTAATGGGCAGACAAGTTGCCCTATAAGGTCAGACCGGAACACACCCCAACATGGTAACAGTATACGCCAGTACAAAACGAGAATTCACTCTTGCATAATACACAAGATTATTGAGAAAACGATCAAGTGAAAATCTGCACCACTGCACTCCACTGCAACCTGTTATAGTCTGTCCAAGCAAAGAAGACATTCTGGCAAGATGGAAAAATTACTCCAGCTAGGTCAATATTGATTGAAAAATTATAAATATTGTCTTAATTTAAAAAGCAGAATGTTTTCTACGATTTGAAACCATATATATATACACATACTTTTTGAAGCAATTTTGACTGAGCTTGAGTCATTTTCCCATCTTACCAGAATGACTTCTTTGCTTGGACAGACTACAAGTGCTTGCTCAATTACTTTCAAAAATGGTGGAATGCTATTCATGTTGAATGAATCAATCAATTTTATTCTCAGCAGATGGGAGAATTAAGTGGGATGATGTTGATATTACATAGCCTACTTGAATCATGTAGGTTACAAAATCTATCAGCTCATACTCAAAATTTTGGAAATGTGTTCATTTATGTTCGATGTTTAGAATTGAACAATAAACATGCAATTAGGGAAAAAATTGGACGATGAAATGGAGATGAGAACCAATTTTCATTAATGATGATAATGATTGTGATAGAAAATTATCCTTAAAAAGTGAGATAATAAGAGAGAAAGAGATGAAAATTCGAGGATTGAAAAAACATTGATGAATTGATCATGATTTCAACTAATGAATCAAGGTTAAGGGAAATATTGAGACACAAATTCTCTAAAATCAAATCAAATTTATAAGTAAAGGCAGTCCAGATTACCTCAAACTATCTAAAAAAGTACAAGATTAGTTACTTTTTAAAACATGGAAGAATCTGGTGAAGGGGATTAAAAAGTTTCGATTATAGTTATAGTTGTGATAAGATTCATTAATTAGGTAAATGCCTAAGAAAATCCACGGTAGCTGTGATCAGGTTTATGAAACTAATTCATAGAGAGTTCACATACAAGAGAATACAAGAAATACAAGAATACAAGAGAATAGAATAAATAATTGACTTAGAGAAGGAAATAATAATTAGCTTCATTTTTTAAGAGTACCTATTCCTTAGTAAATGGCATTATTCGAGCCAGTTGTGTACAGTTGGAAATATAGACTGTATAATCAGATTATACAGTCTCTATAGTTGGAAAGTAACTGGGGAATAGAGAGAAGAAGGAAATCAGTTCAAATGCATCCAAGTAAAGAAAGCGAAGTCTGAGCGAGACATGGCCTGGGTGTGGGTGTTCCGGTTAACAACTGGGAAGTAAAAAGAGATCACCAAATGCATCCACTGACACTTTCGCCAAACAACTATCACCCTCTCTCTTTCTCTCTCTCTCTATCTTTCTCTTTCTACTTCAAACACTCATCCATCAATTCATTTTGTATTCTATCAAGTCTCTATCTTATATACAGAATTTATAATTCACTGATATTGTCTCATTCTATTCAGTGACATCATTGATTTTTCAGTTTTATTCAAGAGGCATGTCTCACATATTTATAAATATGTATTCAATTTATACCAATAATATTTATTCAATAATACACACAGGTTATCATTTATCCAACAGGCTGATACTCAAAACTGTCCCTCTATCAATTTATACCAACAGACCAGAACCATTTTTCAAAACATGATCAAAATTATTAATTTCAATCAAGTTACCAACTAATTTATACCAACTGACGTTACTGACCAGAACCATTTTTCATTATCTGATCAAAATTATTAATTTCAATCAATTCATCAACATACTCCACATTCAAGATGACCGCAGCCAAGATATTGCCTTTAAAATGCAGCAGATAAAACAATTTATAAGTAGATTTATCTACTGGAACTACTGAAAAGTTTAGTAGCTTGAAGCAGTGGGCCCACAATTCAAGTTCATCTAAAGAAGATACAAAACGTTTCAATTATTATCCAAGACCTTTTAATTAGATTGTTCAATTTGATACATATATTATCTTGTGTATCTTTTTGAAAGGAGAATAAAACGTGGACATACAGCTTCCATCAAAGTGCAGCCGCAAGTGAAAACACTGTAAAATTCACAGCTAAATTACTGGAAATAATGTGCAAAATGCCTTTCTCTCAAACTACATTGAGTGAAATTAGTCTCTTGACTCTTCTCGCTACTGACCAAAAAATACCACAAAGCCTTAATTCTCCATATGCTCCACGTGGGTGGCCATTAAATTGTCCGCATATTTTAAGTAGTGCGATTAAAGTAGGAAGGAAAACAATAAAGAGAATCAAAGAGAAAGGGAGAGAAAGTAGGGTAGAAAGAAGAAGAGCAAGGTCCCCAGGGCACTAACACACACTCACATCGTGTAAAGTATGGTCTGTCCAAGCAAAGAAGACATTCTGGCAAGATGGGAAAATGACTATAAGTTGGTTAATATTGGTTCAAATACAAATTTGTACTCAAATTGTAGTAAACGTTCTGCTCTACAATTTGATGTCAAATTTATCATTTTTGAACCAATATTGGCCGAGCAGGAGTAATTTTCCCATCTTGACTGAATGTCTTCTTTGCTTGGACAGACTATACGAGTAATAGTAGGCCGACAATGTAAAAAGTGTAACAACCTCTTCAATTCGTGTAGCCGACGATCACGATTCGATACGCTCTAATTAGGGAGAGCATTGAACGGTAGGCCACGTGTATATAACTATATCTATGAGATATAACCGATATTCCATACTTCGAATGTGTGAATCTCTATATCTATATCTATGACAGATATATTCGATAATCCATAGCTGGAATGTGAGGTTCATATCTATATCTATGAAAAATAGCATATATTCGATATTCCATATCTGGAATGTGAGAATGCCATGGGAATGCCATAAGGAACAAATGCCATGACAATGGGTTTGTAGCGGAAACGGAAAGCCCAGTAAATGAAACGAATTTAGGGAGGAGATTTAGGGAAGATTAAAGTAAGAAAAAGAAGTATATTAGCATAGTCGATGGTGGAATAATTGGAATAATTTATGTCCGAATATACTAAAATTTACTGATAGTAGTATGGTTATTCTGAATACCATCCTGTAGTTGTTCACAAGTAGAGTGGCAATAGATGGTTGTAACCAGTATTTCTGATTTATGAAAGTAGTATTTGAAGAATTATTGCAGATTCAACATCCAATCAATATGAAATAGTCAAGAGTCAAGATTGTCCTAAAAATAAAATTAATATGAATGAACATTCAACATGAGTCTACATGAAATGGCTAAGAATCAAGATTGTGCAAAAAATAAATATGTATAAATAATACGGAGAACATCTTGAAAGATGTTATTCATACACTTGGATTGAAGAAAAAATGTAATTTTAAATTTGTACCAGACAATTGGTGAATTTTTAAAAGATAATTAATTTTTATTTTACCTTCTATAAAATTGGAACCGACCATTATTTGACAGATTTGTATTAGGTCAATCACAACAAATTATAGTACTTTCGTTAAAAAAAAATCCCACAGAGCTGGAAACTAGCAATGAGATAATAAAAATTTCAACAATTAAAAGTGTTGAGTTAGAGGCTGATTGATAGAAGGCCAATTAATTTGACAATGTAAAATGACGTGATTTGATGAACTTTTATTAAAGAGATTTCATTCCATTTCATACTTCAAATTAAGTAATTTTACAATAGTTGAATTCTATTGAAATCGGTCAAAAGTCTAGTAAATTAGAATTATATAATTTATAATTAAATATATTTTAGTATAAATGTTCAACCCAACTCTACTACTTTGTAGCATCTAGTCTGTTCTATGAATTAAATTTTTTAAGTATGTAAACGATAATTGAGAAAACAGCACTTGACTTCTGAGTGCATATATGCATTAGCATAATTGAAAAACTTGTTAGTATCCTGTCAGGGCATTTGAGATTGCTCTTCCCCATGAGTGTTCATAAAGATAAACAGTGCAACAAATACTCATTATCAGTGTTGTTTCAAATATCTCTTGCAAATACACACCGCCAAACAAATGACAGCACCAAGTTGAGAAATGATGTAAATCAATCGGCTGACAAAAGACGGAAAAGAGCTTTCAATTTGACAACAAAAACTAATAAATGAATCACATTTCACAAGATTAGCGAGCACCTGATAGCGT